>VXBA01000405.1:216920-402731 GCA_013399895.1 Serilophus lunatus
GCGGCAGTGGCGCTGGGGCGTTCCCCGAGGTGCGGCAGCCATGGCAACAAAGATGGCGCCTAACGACTGAGATGCGTGGGTCTTCGTCGGGAAAACACCGGAAACCGAGGAGGGGCCCGGCCGGCTGGATGAGTGGGAAGCCGGCTTGGCCAGGAAGAAGGCGACGAGACCCATGGGAGAACAAAAAGGCGTAAAAAGTCGAGGCAAAGCCCTGCCCCGAGTTGTTCCTTCTTGTTCTTCTTTGGCTGCTCCAAGAGGANAAGTATCCTTCAGAGAGGGGGAGGGAGGGAGTTGTTTTTTACCTCTGTGTTCTTCAGAGAGCTTGGAGGGCCCGAAATCCTTCCAGGAGAGAGGGAAAAGAAGGAGATACCTTTTCCTACCCTTCCCCACTGTTTTTCTTCAGCTAGTCATCTGGCTGAAAGGAACAGTTCACTTTCTTTTTTTGCTTGTTTGGGGTTTTTTTTCCCTTTTTGTGTGTTTTTTTTCCCTTGTTTGTTGGGTGTCCCTCGATGTAATTCTGGGGTCTCCTGTGGGTTATCCCTACCTCCCTAATTTAATTCCCCTGTAATAAATTGTTCACCTGCTGAAAATTCTATTCCGTTTTCCGTCACTTTTATTGGACCTGCCCCCTGAATGCTAAAAGGTGGATTAAACCACCACAGGGGTCAAGAGGTGATAATGTGCAAATATTATGCTGAAAAACCTCAAAAGTCATGTTTATGTTTCTTAGAGATGAAAAATTTTATTCCATGGAAGCATGCATAGTGGCAGCCAGAAGAATTTCCAGGAAAAGGTACCAATAATATATGCTAATTTTCTAAGACTGTATTTAAAAAAATTTAGCAAATGCTCTTTTCAAAGCCCATATATGCTACATTTAAATTCCAAGCAAAATAGTTTTGGGATCAGTAACTTTTTGCAGAATGATTTAGGCAACTCAGGAAATGGCCTAGTTAGGTCTATAGTTCAAACTGTAACTCGGATTTGGAATGCGTCTGTGAATACATATGCAACTCTACGTATACATAGTCCCATATATTATGCCCTCCACTGCTGGTCCAGAAATGTGAGTTGACTGAAAACATCTAGAGACTGAAAAGAAGGGAGCTGGAACACAGTGTTCCAGTGAAGGCCACTCACTTGGCTGAGAAAATGCAGGAAGGATATTGAGACCCAGGCTGTTCCAGAAAGACCCACACACAACTTACCCTGAGGTCTTCCAACATTTAGAAGAAAATAATGGGAGATGTAAGAAGCAAAAGCTACTTCCCTTCCACTCACTAAGGCAAAAGAATATCTGAGCCACTGCCTCCTGATTACCTAATAGCGTTGTTTCCACTGAGTGACTTGCCATGCTTCAGTAATGCAGTCACCTTGAATATACATGATGATGCATTGTCATGAGCTATTCTCAATTCATAGATTTGGGGTGGGGTGGGGGAGAACATACAGACTTGCACACCGTACAAACCATCCTCATAGCTGCTCCTAAAACAAAACTACAGCTCGAGAGAAGATTATCAGCCAAAGCATAGATTATTAGTATTTATGGGAATTGCTGTTTAAAGTTACACATGGTGTTCCTTGCCAAAAGATCAATTTAATGTTCTGCCCTTAAGGTGCTTCAGTTGTCTGAATAGTTTCCTCTTTATGGATTTAGGCAATATGAGACTGCATTTTCAGATATTCCTGGCTGGGATCCAGTCCAAGATTCACAAATACATTGGTACAGAGAAGGAAATGAAGGAGATGGGGAGGAACAGGGGGAAGTACAGACCTTGATAGTCTGTGTCAGATATACTGAATTAGTCTTCTATTACTTGCATTGGAGGGACTGTAACAAAGATATATTTAAGAAATAGCTCTGAATCATTGAGCTCTGTTTCTAAGTAACCAAAAGCTTACATTTCTGTGATGTTTATGGACCTATTATTCTTTAGAAAGATTCTGATTGTGTCTACTACTCACCAGATTGGCACCTGTGAAAACAAATCTAGCTTGGGTGTTGGATCAGGCTCCCTTTTCTTCCTATCCCATTGTTTTCAAGCACTGGTTTCATTCCTTCATATTTTGGGTCTATTAGTCTACTTGTTGACTTCTACCTCAGGATCTATAATGCTGGTTTTTACAATTTGTCTACCTGAAGTGGTGCCAAGCTTGCATGTTCCCACTGAAGCTAGTTTACCATCTACACTTTCTCCATGAAAGTCTTTGTCTCAGCTAAAGCTGGAAAAGTCCTGATATCCAGTCTGATTTCCAGCATTTGCACAGTGCCCACAGACCTAACACCCAAACAAAAATTATTGAAAAATTAATAAAAGGAGAAAATATGCTGATACATGCAAGACAGTTGCAGGGAGGGAACACAGTTAAGAGCTGCTAGGACATAAACTAGTTCAGATAGGTTTGCTCAGAGACAGACATGCTTTCACTGGATTTGTCTATTCCTTCAGACAGAAATAATTTCTGTAGAGAACAGGATTTCACTGGAATTTGTCAGAAATTCTGGTAGAAACCTGTCTACTTTCCCACTGTTCTTCTGCCCAGCCGTGGGATCACCCTGCTTTTTGATAGACATGGAAAGATTGCAAATGCCCAACTCTCAGCATCTTGAGATCTAGAGTGACTTTTGTGTCCATAAATCCAGAGTTTCCTTTCACAGAAGAAGCATCATCTCATGAAGAGATATTGTAGATACTCATCTTTGTACAGCACCATCTCAGATTCACTTTAACTCAGATCCTCATCAGACGCAGAAATTAATTCTCTCAGCTTAGTCCCCACTGTGTCTCAAGTCTAGCTCTTCAAAATGTGGGAAAAAAAAAAAAAATCAAAATTTGGTGCTTAACTGCTTAGAAAGATGGGAGTTCACAGCCAACCCACTCAAGAATTTTGTATTACTCAGAGAGAGAAAAAGAAAAAAGACAAACATGCCAGCTGTTGCAAACTGGTATGTTGAGAAATGAAATCTTAAGAAATGCGGGTGAGATTCAATTGAGCTATCTGTAATATATACCACACACTGCCTGACATGGTGTCAGATTTTTAAAGAATCCTCCGAAAATACAAGATGTTGTTTTTCTGGTTTTTATAGTAGATCAGGTAAAAATGTTTTCCTACCATCTTAATTCATGTTAGTGGTCATGGAGTAATATAATTTGCTGTTCAAGCATCTGATTATTTGGTACTTTTGCCTGCAAGGGTAATTCTCATGCCAGATATTTTCTTCTTCCACAGGTATTTTATCCACATCTATGTTGATGTGGCCTAACTAAAAAAAGGTACCTTGCAGATGAACACATGCATATTTCTTTTCTGACTAGTTGTTTTTTCCAGCTTCTGGATATTCCACCTGCAAATCTATCTTCTGCTGGGAACTGAACTGTTGTTAGATTTAATTTGTGGCACTTCATCCGCACTGTGGCTTCTGGAAGGAAAGAAATTGCTGTAGGATGGAAAGGAATGGGCAATGACAAATAAACACTTATAAACTCAATGTCCATCTTCAGCCAGGTGAGCTCAAAGCAGAGAGTAAGTGTTCTTCTTTCAGAAAATACATGACACCATCCTCTCTGGTCATAAAATAGCATGAATGCTGTTGTTACATGTAACTGCAGTCAACTGGAATTAGCAGAATCAGAAGAGTTTCATAAATTCTGTATACCAACTGCACATCATCCCTAAAGACACTGGAAAAGTTTGCAGAGGATGAGGAGAGAGGATGGGGAGGTGTGATAAAGGAGAAGTAGCACTAGAAAAGCTAATTTTTATTAAAAAGTGTTCCAAATTGTTGTTGGGGTTACATTTTTGGCCTGTTACTGACTTTTATGAATGTAAATGTGTACTTTCACACATTGTTGAGTGTCCTGTCTTCCAGTACAAAGGAACTTGCTCCATTAAGGACAATGAGCAGAGGATAGTCTCTCCTGGAAACTGTAATATATCTGTGCTAATTTCTTCAATAAGTAACAAGCCCAGCTCAAGATTTTTGAAACCTCTTTCTGCCAAAAATTCAGTACTTTACAAAATTGTCCACGTGACAGTTTTACCCTCTAAAGCATATGAAAATGTTTTCAGGGTGAACAAAGACTTTCAGGTTGCCTTCAACTAGCAGCACTACTGCATGCAGAAATGCTTTCTTTTGTTATTTTCCTATTCCCAGACATCTGTTACAATGGCATCCAGGCAGTTCAGAAATCCTTGGGTTTGTCTCATTGATATATATATATGTGTCAATGCAATACTAATAATACCAATAGGTTGACTTGGGTAGGCTGTCACAATCGTTCAAGAGCCACTTCTATTGGAATTCTCAAGGAAAAGACTGCTAACTGCCTGCTTTATTTCTCTGTAAGGCACTTTCATACCATGGTGATGAAAGCACAGAAAGGATCAAAAATTGCTTTGTTAACAGTTGAAAAATCAGAATCCTCTCAAGCAACAAAGAAAAAAATAAAAGCCCATACTATTAAAACACTCAAAAAGTACAAGAACATCTTTTCATTGTACACTTTGACTGTGAAGCCCATTTACAATTATTCCTTGTTTTATTTTCCAGATTAACTTACATAAAATCTGTAATTTTGCTAAAAAAAAAATACAGTAAAAAAAACTCCTGCAAAGACTGCTCTGCAATACCAGTGTATCAAGGATCATGATCACAGGGAGAGCATTTGATAAAATATCAGTCAAACAGCACATTTTATGTACTGTGTCAATGAATTGCAGCCTCCTTTGGGGTAGACCAAATGTGCTGTTGACCAATGAACATTAGGAACATTGAACATTGGAGAGAACCATCATCGTGTATCCATCTGAATCAAAAAGCCTATACAGAAACAATTATTTTAGGATAATCAGCTCTGTTGATCATGGGTGGTCTACACTGGTTGTTTATTAATTGTAGTGTGGATAAAGATGCTCTCTCACCAGTCTCCAATGCCCCTTTGGTCTGGTCAGGCTTTTTAGCAATTTTTTCAGGAACACAGGCATCCTGGTGGAAGAAAAGCTATCCTGTCTTCGATTAGCTTACCTTCCAGCTCATATTAGTGTCTTCTTGCACCAAATACCAATACCAATTACAAAATTGGTAAAGGGGACCTTCAAGAACAGGAAGAAGAAGGTGGTGGTAGTGGATTTATTGCTGGAAATAAGCAGCTGGGTTTTCGGCAGCTGAGCAAACAGCACGGACACTTGTTTGGTGGCCACTGCTTGTTTGGTAGTGAAGCTTGATGTCCAGGGAAGGTGCTTAAGGCTACAAGAATGAGCCCCTAGGTGTGTAGGTGTGCTGGTGCCAAATGGTAGGGAAGAGTAGGACAGGTCTGGTGTTAAGAATGAGACTGAAGTTCAAGACCTCTATTTTGACTTTTTTTGAATACTTCTAATTTCCTGTGAGAGAGTGTAGGGGGAGGTAGAGGTCTTGAGCACCACTGTGCAGGTGAGTCTTGGAGTGGAAAAGAGGGATTTATGTCTGTTAAGACCGGAACACAGGAATAACCTGTAAAGAATGGATGAGATCTATCAAAACAAGCAAATACAGGGTTCTGGTGCAGGAAACCAGGGCTGAAGGAGTTCTCAGGTATGGAAAATTCTGTTTTTACAGCTGGCACACTTCTCAGAAGGGATGTATTACAATTCTCATGGCAATCCTGATCAAACTAAATCCTTGGGGATGTAGTGAGAGGAAAATATGGTAGTTCTGCCATGATACCCACTTGTAAAAGGATGGGACATATAGATAGGGTAGTGACCGTATATATGAAGGACTATATGAACTGTAATAGAAGTAATATATCATAGGAAAGAGATTAATTGTAAAATGCTTCTAGGTTGAAATACTGTGATGATACTAACACCATGATCATGCTGATGATAACATTTAGGAAATGCCATCTCAGATCACAGAACCTAAGAATTTATGACTGGTCACTTTAGGAGTCTTAAACTACCTATGCGCCAAGTGAACATGCATCATCAGGCTGAGTCACATAATAATAAGTTTCAGGAAGTACTTTAAGAACTTTTTCCTAGGCTCCCTGAGGGGTTTGTGGCCTAAAACATGTCATACTAACTAAAGGGCTGCTCTGCCATAGTACCCATAACGCGACTAGGTTAACACCACAGTGGGAAAGACCAAGCCAAATTAGGTCAAGCTGCAGTTAGTCAATTGCAAGCAAGAGAGCTAAGGAGAAATGAGAGAACTGATCAAAATACAAAGATTAATTCCAACGCTTTCCAGGAGCCTGAAGATCATTCAAAGATACTATATCAGAAACCCAAGTAAATGGTATAGCACAAGTGAAAAAGAGAACAATAAAAACCCTGGATAGAAGTAAAAAAATAGAAGAAAATAGGAACTGGAAAAGACTCAGTAGAAAATCTGATAGGCTACCATTGAAGGGGAGCAAGTCAATACTTAAATGTGGAAATGCTCAAATGAGAACAAGAATGGCCTTAAAGCAACTCAAGTCAATTGTAAACAGGAAATTAAGGAAGAACTTAAGGAGCATTTTGGAATGCATGCGTACGGTGACAAAAAGAATGTTATGTAAATACTCAGAGGAAACACTAGGAATTGTAAGATGATTGGATCACAAAGGCCATGCTCTCTACCAGGGTTAGTCTCATCTACAAATACAGCTCAGAAGAGGTTGAGTTTCAGACTTTTGAACCTCCCTCCCAGCCTTGATAAGAGGGGCTCTGTTTTAGATAATAGGTTCTCAGAGCATGGGATGAACAAAACCATCTGGGAAAGATCCAGTAAAACTTCTACAATGGAAAAACAGCCTACTGTATGTCAGAGGGGGAGTCAATAGGCATGTGGATAACAGAGACACAATCAGCCTCATTCACTTGGATTTTCAAAAACTGTTTTACAAGGTTCCATGTTGAAGCTCTTTAAAGATGTATTGGGAAAAAACTTCTGTGGATTTAAAGGATAGAAAGGAAAAAGTTTGCTTATTGGTGCTTCTAAGGATGTGGATTATGAAGGGCTCACCAAGAACCAGTGGTGAGATGAGTCATTTTCGATGTCTTCATCAATTCCCCAGAAAAGGAACACTGAAATCTCTAAAACAGTGGGCATAATTGGATTCTTTCCAGTAGTAAAATGCCAGCCTGAAGACAAGGACCTTAAAACTGTACGTCTGTGTGATGGAAGTGAGGACAGATGAGCTTCAGGGTAGAAAAGTATATGTTGTGCATTTAAGAGGGAAAAGTAAGCTAATCCACATGTACATGATGTTGAACTTGGATCCTGCAGTTATAACTAAAGAGATTTGGAGTCATCCTAACAGTTCACTGAAAGTATTTCCATTGGCTGTGGCATATTTAGCCAACAAAACTGTGGAGAATCATTACAAAGGAAAAAGATTTGGGGTCCTAATAAAGATGTTGCATGACCACCACAAACATCTTAAGTACTATCTGCAGTCCTGTTCACCACAACTCAAGAAAGAGCATAGAAGAGCTGAAGAAGGTTTAGCAAAAATCAGCTGAACAAGCACCTGCCTTTGTAACAAAACACTAACACTAACAAAACACTGGGCTTTCAGTTTGGAGATGGAAAGTTTATTTGTAGGTAACCTCTGAAACTTAGCACAAGCAGCTGTTGGACGTGCACTCTTTCATTAAGTTCAAAGTCACGGACCATGAAAAGATGCGTTGTGGCTGCTACTCTGAACAGGATACTAGACTATGTACCTTTTGATCTGACCTAGTACAGATGCTCTCGTGCTGCTAGAGACATGGGAAAAAAATCAAGAAAAAACATGTAAAAGCCATTGTCCAGGTAAGGCAGAACTGAACAAATCCAACTCTTCATTGGGATTGCAGTCCCCAGAAAGAAAGGCTGTGGCTTGCTGTGGTGGTTTAATTCACCTTTTAGCATTCAGGGGGCAGGTCCAATAAAAGTGACGGAAAACGGAATAGAATTTTCAGCAGGTGAACAATTTATTACAGGGGAATTAAATTAGGGAGGTAGGGATAACCCACAGGAGACTCCAGAATTACATCGAGGGACACCCAACACACAAGGGAAAAAAAACACACAAAAAGGGAAAAAAAACCCCAAACAAGCAAAAAAAGAAAGTGAACTGTTCCTTTCAGCCAGATGACTAGCTGAAGAAAAACAGTGGGGAAGGGTAGGAAAAGGTATCTCCTTCTTTTCCCTCTCTCCTGGAAGGATTTCGGGCCCTCCAAGCTCTCTGAAGAACACAGAGGTAAAAAACAACTCCCTCCCTCCCCCTCTCTAAAGGACACTTTCTAGCAAGCTGGAAACAGCTCTTGTGTTGAGAGAAATGAGTGGAATCCCGCCATGGGGCGGGGGGCCTGTGGGCACTGGGGACCAGAGCTGTGTGCCTCCTCTCGAAGGAGCTGAAGAAGAACAATGCAGAGCGGTGCCGTGCCTCGACTTTTAAGCCTTCTCATTCTCGCGTGGATCTCATCGCCTTCCTCCTGGCCAAGCCGGCTTCCCATTGGTCCAGCTGGCCGGGCCCTGCCTCGGTTTCCGGTGTTTTCCCGACAAAGACCCACGAGTCTCAGTAGTTAGGCACCATCTTTGTTTTCATGGCTGCAGCACCTTAGAGATGCCACAGTGCCAGCACGGTGCCAGGGCCGGCCCCCCGTCGCTGTCCAGAAGTGGCAGTTGTGCTCAAGTTCCCGGCCAGGGCCGGCCGGGGGCTGTGTGCCGCTGCCCATGCTCTGGGGGGCGAGGAGCTGCCACCCCGTCCCCGGAGCAGGTGGGGACTACAAACCGCCGCCCCGCTCTGGCCCCCTGCTGCCAGGAGCCTGGAGGGCGCAGAGCCGCCACCCAGCCCCGGCCCCGGCCCAGGCCCCGAGGGCACTGGGACTGGCGCAGGCCCCGCTCTGTCCCAGCCCCCGCGGGCACAGGTAACTCAGGTAAGTGGGTTGCTCTCTTACACCCCCTTTCAAAAGCCCTTTTTCAAACAGCTACACTTGCTTCTCTGGTGAGATGGGCAGCTGAAGAAAAGTTCAGCAGACAAGAATGTGCACTTTGTTTATAAGAGTCTAATCCTACAACCAACTGCATTGAGTAAGGACAGGTTGGAGGACTGAGTCAAAAAACAAAGCAGTGTATTAAAACAATTATCCCACCTTTATGAATGAGCCTGTGAAGAGTCAAACTCAACTTGACCACAGTCAGACAAGGAAGGATGTAACTCCTGAGTCCCCTGACTATAAGGTAATCGTCATTATTCAGCTGCTTCTAATACAGACATTGAACACTGAGGTAAGGTACTGAGAAAATCAAGGTCTCAGGCCTTGCATTACAGAGTGTGAACTAAACAACTGTCCTTGTGTGAGCAGGACACAACAGGGAGCAACATAGGTGCTCTAGTCTAGAACAAGCACTTGTCCTTAGAAAACTAGCCTTAGAGACCTTGAAAATATTGATCTATTGTCATGGTCGTACATCCCTGAAGACATGAACTGAAAGTGCTTATAAGATACAGCCTAATCTACTGGGCTGGGGGAAGGGAATCTGTGCTGAGCAGCTATAGGGGAGCCCACTTTCTTGAAAAGAAAACAAGAAAAGTGTATGAAGGAAGTACACTTAAGAAACTGAAGTCAAAGATGACTGGAGTCTAGCGATATTCAAGGCTTGCAGGACACTAGGGAAGGAAGGCTAGTGAGCATCTGACTATGTTAGCATTAGATGAATAGTCACTTTCAGTCCAAACTGGAATCACCAGAAGCAGAACAAAAAATTATTTATAGTAAGCTACTTATATTGTACTACCCTTAATTATTCCCTAATACAGGCATTTTATCACTGTCTTTCCATCTTTATGATGAGTATTGACAACACAACAACAATGTGTAACTTGGTATGTTGGGTATGCTTGAAACAAGGGCAGTAGCCCTGCTCAATCAAAAGGGTGCCCCTAGAATTCCATGTGATCACTCTGCAGTTACCAAGAAGATGCAGAGGAAGAATGTGTGTGAAAGAGAACTGTGCAGGTGTTGCAGAAAAGGAATTGGTCTTAAGTAAAACTGCAACAGTAGAGCAGTTGTGTGAGTTTAGATGCAGATGAGAAGCAGAAGTACTAATATGAGATCAGGGTAAGAACAAGAGTAGGAAACCTAGGAGGAAAAAGGGTCAGTTATATACAAAGGTTGCATGCTGTTAACACAAACAACTCCTCGGGCTTTTGTGGCACTGATGGAGCAGGGCTGCTGAATTTTAAAGCCTTGAGTCTTTTAAAAGGTTTTCCATTAATTGCATTCTGTTCTTTAATGTATTGTGGAGTTTGGCATTGCCTTAGAGATGATTGCCTTTTCCAGTTCCAAACTTGAAGACTGAGGAGGAAAGCTGGCAAAACCAATGTAGTCAGCTGTTAGAACTTTGGGAGGGTATAGGGGTAGGGATGGAAGAGAGTAGAAGCTGCTCTTACCTGCTCCTTAAAGCTGAAGGTTCCTAGACTGCTTCAGCTCCAGGAAAACGTCAGTATCTTCACAGAATCATAGAATTCTTGGTTGGAACTGACCTCAAGGATCATCTGGCCCAATCTGTCTTGGCAAAACCATTGTCTAGACAAGATGGTCCAGCACCATCTGCAGATAAATCCTAAAAGTATCCATTGTTGGGGAATCCATCACGTCCCTGGAAAGGATTATTCCAGTGTCTAATATTCCTCCTGTGTCCAATTTGAATCTCCCTAGGAGTGACTTGTACTCATTACCCCTTGTGTTTCGCATGTGATTCCTTGTAAAAAGTGAGCATCTTCTTTGTAGCCACTCTTTAAGCAATGGAATATGGTGATAAAGTCTTCTCTAAGCCTTCTATCCTCAAAGGTGAACAAACTCAGCTCTCTTACCCAGCCTTTCCTTACATGGCATATGTGGCCATTCTCTGCACTCTCTCCATCCTGTCCACATCTTATCTCCATAGCAAGGACCAAAATTGAATACATTATTCCAAGTGTGGCTTGACTGAGTAGAGTGGGACAATGATTTCTTTATCTCTGCTGATGGTGCCCTTATTGATGCAACTCAACATCCCTTTGGCTTGATTTGCTGCAGCAACACACTGCTCATCCATGCCGAGCTTGCTGTTCACCAGGATCTCCAAGCCTTCTCCATGGAGCTGCTCCCTAGTCTTGTAGATCCCAGCTTGTGCTGCACTCCTAGATCATGTTCTCCCAGGTGCAAGACCGTATATTCATCCTAGTTGAATTTCATAAGGTTCTTGCTAGCCCACTCTTTCAGCCTATCCAGGTCTGCCTGCAGTGTAGCTCTCCCTAAGTGTCCACTACCCCACTCGGTTTGATTTCATTGTCAAACTTCAAGGTACACTTGATCCCATCTTCCAGATCACTTAGGAAGATATTAAACAGTGTTGAGCCCAATATTGATCCCTGGAGGACCCCATATGTAGCAGGTTGCCAGTTGGAGCTGTTTACCACTCCCCACTATGTGCCACCAGCCAGTTCCCCACACACCATGTGGACCATGTCAGGAGAAGGCTGTGGGAAACTGTACCGAAAACCTGGGAGAAAGTCAGGCAGACAGTGCCCATTACCTGCTCCACATCCAGACAGCAGGGGGTGAGATAAAACCCTATGAATACTTCTGTGACACTAAGGCCTTCTCTATTCTTCATGGCTTTTCTTCAGTGTCCTGTAAAGGGAAAGAAATTAATCCAACTATACACGAGAATATTTTAAAGGGTTCTTGCAACTCTTTTATGACATATTCCTCTTTTCTCCCAATTTAAAAAATATGGTCTGGGAAATGGAGAAGGTGGTACAGAGCTGCTATTGCCAGTACACATCTAGAACCCAGCACCACCGAGACAGGGAACTGCACAAAGTTCACCATTGGTCTGTGCAATATCAACTTTTATTAGTCTCTATAGTAGTGTGAGAAAGATGAAACCAATCTTTTGTAGTCTCTCTTTTGAAAGGATTGAATGTCTTCCAGTGTTGCAGTGATTTTTTTCAAAATACACAAAGTTCAACAGGATGAATTAGTCTATTACGAGCATGGAGTTCTTCCCATTAAAAAGAAAAGCTATCAAAACCTGAAGTTTGGATTCATCATTCACACTGCAATACCAAAGCACTTTAAAGTAGACTATAGCAAGAAAATTAATATTCCTCTTTTGCCTTGGCATGCCTCCAACTGCATATTAAGATGGTGGGCTTGTAAAGAAAACAGACTTTACACATAAATACACATCCCATGTAATCAGTATGTGAGGCTGGTTCTTCTGATTAACATGCTAATTTTAGCCTCATTGATCAATGATAATGTCTCTTGCCATTCCACATTATCTGTTACTCTCCCAGGAATGTTTACTTGCCAAAGCAGCCATCAGTAAGCAAAATGCTGCTAAAGTGCTTCAAGACGTCCTGGGCTTCCATTCTCAACTTCAGCCCCGATATCAGAAGAGGAAACTTTTCAATACGGTTGAGGGGATTTTCTGGAGATCCCAAGGAAAACCAAGTCCTAAGGGGCATGGAGTAATTTCTTAGTTTCCCTTTCCCCCAGAAAGTCTCCATACTGTCTTACATCTCTAGAAACAATGCAGAAAAAAAGTTTATGTAGTGGACAAGGCTCTACAGATGAGTATGGAACTTCCTTATCTGTCCAGCTAATGGAAGATGCTGTCAATAGTGACAAGTGCTGTACAAATGAAATGGCGCTGGCAAAAGGAAACACCTAGGCACTCAGTCCACAACATTCTGCCACCTGTGATAAGGTATTTAGCACAATTCACATTCACAAATAATTCATGCTGATCATCTGGATCAGCATCACTGTAGATGTTCTGCATACTGTTCTTTCTCCATTCAGTCATTAACTCCTTCAAGCTTGTTTAACCATGCTAATATTATGTAAAAACCGTTTTGATTTACAGATTTATCTTCTCAATAGAGATATTTTAAAGTTCATGGTAATTTACAGAATGTGGCTCCAAGTGAACTAAAAACCTCAGCTCATGAATACTGTAAATAAAGCTCTGTATGCTGATGAGTTTGACTTCAGCCTTTAGAAGCCAAATAAAACACAGGACTAGGTGAATCAGCATATGCTGTACTGCTGAGCTATCTACATCTCACACAGTGATGCTATTGACTCCTATTCAATCACAGAAGATGACAGCACTGAAAGGAGATAAAAAAGTAAAAAGGGCAGTTGTGAGTTGGCATCAAATCTAGAAGCAGTTACATTTCAGCTGGGAGGCTAGGAGAGCATGCTAGACAGAGGCAGCCATTTCCTTTAAGATCACACAGAGTTTATGACTATTGAATTTGAACAATGAGGTCCAGTTTGCTACTTCTTCGGTCTTCCACACAGCTCTGCTTGGAATGCAAAGGCTAACCCTTGCTTTCTCTTGGCTGAAAACCTAGGGCTTTGCCACTCAGCTAGAGCCTATGGTTCTGGATGGGCTGTAGGAGCAGAACTGAAGTGGGGCAGATGGAGACACTGTGTATGAAACCAGGAGGAGAGTGTAGGAGGAGCAGTGGGGAGCACAGCTTCATGGCTGTGAAGGGTCCCACCGAGCAGGTGCCAGAGAGAATGTGTATGCCACTTAAGGCACATTCCATGTCCCTGCAGGAGGTCTTAATGTTTCCCACCCATACGGTGCCAGAGATAATATTAGTATTCAGCTTGCACGAATTACCAGCTCAGAGAAAGGTAACGAGGCTGCTCTTAACAAATGTGGAACTCATAATCCACATGCCCCCACATGCCATCTGCCCAGATCATCACTCTGCAAGGGGAAAAGGAAAGTAGTTCCCTGGCGAATAGCCTCACTAATGCAGAGACAGTGTGTTTGCTATTGGATGTGGACAGTAGTTAGCATTTCCTGTCAGGCTGGTGTACTATCTACAAAATTTTACACCTCTGATCAAAACTGTAACAAATGTAACAGATGTAAGAAAGCAAGTTTTGTCTCGAAATGAGGTGTTGAACTCAAGTACAGAAAAATCCCACAAGCAATGGTTTGTCCTGTTTGAAGCCCTTCTGAATGTACTGGATCGTTGTAAAGATGAGGATCTCACGCAAACGAGGGGATAAGGAGGCATTGTTGGAAGTAAGCTTAGGGATTGCTGCCCAAGGCACTGATCTGATGACTGAATTAGTAGGGTTTCTCTGTGTTTTAGTCTCCAAATACAGGACATGCTGACATCAACAGGAAGAGGAAAGCAATCAGGTGATAACACATCCCATGTTAACCAAAGGAAGAGAACAACTAAAACCCTGTTTGTAAATAACTAAAACTATACACCAACCTCAAACATCAGCTGGAATCGGAGCCCATGCGAAAAAACAAGGTTTTGGGGAGAACATCCCCAATGTTTTGTGGCTCTCCAAGATGTAGAAGAGACCTTGGTCCCTACTGGAATATTTCTTTTTTCCTTCTGTATGGAAACATTTGCCTCTTTCTTGCTGTAACCTTGACCTGTGTCTGTACTGCAGATAGGGCACGTCAGAGAGGAAGATGAACAGATGTGTAAGAATGCTGAGGCTTTTTGCAATATCATCCCCTTGGCCAAGGAGGAAGACAGCCTTTCGAGTCTGCTAGGTACTCGTTCATAAATTGATGCTGTTGCGTTAATGAAGGAATTCCAGTTTAGTCTTCAATGGCTCTATAAAATCATTAATTGTACCACAGTACAGAGAGAAAAAAAAAAAGCAAAAGCCCTGTATATATGACTAAAAAATAAAAGAAGCAAAATAGTTAAAAAGGAACTAAATCAGTCACATCCACTTGAGAATCACTCACCAGTTCCATAGCTGTAAAATGCTGAAGTAGCTACATTTTATACTTTTCTGATGCATCTAGTTAGTTTATAATAGCTCACCTGCTTCTTTAGTGGACTTTTAAAACATTAAGCAACTACTTTGTATATATTGTTCTCTAAAAATCCATTGACATTTTTTTATTGCAGGCTGCTAACTTCGACACATTCAGTATGCAGAGGTCTTCGCCTGCAAAAAAATCTTTTCCCCTTATCATACTACTTTTTTCTTTTCCTCCAAACCCTTTAAGCTGTGCTGCAGATTTCATTTTTTGCTCTGATAACCTTGAGAGGTGCTGTTAGGTGACTAATGAATTAAAACAGGGGAGATAAAGATGTGTGTATTCCTGAAAGTATTCTCAAGAGATTCCGAGATAGTATCTAGGAGGAATGAATGCCTTGGTCACATAGCTCACGAACATCTCAGATGTAACCCGTACACAATAAAACCCTGAGCAGCAAAGATTTATTAAAGGTGCAAGGTTTTAGCAGGAATGGAATGTTAAGGGAGGAAAGCCCATAAACTGGTCTTATAATGATATTTTTACACAAAAACACACAGTGGGATTTGATCAAGTATATCAAGGCAATCATTGCCTTTTGTGATATTTTTTTGCACGAAGGTTTGAAAGACATACAGAAAAACTATTCATAAGAGCTACTGCCCATGTGGGTAGGTGGGGAATAGTTAATCTGAGTGCTTCTGACACATGGTTTAATACATTTGCATGGCCTTCAGTCTTAGGCATAGTGACTTCTTGCACTTGTCACTGGACATCAAACAACCTAGCCAGCTAAAATGGGATTATGTCCCCCATAATCAGTGACCCAGTAAAATATTATACAGAATAACAGAGGATTTATTTATTCTCTCTGCTTGAATGATTTGCTGTTAACAGCTGCAGCTGTCACCAATAGGCATATAAATGGCCTTGGAAGTTCAGTAGCCTTCAGGCTGGAATCCCACGCTAAAGCAAGCATGAGAGCTGTGATCCACTCCTGCTGACACAAACTGCAGCAAGAAAAACATGTAAAAAATTATTTTGCTATTAGAGTTCCTTTGGTTGTTTGCTAGAGTTACCAAGAGAAGTTTTGCTTTACTCAGAGCTCAATCTCCTGACAGGGCTGGTGTCAAGGAACAAAGCATAGATTTTGGGCTACTCTACTGAGCTCTGAGAGCTACTAGTCAGCTTGAGATGCCCTAAAAACAAGGTGAACAGCAGCAAAGCAAGGACACAGCACAACAATAACTAACCATTGGAAAGAACAGGTGGATTTTCAAATGGTTCAATGCTCAGTGACCTCCTAAGTCAGAGTGATCTTGCTGCTGAGACATGATAAATGCTCAGGGTGGACTGACTGCAGTTTCTGGCACTGATTTCCTGTATACATGGCCCTGAGTAATTTAGGTATGCACATACAGCTTTGGCAGTAATCCCACCTGAAGTGCCTCAGCTATTCTTAATGGCTGTGCTGGGATCGCCTGTTGGAGCTATGCCACAGCACAGAAAAAAATGGATGATTCATGGGGCCAAAAGATCAAGTAATTTAAAATAAAACTTCAAAGGCATCTGCCTCATTTCTACATTTAGCTGCCTAGTAACAAGATTTGAACAGCTGGCCTATTAATTAAGAAGTGGGCACCCTCCTGCAGGCACTAAACCTTCAAGTCAGTTCTGGTCAGCTATCTGAAAAACATCTGTTCTCAGGAGAGGACTCTCTGCTTCAGATGACAACTCAAGACAAGTGCCCAAAACCTGGGGCAAGGTGAGATGTTGAATTAGATCCTGTTGATTAATTCTTGGTAGCTCCTTGCTAGAGAATTGTATGGCCAGAGCATAGCCACCTAATCCTCTCTTTGTGCTCTGTAAATGGTGTGGGACTATGCCATGACTGTACTGCTCCACCCCTCTCCTAATAAAATGCCATTTTTCTGTCAGGAACTGTGTTGCGGGAAGAATCACAATGACTTAGGTTTTGGAAGAGTCAAGGGCAAACCCCAAACGTAATGTGCTCTCTCACGCAGCTACGTCAGGCATGGCTGAGTTAAGCAGACAAGCAAGCAAATCAAAATAGGACTATACAATGAATTATGGGGCTTCCAGTAACACTGGTCGGCCAATATCTAAAGTATACAAGGATGATGAACAGAGCTCTGCACCTTACAGATCACTCCTCCCTTGTCTGTGGGACTGTGAACCTTCTGCTGCCAGGAAAGCTGATGCAGCTGCCATGCGTCCTGTATTAAAGATGAAAAAAGGCAATACCATTTACCAGGCAGTGGGATGTGGGATCAATATAACATACATTTTTTAAATTAAAGTAACAGCCCAGGTTTACTGTTGGTCTATGGCCAGTTTAAGGTAATATCAGGTGGTATTGCTTAGCACTTAGAGGAAAAAAACCCTTGAAACAATTCTTGACTTTGAAATGCTCTATTTTGAAGTCACGCACAGTACAGTTTAGTTAAAATATGGGAACTTGAGTGGCAGGATTTCTTGAAATACCATGTTTGCAAGGAATTAAGTAAACTAGGTATGACTGCACCTATGAAAGATGTCAGAAAGTATCTGGATTCTGGAACACTTCATTGGTTATTTCAAGATTTTCAGTGCGTATAACATGAGCAAACACATAGCTGCCCTACCTGTCAAGACATTAGTGGTAGCTAGTGTAGCAGAACAGTGAGAGACCAAATGCAGATCTTGCCTAGGAAAGCCAGGTTGCTTTCATGTCTGTAAAGTGCAGAAATTTAAGGGTGGAAAGCTGTCCAAGCCAGAAAAAAGAAGCCAACATATCTGTAGATGACTGTATAAGCCTTGCCAAACCACTAACAGGCATTGGCAGGGGTAGGAAATGTGAAATTGTTTTTGCATGCTGAGATTGGGTTGAGGTGGAGCAGTGCAAGGCAAATCGGCCCTGTGGTTTACAAGCATGCCTTCTTTTCTAGCTTAAAAGTGTCACAAATAACAGGAAGCTGAGGAATGGACACCACACTCAGGCTTCAGCTGGTATCTAGGGCTGCACTTCTACAAGTTGCAGAGCCTGACATTAGTGTGCTGCAGAGGCCAAAAGCCTCTCTGGAGCACTGCAGACCACGTGTCATAGGGTGCATGTTCAGGAAGACTCCTTTTTCTGGCCCAGCTTGCTGGAAAATGTCCCCAGAGCTGAGTAACAGCCTCTCCTACTGCAATGCTGTTACACATCTGAGAAGCTCACTTTTCCCATTTGTTGTAGAAATGAGATTTCTGTTGCATTGGTTACTGTTTACAGAGCCACTTACCTGGGTCTTCCTGGCATGCTTTAATTATTAAACAAAGTTCTCATTGAGCTGGCAGAATAAAGAAAATGTTCCAAGGAGAAATGTATCTTGCTACAAATTTCATTTTGTAAAACATCAGTTTTCTTTTTTTTGTGGCCTCTAGAGTTCATAAACTGTAAAGATTTTCTTTTTCCCCTTCTTTAATCAATAGCATGTGCTGCTGCTACTTCTTTTATTTGAGTTATTGACTGCCATTCATTCCTATCCAGACCTGTTTCCTGAAGATCCTTAAATAAAAGAATGTTGACATATGAGGTTATCTGATGACATGAATATGCAGCTCTTCTGAGTCCTGTTACACATTCATTTTTGCCTATTAACATGACGCAGGAGGCAAGCCTCTTTCTTCCATATGAAAGGTTATGGAATTTATCACTGTAAATTCCTGGCAAATATGATATTGAACACATAAATACAATAAAGTGAAAAAAAAAAGATTCCAACACAGTAAGCAAAATGAATGAAGAAAATATGTTTCACTGTGAGATGAGCCTTTTCCTTGCATCAGAGAACTGTATAAAGACATAACATACCTGTTTGGTAATGTCATTATTGAAAAACCTGCTTAAGCATTGCTTTTTGCTTTTGGGAAGAGTCACATAACTTTACACTGGGAAGTACATTCAGAGGAGAGTGGTTCTGATTCCCTTCCTGGCTCAGTTAGGATTTAGTACTCTGGTTTTAGTCTGATACACTAGACGTGTAGAAATTCTAAAGACAAAATCAGCTGCAGATGTCCTGTCACTGCTTCCATCGCTCCTGAAGTGCCTGGCGGCTGCATCTTACAGAGTTTGGGCTGCAGTGGGAGAGACATTAGAAATTTCCTCTGGGTCAGACACCTAAAAAGGTATGTTTTAGCTTGCTCTGACACTTGAAGTGCCATCAGATGGTTGTTAACTATCCAGGCTCCATCAGCTGCTGAGGATTCAGGATTGGATGACAGTCTGGCTATTCCGCTATTCTAAAGCTGCAGCATGGCAGTCTGTAGGTCTAAAGTGACTGAACACTAAGATTAAAAGAGTTTAACACATATTTTTAGTTTTCAGGCAGATGTGCCCTAAAGCTTATCTATAATCTCTCAACTATTATAGTCAAATAATATATAGTATAAATTCACTTGAGTCTCTGCAGTGCAGTTTCCCACCAGCAGCATTATGCCCAGTGTGGAGGAAGATGCCCAAACCCCTGAGCAGATGAAGCCCGCTAGTACAGGATGCCTCAGTTTTAATAGATCAAAAATAACTCTTAGAAGTTCTAGCAGAGAACCTTACTGTGATGCCCCTCCAGCATCAGATGTTAGCTGGGCAACAGTCCAACTCCTTGACATTTCAGGCCCTTTGTCTTGTGGAAACCAATTAGGGATCAATAATCCACTCTTAAAGGGGCATCTTATTTTAAATAGATCTTTACTTGTTGACTTGCAGCTGTTAATAATAAACTGCTGATAATTAGCTGTTAATTTGTTTTACATAGCTGAGTCTCCTGTGTCTCTGCCACTCTACATCCCTTATGCTTCTTTCTCATTTCTAGCCCCTCCCATCCACGTAACAGGTACATATTTTTCCCTCTAGCAGCATTTGGGTTGATGTTAGATAACTGAAGTGTACAAAACAGAACTACTTCCAAAGGAAATGCGAGATGTACAGGTACACTCTATCGGCTTCACCAGTTCCTTCATTCTTTAGTGCCTGATGTAGCATTGGGATCACTTCAACATTCAGCTGTTAATGGTCAGGCAGGCAGAATCCTAAGAAGCCTTGTCTGAAATGAGGACAATTTTCTATGCTTCTTCCCAGCCTTTCCTACTATGAAAGCACCGGTTTGAGAAAGGATCATGGAGGATACACCCACTGAATTACAATCGCATCATGAAATTCTTGCCCCAGAGTACTCACTACATCCAGACACAGCCTCAAATCTACTTGGTTGCCTTGGGGCCAGAAAATGCAACATTAGAGCAGGGGAGCACAAGTGCAAGGCTAGATCATAGCTGGAAACATAGCTCCTTGATGGGAACCAGTATTTGGAATTCCTTTAGGAAACAAAAAACTGCCTTCAGTGATCCTTCACACAGGGAGGTAAAAGATTAAACACTGAGAAGTGTGTTTAATAAAAATACCCTCAGAAACTTTGACATAGCTGGAGTTACCTATAAGCTGTGCAAACTGTAGCACTGCTGCTGAATATTGCTGACAATCCACATACGAGTTCCAGCTACCCTGTGCCAGCAGTGCTCTCTCAGGACCTACATAAAGATATTAATAGCAATTCATCTCACAGAAGCTTAGTGCTAATCTTAACTCATAGTAGCGGTGAATTTTGCCTTCTCACCCTACCACTGTTCTGCATGAATGTATTCTTACTAGGCTTTATTTATTTTCACAGTAAACACAACTCTGGGAAAAGCTTTCCTATGCCCTCTGCTGGTTTTCCAAGGTACAAATTTTCTGCCGAGTGTTAAAACTCTTTCTGTAAAATATTAAGAGGTTCCCATACCTCTCCTCCATTTTCCTCTGACTAAACTGCAGCAAGATGTATAGGACAAGATCATAGGTGCATGTTACACCAATTACCTCCTTCCGCTTCCCTGTGACCTGCAAAATGACCATCAATTTTCATTTTTGCTTATGTGCATTTTTTTCTGAACTAGATTGTCCAAGAAATTCAGGCATTCCCCATCTTTTCATAAGCAGGAAGCCTCTTTGCGCAAGTCTGCGCAGAGCACAAGTAGCAAACTCCGTGCCCCTTCAGCCTGAACCTTATGGTCCCAGTCATTTTTTACTCATCAATTTCTGCCTTCAGTCCAAGATATGTTTAACATCTATCACTAAGATTTCAGCAATCATACTTGGTTATGCTCAAGACTCTTCCAGAATAATTCTCTTGTTCTTAATGCAAGTTTTGTGTATTCCACAAGTATTTTCCAAAAGCTCCAGACTGAACACTCCTCTGATGCTTACTGGGGACTTACACTGGTATTCAAAGCCAGTTCTGCAGGTTTCAAGATTCAGGTTAAGCAGTCTAACCCTTCTACTTCTGCATTTTTGTGGCATTTTATTTTGGCCTATGTGTAAAGACTTGGCCATAAACATAAGACCCTTTGATTAGTAATCTCTAACTTCAAAGAAAAAGATATGAGCAGTTCCCAATGGCCAGATGATCACAAATACAAGGAGGATGTATCTGCAGTTCTAGAAATACATACCATAATTGCAAACTGGGCCAGGTTATGATTGTAATGAAGGATGAGGTGTCTAAAGATTCACATAGCTTGCATCACACACCTGAGGCCAGGTATCTTACTTCTAACTTTGAGAGTGAAGCCAAATAACACACAGCAAACCCTCTAGAACAAATTCAAATGTGTGCTAGATGCACCCAGGGATACACAATGGCAGTAACTCTACCTCGCCAGGAGAAAGGAGGAACTCATTTAGCAAACCAACTTTAGTTAAGATTTCGGATGTGAACGTTTTTCTCTTGAAAATTCTGTCTGCTACAGTTTTGCCTTTACTCAAGTCTGTACCTTTTTTCAATATATTAGTCAGTTGACTTAGCAAATGCTGCATCAAACTTGTAGCCTGCATTACTGCTCAAATTCTTTTTTTCTTGTAAAATTTGACCTGTCCCTTCCTCCCACCCCCATACACATCTGAGTTGGTCTGAGCCAATAATTTAATAATCCAGTGTATCACACAGTAAAAGCAGAACAGCAAAAAAACCTTCCAAAGCAGTAAAACTTAGTAAAAACCTCCAAAACTACCAACATGCAAAACACCACAGATGAATACACAAAACAAAAAGCCTCACCCAGCATGTACCTCCACTGTGAAATTACCATTTTCCTGAGCTCCATAAATACACTGGTCTCTCAGAAGTGTGAAATGAAAATGGCACTGCTTTTCTGAACTTACCTCTCAGGGGACTTTAGAGAACTACTTCAAGAGGTCAAAATATAATGTTAATGGACAAAGTCTTTCTCTACTGTTCTCAGTGATACCATGCACATACTATTCACAAGAGGAAGAAAACTAGCATTAAAATCATACCAGTGGAAGTCACCACTAGGGAATCCAGAGTAACTGTAGAATGCAGAAGTGCAACTTAACTGTAGTCAACTGCAGCTGCCTTCATTATAAATGGACAAGAGAGCAAAAAGCCATTTATTTTCCTGTGGCATACACTCAGGAGCTTCATGCACTAGCTTACACTTCTGTGTGTAAGTGCCCACCACCTTATAAGAAGAACTGGTAAAGCCATGGAAACTTTCAACATCTACAACACCAGGACAAGCACCACTGCTGCTGTCTCAGTTCCTTAACAAGCAGGTTTCCTCTACACCTGCCTGCTACAGTTCAACTGCATAAATGGGAGAATCTGCCTCTGTTCCAGTCGATACGTGTCTTGGGTCACTTCAATGTGGTACCAGCAGCAGTACTCATTGGGAACAACAGAAGCTGGCATCAACTGTATAACTCTAAATGCTGAGAATTTTGAGCAGTTTTTAGAAAATCAAAATTCATTAAATTCAAAGTAAAACAACTGCACTGTAAATTATTAATCCAGCCCTGAGCTGGAGCATTAGATAAATACAGTCAATTTTTCTGGACAGTATTAATCCTGGAGTTATGTTTTCCATCAGTGCATTCCCTTCTGGGAATCTCTGCTCTCAAATTTTCACCTCAATAGTGCCACCCAGAAGTCCAAACTACCCAGCTAACATATGTCTGGCACGACAACTGAAAACAATCAATACACTCCCATCTGACACATATGGATTGAGGCTCTTCTCTTGGCCACAACCAATTTATAAAATTGGAAAGTGAAGATATTCAGACAAATAACAATGTCGACTACCCAACATAAATGGGCTGCACAAAGACAGGCAGAATGCAACGTCATTCATAGCCACGACTACTCGACCACATATTTCACTGAAGATACTTTATTTTTAAGTTAGGCCAACTGTCATTCCACTGGAAGAGACAAATTCCCTGCTTTTCTTAGACAAGAAAGCACACCAGCACACACATCAGCACTGGACAGGTACCAAGTCCATTTTAATAACAGAATCTGCAATCCAGAAACCATTAAATCCCCCTTCCCATAACCAGCTGCATGCAGCTCTCTTGGGAACTCAGAATCTGACTTGCATCCGGAAATGCATCTGCTTTGTAGCATTGTTCTTCATTCCTGTCTTGAGCATCCACTTTGACTTCATCCTCTGCAGGTACTGCATATCACGCTGCTGAGCAGAGACAGTCCCTTCAGGGAGAGAGCAGAAAGAAAAAGAGATCAATGTCTGTAACCTTACTCACTACTTATATGCAAACCAGATCTGTCCACGGCCATCAGCAGTTAGCTATAGGCTTCTCCTTCCATACTGCACATTTCTTTTCTCCAGGAAATGGCCGGTTCCCTCTAGGAATATCCATGACTGTGATTAGGGGAAAAGGTGGTTTTGCATCCCAAGCGTGATTCTTTTGTTTCAAAAGTGGATATAGATCACACCATGTTCCCCAAATGGAAACATATTCTGTCAAAGCATGGTTTATGTTACATTATTAAATAGCGAGAGTAGTGGTCTGAATAGGCAGAAACCAAGAAATCTCAGGAAGTCACCAAATAGCACAAATATGTATGTTAATGGAATGAAAAACTGCACAGAAGTTGCACTGGATTTTAGACAAAAAAATGTTCTTTTTTCTTGTTCTGCTTGGATGTCAGGAATTAAATAGAACTGAGTGGAAGACAAACTACTGCATAAACCCCACATGTAAAAGAAAAACTTATTCACAGAGTGATGACATCCTCCCCTGCAAAGCCCTCGTGTCACCACTTACCTGTCTGACCCGTCCAGCCCAAAGCTTTGTACTGCTGTAACACCCGACCCACTGCTTTCTTATTTTTGGCAATGGCCACCGTTCTGGACAGACCAAACCGTTGCTTGTAGTACCTCATCAAAGAGCGATGACCCACTCTTGCACCTGTTCAGAGGAGGGGACATTTATTAGGCATCGTGAAGCAGCTTCTGAAATGGAGTATTCAAGCACATTGTGAAAACCATGGAGAACCGCTATGCCGAGAAAAGCTTTTAAAGGGTCCAAAAATTTTAGGACTGTAAGGAACTCAATGTAATTACTGTTAAGAGCTGCTTGAAGAAAAAACACAAGGACTGCTGTTGTTCAAGGGGGCCTTAGCTCACGTAACAAACAGGCAGTTGTCAGAAAAAAAAATTCTAATTAGTGGAATGAGCAGAGGAAATGCCATTTCAAGAATCAGGGAGGCAACTTGTTGGCATTCTTGTGTAACTGTATAGTCGGAAGCACTTTTCAGAAAGAAAGGGCTGAGGTCTCCTCATACAAAAACATCAAGCAAACAAAAAAAGCAAGCAAGAGTGCCAAACAATAAGCAAGAGAAAGGCTGTTTAAATTAATTAATTAATTTACTGAATTACTTTACTATATTAGTTAAAAACTGTCTCTCTGCAAAAAAACCCCTACACTAGAACCAAAGTTATAACCTCTCCAAGCTGCAGTAAAACAAGATATGGAAACTCCTGGAATAAACCATGTAATTCACATGTTAATGAAGAGGTAAAATGAACACAGGAACTCACTGCCACAATCCACATATGTATGAATGCTGAAGAAGTTGAACTACTTGGAAGCAAAAATAATGGAAGGTGAGGACATAACTCCAGAGACACTTAGATGCAAAACTACCTTCTCCCTTCCCAAAGGAAAACAGAAGGGCCTATGCTGCAGGTAATGGCTGCAGCTATGAGAAGTGCAGACAAAGCACAGTGTAACACACACCCTATGCCTACCTGAAGGAAGGACCAGCTCCATGGTGTCATCATCATAATCCAACTCTCTCTCTGCTGGGTGCTTTCCAGACACTTCCACGTCTTCCCCATCCTCGTGATCAGGGTAACTGCTCCTGTAGAAGAGTAGTAGAGCACAGTTTGTACATGGAGAGCAGCCACAGCTACACAGACCCATTAGACAGAAGAACCACATGCACAGCTACAGCAAGCCACAAACACTGTCACGTTTTACCTGTCTTGGTTCGAGAGTTCTTCCCAGTAGCACCTTGCCCTGAATAGAGGCTGGAGACAACACCCTTCCTCCTCCCTGTTCTGTAACTCAACACAGTTCTGCTGCTGCACACTCACCAGTGACTTATGGTGAAAAGGCATCATTGTGTAATTCACCAGCTCTGCACAGCTACTGAAAGAGCACCCCTAGAAGCTCCACTAAATCCACCAGTCACGGTAATATGAGGTACTTCTAACCAAAATTAACACTGCTTAGGGTAAGCTACAGAAAGTCCAACAAGAGGCCTGTAAATCACAGCAGTCCTGTTAAACTCCAGCTACGTAACAAAAAAAAAAAATACCTACAGAAGATTTCTTACTAAGTTCCTACAGTCCCCCAGAAAGGTAATAGAAGAGACAGTTACAGCCTTCTATGATCTTTGCTGGTGCACTGAAATCTCAATTCAGTAACAAACATGCAAAACAGAATTCAAAATGTATTTTCGTGTGTTTTACCAGTAGGACTGGTAATAGTGGTCACAGAAAAGGAGAACCAATCATGTTGTTATGCTTATCAAGAAAACTGGTGAACCAACAATGCAAAGTAAGTAACAGAACCAGAAACGGGACTAAATTTTAAGGATGAATAATAGTTTCTGATGTCCTATTTAATTGTCCTTTTGTCTGTGCCCCACTGAAAGAAAAGTGACCATACCTAAAATCATAAAAGTCTGCAAATTCCAGGGCAGCATCACCATCTGTAAACAGTTTGCAGTGGCTTTTATCATTCATGTGAGCCTGTACAGCTTCCATAGAGTAGAAGGATTTCCCTTTTTCATTGCACCAGATGCAGATTTTCCCAACACCAACTTTCTCTCCTGCAGAAAACATTGAAATATCTTTTGGTCTGAACAGAATCTCCCATGTCAGTAATTAACATTTCTGTAATGAAGGTCTTCCCAGCTTGCAGGCAAAGTAATGAAGGAAGAGCCTTGAGCCACTCATTTCCAAAAAAGCCCTTTTGTTCCTATGACTTGACCCTATGGTCCCATCAGGGTCAGGTCTGTCCATTTAAAGATTTCTTGTGACAAGGTATGGGGTCATTAAGTATAATCAATAACAAATTTTGTATTTCCAATACATTTTTCTATCTGATACTCCAAAATTATTTTATTGTCATCATTATTTGCAGACAAGGAAAATACATTTTTTCCTAGCTTTTAAGCTCTCTCACAAGTATTCTAAACTGATGAGACAAATACTTGCAACTCATTATCAGGATAACACAGTTCATATGCACACTTTAGCAATAGAATTTTGTCCCAAATTTCATGTTATCTGAATAACATCATCTCTCAACATTAGAAAACTATGTGAGACCTACAAAGTACATGACCACATGTTTGCCCAGCAGATTTTTCCCCTGGAAAGCCCATGGTCCTGCTCATTATCAAAATACTGAACCAGACAGCACTCAGACTGTATATCAAAAAACCCAAACCTCACAAAACATTAGGTGTCATATCCAAATGAAAATAAGCAGTATCAGTGTATAATTATCCTGGCCAAAAATCAGAGAAAATTTACAGGCATACCCAGGTACTTGATTAGTCCTCTGAGGTCCACAAGGTACTCTATGTCAGGAATAAAGAAGCTGTGAACTTTTGTCATATGGGCCACATTTTTTGTGAGAGATCTTGAATGATGGGAACAGAACAGGCAGTCTGTGACTGGTATGGCCCCAACAGCAGCTTCTGCCTGCTCCTCCTCTTCTTCTCCCACATTTTCCATCTCTTCTCCCACATTTTCCATCTCTTCTTCAGAGTCAAAGTCTTCATCAGAATCCATATCTTCCCAGTCTTTTAAAGGAAGTTTAAAAAAATATTTTATATGATAACTGAGATTGATGTTTTTGGGAGAAGTAAAGTTAGTAAAAACCACCACAGAAAATGCTGCATTTTCTCTTGTTACAGCTAAGTGCCACACAGTCACTTCCAGGTGCAAGAATATACACACCATTGCCAGCAAAACACATTTTAAGATGCACAGCAAAGTACAAGGTTGCTCATAAAACGTTGGCATATCTGATACTTTCTCCCCTCTATTTTCTCAGCTATTAACGCCTTACTGCTGTTTCCAGGTCTTGCATTTAATTCAGTGCAGCCAAAGAACACAATCAGGGCATACTAAAAAGAAGACAACTCTGTAGCATCAGGAAAATATAATTTCCAGCAGTGACTCAGCAGCAAGGGAAAACACACTCCTGTTTACACCTAGATCTTTAACAACAGAGAACAACCTCAGCTGTCACAGATATTCCATTTTACATGTCAGTACATACCAGGCTACACTAACAATTTTACACATTTGTAGGATTACTGCAGAGCTCATTAATGGATTAGATATCTGCTAGAGGAGTAAAATTGTTCTTAAGGAGTTTGGCAGCGAGCATTTCCCAGTACTCTTTTCCAAATGGTCCTCTAACACTTGTAACGTGTGCACAGCCTGTTTGAGAACAGGTAACACGATACTTCCCAGTGCTATAGGCTGCTAACTGCAGATCTTTTCAATAAGATGCAGTTCAAGAATTTTAAAAGCTCAACACTGAACTGCCAGGACTTACAAGAAACATCCCTGGACAAACATTTAAAAGGAAAACTAACATTCAGAAACCTACTGAGATTTTAGCATTACAATTTACAACTAACACAGTAATACCAGAAAGGTGCAAGTTGGCTCCTTCTTTAGGTGTTTAGAGGCATGTTCAGAGGTACCATTTCTTCCCCTGTAGGACAGTTTCCCTGAATTGCAACTGAAATTTCAACAGCACAAAACCACGGTAACAGATGGTGTAACATGACACAGTGTTTTCAGTAATGAAGCTGAAGGTTCCACCTCATTCATACCTGTCCCCTTGTTACAGTTTAATGACTCCATTCAACTGCTCCAATAGATGAGCTGGGAGCTGCACTATCAACTACAGCACTGAAAACATCCAGGTCAAAAATAGCCCCTTTCTGGAAATTCTGAAGCTCTGGACTTCGTAGTTGTCTGCTTTCCAGGCTGACCTCCAACAAAGAGCTGTATTCACAGGGGTGTATGCAGCTGGGGTGGCAACTTTTAAACCCATTTTAATATAGATGTCAAAGTGCTGAGAAGCTATGCCACAGACTCAGGTTAAAGAGTAATCTTTGTCCTCTGGTCTTCGTGAGCAGAGGAAAAAAGCCATCATCTCACTCCCACCTCCCCCTTCCACAGATCAGGAAAGTGACTGATGGGACAACCGCAAACGATCGTGACTGGACTTTTGTTCATTTATTTTTCAGAAGTAGATTTAGAGCAACCTTTTACATTAACCTTCCTTAGAAGAAACTTCCCCTGAAATTTTCTGTGGGAAATAGAAGTCATATTACTAACTATTTATATTGAATGTATACATGCATTAGTATCTTACCATAAGCTGAACAGCTGGCAGTTCAGACACTAACAAACTGACTTCAAACACAGGACACCTTAATTCCTTTGTTAAACTGAGAATTTAATCAACAGCAAGACCTTTTGTGATGCAAAATGCTGCACTGCTACAGAAGTAGGAGGTGGCTATTGCACAAACCACAGCTATCTCTTGTCAGTATGTTTATTGCCTTACCTTCTTCATTATCCTCTTCCTCCTCTGCTTGTTGCTTGGCCAGCTTCTTTGCTTGCTGTTCAAACCACTGCAGTCGTGGAGGTATTTCTGGTCGTTCCCTGCTCTGTGATAAGCTGGCACTTTCCTTAGAAACTGGAGAGCTACTTGCATCACTAGGAGGTAAAGGCGTCTTCTTGGGAGATGAAGATGGCTGAGCTCTGATGGCTTGCTGAATAGCTGTGTTCATTTCATCCTTGTTTACACTCTCTGGGGCCAGCCCCTTTTCCAGGTTCTTCTCATTTAATATTTTCACCTTCTTGCTGACAGCTTGAACAGCTTTCTTCTCCAACTCCAGGTGCTTCTTGGACTTCAGGTGATTCTCGTAGGCATTGAAGGTGGAGAATCTCTTGCTGCAAACCGTGCAGTAAGTGGCAGTGACTTTGTTCTGCTCCTCTGCTACTGCTCTCTGTGCTAGGACCCTCTCCTGGAAGTTCTCGGCAGTGACGGGAGGCATGTCAGCAACTTTACGCTTCAGGTTGTACCTGTGCCAGTCCGTCTTGTAATGGGCGCGCTGAATGTCACCGTCCTTGAAAGCCACGCGGCAAGTGATGCACGTGTAGGTTGCCATTACTAGAGAGTGGGAAAAAATAAACCCATGCTGAAAAACATTAAGTAACAGCCACAAAAAAAGCCCCGACACCGCATTCTGACAGCCTTCGTGGAAGGCAGCCTAAGACACGCAGTTCTTGGACAGAATTAAATTTATTAAACACCAGCATTAGCAAAGAGTGTGGTACGCACAAGCAGGAGCAAAAGAATAAACTTACAAGATACCAGAGGTTACTCATACCACAGCAGCATCTAAGCATCCAAGCTCTGGATGCAGAACTCACTGTGCCTGGCGGGACTCTGATATCAGAGAGGGTTCCCACTCACAGCAACAGTGTTTCAAAAGCTCCACACTTGTCACTGAAGGAAGATCAGAGACTAAAGGTTCTTAACAAGCTCCTGTTCTGTCAACTTTCAGATTTTGAGGAGACCAGTGATTGCTCCAAAATCAGGGTAAAAAGGGGAAACCTGCTTTCTGGCCTATTTTTTATTTTTCCCAGCTTTACCAAATGGGTAAAAAAAAACCCCCAAAGTTACTGCATTTAAAAAGAAAGCCTTCCCAGCTATTCTGGAGCAGTGCACGTAGTGTTGGCAACACTTCACCCTGCAGAGCTGTCCAGCTGGAGATACAGCCAGTCACACACAGATGCAGCACTCGAAGCCACTGCTAACTCTGGTGTTCCTCCAATTTCCACCGCCCAGCTGAGCTGTTACTGGGGCTGTGATGGGACAACCTGTTGCTGATCCTGCCTTTTCCAAAGCCATGTATTTCCTTTCTTCTCAGTGCTTAATGGAACTCAACAATTTTTTAAACTTTTTTTAAAAACAAAGCCAATGGGACCTCTTGAATGCTTCAAAGGCAAAGCGTAAAAAAGTGAGTTCTAAATGGAGATCCCAGAAACTACCCTCATATTTTAACTGATTTAGAAAAACTATGGTCTAATCTGTGAAAAAAACGCAATAATACATCCTGATGAAGCGGTCTGAGAGCAGGTAGAGGAACAGCAGCTCCTCCCAGAAGGTACCAAAAGGGGCAAGCAGTGGCAAAAGTCATAAATACGTAGAGAGTTGAAAGACATACATTATGAAATGCTCATTCCCTGAAACAACCGGACTCCTGACTTACTGCTTGTGCTAACTGTAATGCTACAGTGACAGGTGGGATATAGAAAATATAGGCCATACTATTTTATTTGAAATACTATCAGCATCCAGTGTGATAGATGCTTTTTTCTGTTTCAGAGAAAAATATATCCTCTGGCCCTGAGGGCTCCCAATTGCTCCCTGAAACACTTCCCTCCCACCTGCAGAGCTCTCTGCCCTTTTCCCAGCCCAAGCATCAACCTCACTGCCATAAACCACTGACGCAGTGCCACGTTGGCTGCGAACCACAAACTCCTTGCAGAATCCTCGGGGGAAGAACAGTCTGATCTGGTCCATGAGGCACAGGCAGTAGCTACATGCTAGATTACCGTGGAGTTATTTAAAAACACCCCAAGAAAAACAAAAAGCACATCAGAATTAAAACTGAGACAATCTACAGCCATAAACCTTCAGCTCTGACTACTAAGCAGAGAAGTGTTTCCAACTCAGGCTGTGCAGGGAAGAAAAACCCCCTGCACACTCCCGTGTAGTGACACACCCATCCCCATGACTCACGCACACTCCACCCTCCAGTTTCCAGCCACAAGAGCGAACGCCCCAGTCCCGCCTGGAGCGGGGCCCAGGGAAAGGAATCCCGCGGCACCCGCAGCCCGGACACCCCCGGCAGCCCGGCGTCGCCCCCGAGCCTTTGCGCTGCGGCCGATCTGTAGCTGCTTCCAGCAGGATTTAACCTGAGCCCGTGTCCCTAAGGCTGACACAAGGCAGAACGGCCTCACCGACAGGCAGGAGTCTGTTGTATAAACAGAAGCGCGGGTAAAACTCAAAAATTAATTTAAAAAAAAATAAAACCAAAAGATAAAAACGGGGGTGCAGGCGGCAGCCAGGAGCCTCCAGGCCGGGCCGAAGGGGAGCCTCCGCCCCAAGACAGCACGGCCGGCCCGGACACGCCGCCTCCCCGCCGGGCCGGGCCGGGCCNCAGCGGCGGGAGCAGCGCAGGATCCCGGTGCCAGCGGCGGGAGCAGCACAGGATCCCGGTGCCGCAGCCGCGGGAAGGGCGAGCAGGAAGCGGCCACGCCCCGTCCGGCAGGAGGGGCCAGGCCGGGCCCCGGTGCTGCCCCTGGCGGCGGGAGGCCGCGGGGCGCGGGCTCTGCTGAGGGCGCACACGGGAGCTCCGCCGAAAGGGTGCTGTTGGTTCTTTTCCCCAGAATCAGTTAGGTTGGAGAAGACCCCTGAGATCATCGAGTCCAGCCTACGACCGAACACCACCGTGTCAAGTAGACCATGCCACTCGATGCCACGCCCAGTCTTTCCCAGGGACTGTGACTTATCACCTCCCTGGGCAGCCTATTCAAATGTCTCATCACTTTCTCCGTGAGAAAATGCTTCCTAATGTCCAACCTGAACTTCCCGGGTGCAGCTTAATACTACGTCCTCTTCTCCTATCGCTGGTTTCCTGCGAGAAGAGGCCGACCCCCACTCGACTACGACCCCCTTTCAGGGAGTTTTAGAGGGTGTTACGGTCACCGCGGGGTTTTTTTGCAAAGTTTTTTTTCCATTTTTGGGAACAAACACACAATGAGATGATGAAAGATAAAAACTAACACGTATTTATTAAATGGTTTTACAAACAATCAGTATAATAGTTCCATGTTTACAAAACAGTGATCGGGCAGGTAAAGTGCTGCAGAATACTTAAATAAAGACATTTTGTAATTCTCCAGTTTCTGGTTGCCCGGGCAGGGGTTACTCAAAGACTGCGACGCTGCTCGTGTGCTGAGAACGGACGTGGAGACCACAGGGACTTTGTTCAGAAGGCCGAGACAGCCTGGAAAAAGCCCCAGAACAGACACAGAACAAGTAGAACGAGTATCTTCTTCAGATCCTGTTACTTTGGGTTATAATGATTTACCTCCTCTGCATAGAATAGTGGCTTTCTTCACAAACAAAAAGAATGGTTAGTAAGTGTGTGGTACATACACGTGGAAACCCTGCGTGCTGAAGATGGGCGCTTTTCCACTGGATTTGACACACCCGTGGCCACTGGTGAGATGGTGAGCCCTCTGGCCAGCTACGCACATGTACTGACACAAGGGGAAATTTTTCGAGTACAAAAGACTGAACCACATGCCACAGACCCTGCCCTGACACATGTAGCTTTCTTCCAGTCAGGGTGTGTGAAGAAGCCACTGCAAGGGAAGGGAAGGCGAGCACACCACATAACACAACCAGTACTGATCCCATGGCGAGATCACTCACTGTGCTATCCCACAGCACTTGCTCACATTATGCCCTCTACCCTGCCTGTAGGACTGTTGACTGGAAATCATGTGCAAGCAGGCTTTCCATGGAAAAATGGCGTGTTTTGAAGCTATGTGCTAACTCACACTCACTCGCCCGTCTTCCTGCCTAACTGTTCAGTTTGGAAGATGAGAAGGTGTTGTCAACACTGCTTGGTAGGAAAGATGCTGTGGACCATTTTGACAGAATTTTTAAGGTACTGCTATTTCATGGCTGCTGCTAGAATACAGCAAAATGAAGGTTTCTCAAGAGACTTCCAACTGAAGGCAGTGTGGAGGGATCCATGAAGGAGAGAAACGTGTTTTGCTGTTGAACTGCTGGCAGTGGAATGTATCATGTCCGAGTAAAGTGTTTCTTACAGGTGGTTGTTTGGGAGGGAAGAGGTGATTTCCTGCAGAAAATTAGGCATCTTTTCGTTACCTGAGGAAGAATATTAAATGTTGCAGAATTACCTCCTTCCCATTAGACAATATTTAGGGACTTGAATGTAATCAACTATTGTGAGAGCAGAAAAATAAAATTCTAAAGACATTCAAATAAGCAACTATGTCCCTAACATTAATGATTTACTTGTTCAAGTTCTGCTTTGTTTTTTTCTTTCTGGAAAAAAAAAAAAAAGGTGAGACTTGTATCAGAGAAAAATCAATCTATTTACCTATCTTGAAACCAGAAAATGGATAATTTACAAAAAGTCTGAGAAACTCCTCCAACGGCTTTTCCTACTGATCCACTCTATTAATCTACAAGAGTGCCCCTATGTAATGTATTTTTATAACCACAAGTATTCTTCATAAAACAACAATAAAGTGCATGCTGTTACAATGCCTCTATTAACAGCCAGCTAGTCTGTCCTGTCAATCCACTCTAGAAAATCCTGTGAAGGACTGCTCCCTCCCTCCCTCCCACCTCTCTCTGTCCCACAGCTGGTTTCAGGACCAGTACTCCTGGACAAAGAAGCACACAGTTGTTCGGGTGTCCTACAAAGTCTCACCAGCAGCTTGGATTTGTATTCTTCTAACTGTATAGATTGTCCTAAACATGCAGCCAGGAAATGAGGAGTTTAAGTCATCAAGAAATTTAAATGCTCTTTAAACTTACTGATTTTCTAGCCAAAGCTTCGTTTAATTTTGGCTGTTTTTCTGTTGTTGTTGGTTTAGAGGTTTGTTTTTTTCAAATGAGAAAGACAGGCTGGGGAAAGCTAAAAAGGAAACTTAGCAATCAATTCTGTGGAAGTGATGTGGGCCATGGTTTTTAATGGTTTCCAGAAACTCAGATGTTAAGGTAATGCAATGTTAACCCAGATGTTAATATGTTGGAATTCTGAAAGCTGCATCCTGTGGTATCTATATCCAGCGTCCACTTATTTTATAATGTATTTGATAATGAAGGCACAGGCTTACCTTTTTACTGGTAAAGGACAGCAGTCACGGTCAATATGCATTACTGACACAAAAGCACAAGCAACGATAAAGCTAGTGTCAAAATTCTCAGCATCTTTCTTTTCACTATACTCTTTTTGGCCTTCTGCCTATTTTTTCACCTCAAAAGGAAAAAAATAAAAAATGAAGTTTAAATTAACTTTAGACACAGGTTTACCTACACATATATGTTAGTGGAAGATTTTTATTTTCTGTTGCTGTACTTTTTGAGGGTCCTAGATGACAGTATTCACCTCTTCAAATGCCAGCAAATGGAAATTTACTTTAGTAGTAGCAGCTGACATGGTCCCTCAACTTCGCTAGTGGTTTACATCACCTTAAGAAAACTAGCTTTACTTGTTCCTATTTCTTGGATTACTATTGCTTGATATTTCAATTCAGTTTTGTTACAGGTGAACAAAAAAGCTCTAGAAAAATAAGCTATCTGCTTCAGATCCCATGCCACCCACTCAAGCATGTGTGGACTTTAAACAAGTGATTTAAGCAAATTCTTTTTTGTTTGCTTTAAATTACATGCCAAGAAGATGATTCGGAGTGTCCTCTCTTGCAAATGACCTCAGCAAATACTTTTAAGTGTCTCAAAATATTCAGCTTGCAACATAACTTTTGTTGCACATTGCAGCAGCTAACCTTGGGAAAAATATCAAAACAAAACCTACAGAATCTTGAATTAAGGAAGTGGCACCTAAAAAAGGCTTTATGCTTTTTTAAACCTCTAACCTCCAAACAATAACTACCCTCACCTGCTCCCAAAAAGGTTGTTCAGTGTACACGATAGTAACTTTTAAATATAAAAATTGGCTGACTTCACATGGGCAATACCGCCAAGGACCAGACTCCATCAAGAAACACAGCAGGTGGTCAATCAAATAACATGCCACTTTACAACTCTACAAGCCTATAACAACAAAAAACTTGGAAATGCATCACCATATCCAAAATGATTCAAAGGTTTTAAGTATGAAATCAAGGGTTTTTTTATAGTGTTGCACACATTTAAACTAGAGTTGTGCTGGTTAATGTGTTTCATATATAGTAGATGCACTACACATAATGCTAGCTGCTGGGATCCATACTTTTCGGTATGATTGAAGGAGGCAAGATGTAGTTAATCTCATTGTAGTCCTCTGATAAATTGCCCTCACTATTCTCAGTTATTACTTATATTATGTGATTGGCAAACAAGAATAAATAAATTGCCAATGTTAAAAATTTGGCTCAGGACCCCAAAATAAATGGTTGGCAAAAAGACAAAACAAACCCCTCCCCCAACTCTTTTGAACAACTGACCACCAACACTTATCTGCAACCAAACAGTGGATAGATAATTCATTTCCATGCTATTACATTGAGGTATAACTACCAGAAACATTAAACTACCAGTTTCAGCTGATATTTCTCCAGTTAATTCACTCTGCATAAGGGAAATTATAACAACACATCTAGAGGGATAGTTAAAGCTTACAGCTCAGAATTTTCCTCTCCGTTTATTTTTTTTTTTTTTTGCATTTCATGATTTTTTAATTTTTTTTGTGTGTTTTTTGTTTAATTTCTTCTATGTTACCAGCTGCAATTTCCAGGCTAATGACTTCCAAGCAGATTTGAAAGGAAGCCCGAAGACTTTTTTTTTTCCTGGGATTCAGCTTCTTGGCCTTCTAGTCGTCCCAACTCTTTCTCGATCTGCTCTAGCTCAGACTGATCAAGCAGTTCAAAATCATCAGCTTCCTCTGTGTCTGTCTCCTCGCTCAAACTGGGCGCAGCATGTGAGGGAGCTTGCTGTGCAGACTGCAACTGGTCTCTGATGGCAGCAGACACAGCAGCTGTGATGACATCACCAGCAATTCCACTCATTAAATTAAAGGTTTGGTCACTGGTCAAAGGCAAGGACAATCCTGCAGTGGATGGTCTCTCTTTACTCTGTCTGGATGTGTGATCCACCTTGAAATCTGTTTGCTCTTTTCTTCGTTTTTGATGGATGGGCATTCCGATGCTTGAGTCGTCATCGTCGTTTGTTCCAGCACCATTTTCTAAAGAAGGAAATTCTAAAAGATCTCTAGCAAAAGCTTCTTCATGATCACTAGGTCGGTCAAGATCTATTACAGGGTTAAGAGAAGGATACAGTGTTAGCATCCACAAAAGGTTTCCCAAAAAAGCAGCCACATGTAAAAATACAGTTAGCAAGTGTTCATTCGAATACATTCACTAATCTGTACTCTGGTAGTTTTCTATAGTCTCAATACAAAGGAGCTTTGTGTGACAAAAATGATTTTGAGGTCATAAATTTAGTACTACAGGTCTCCTGGTATCAACCCAACTATTTGAGCAAAATACCTTTTTAAAGTGGTATCTAGCTGGAATGAAATAACCCATGCAAACCTTTAGCATAGCTATTTGTAAATATACCAACTAAACTATTTTTCTTCACCATATATATAAATTACAAATATGTAATCATGTGTGGATGTGTTACAAGCTTTTAATATTCATGTAGAATAAGAAAAAAGAGGGTATATGTGTTTAAATAGACTTTAACTAAATTTTCTTAATTTTTCCCTTTCTTGGCCAATATTTGTATTAAATAGGAAACAGAAAATGGAAACTCTACAGATGATTGGGATTGTTTCAAGTTTTCAAGAGAATAAAAAGCAGAATGTAGACAAATAAAACATTACATTTTAATGGCTGCATCAATGACAAATATTTGTTATTAGAAATGTGGAGTACATGGCCTGTGGAAGAGGCCTAAAAAGCATAAAGGAATACTTTGATCTAATATTTGAATGAGAAGGTGAAAAATAATCAGTTTGAACTTACTTTCTATGAAAACAAACAACAGGAGCTTGTTGTAGGAGCATTCATATGGGCTAAGGAAATAAATCTTAAAAATGTCTCATAGGTCATTTTCTCCACTTTCTTTAGGAAAGACAGGCCAGGAGAAATGATTGTGCTGTATTCAGGGTGGTGGCTCAAATGCAGAGAGCTTTGACAGGAGATGAGCCAGTCCTTGGATGCAACCCATTTGTTCTTGCACTTTTGTGTGTGACCCATGAAATGTTTCATGGGGAGAAGAGTGGATGTTGTTTATTTTTCACTTAGCAAGGCCTTGAACACACGATCCTTACAGCCAAACTGGTGAGCCAATGGGGTGAGGGAACTGTAAGGTGGGTGGAAAACTGTCCAGACTGCCGGGGTCAAAGGGCTGTGATCAGCAACACAAGATCCAACTGAAGGCTGGTTACTGGTGTCTGTCAAAGGCCATGAAAGAAACACTGTCCAAAGCTTTTAATTAATGACTTGGATGACAGGATGCAGTGCACTCTCTGCAAGTTCACAGGCATAAGTTCACCTGCTGTGGGGCAGGTATTTGATATTCTGGAGGTCAGGGTGCCTTCAGAGGGACCTCAACAGGCTGCAGAAAGGAATAGGCTGAAAAGGAAGATCATGACACTGAACAAAAGCAAATGTGAAGTCCTGCATCTGGAATGGAATAACCTGTGCAGCAGTACAGGCTGTGGGCAACGAGACCATGGAAAGTAGCTTTCCAGAAAAAGACCTGTGGACAACAAGTCAGTGGAGTGAGTCCTTGAAGCAGGGAAGGCCAACTATATACCAAATACTGAGCTATAGTAGCAAAAATTAAGGCAGAAAGTCACTGGAAGGGATTTTCCCCCTCTATTCAGCAACTGAGAGTACACACTGAAGTACTTCGTCCAGTTTCTACCTCTCCAGTTCAAGACAGACAATGATAGACAGGACTGAGTCCCCTGGAGGGCCAGAATGATTATTTAGGGTGCTAGAGAACAGGAGATACGAGTAGATGCTGAGAGAATGAGCCTTGTTTGGCACTAGGAGATTGTGGCAAAGAGGAAATCAGATAGTTTAACTACTGAATGGGAAGGTATAGAGAAGATGGGCCCAAATCTTCGACAAAGTGCACAGTGAAAAGATAAAAGTAAGTTGTTCACAAGCTGGAACATAGCAAATTTTAACTCACTATAAGATAAAACATTTTAATCATGAAGGTGAGCAAATATTGAAAAAGACTGTCAGGGAAGTTGCTGAATCTCTACCATTGAAGATGCTCAAATTTTAAATGTTCACAGCCCTGAAAAACTTCATAAAGCTTTGAACTTGCTCTGTATAGAAGATTAGACAAGATGAACAACAATTGCTCTTTAAAACTTACGGTTCTGTGATTGTACAATGCTGGTTATTTACAATTTGATATATTAAGAAAATAATTTAAATTACAATTTGGCCTGTATAATGTCATTAAGTAGTATCGTCCTTCTTGTAATTTACAATAAACTCTTCATAGGAGAAATGCAAGATGAGCAGAGTAGCGGAGCCAGAGATAAGAGGACACCAAACTACTGTTGTCCATAGTCTTGATTCAGGCCAAGTGCTAGTGATAGTTTGGACTCTAAAAAGTAAGAACTTTGATCTGGTCAAGATCAAGACAAATGCTTGAGAATCTTTACCTAGTCTTAGTCTTCATATGTAATTCAGCCTCATTGCTGACTGTCTTCATCTGCACTCTAGTAACAAAATCTAATAAACAGCCAGTTAAGGAAAGTATTAACAAGACAAAGTATTCACTGTTTCTTCCTCAGCTTTTATTTGTCTAGCTTATTTACAAAGCATTGGCACCAACTTGAAAGGCTTACTGGCAGTTGAGCACTACTCATTTATTTAGACTCTTGCTGATGTACTTTATTATTTTTAAGATGAGGACAGTTCTTATAAAGTATGTATCCAAAAGTACACAAAAAACACTAAAATTAATCTTGAATTCATTTCAGTGGGAAAACTAGGAACCTACAAAACATCTGTCCTCAAATTTTCAGGTAACTTGCGTGACTGGAATCCATGCATGAGACAGATGAAGCTATTACATACCTTCAGATGTGTCTGTCTGTGGAGAATATCCCTCAGATAAGTTAAAGGTCCCATTATCAGTCCAAGATACTTCCGATACATCTGTGTCAGACACTGACAGCTCTTTGGCAACAACTGCTGGACTAACCTACATGGAAAAAAGTCCCATATATGGTATTCTTATACTCAAAAAATTCACAATACAGTAACCTAATGCTTAAGATATAGAAAAAAATCCTTCTTGTACGTCACAGTAATATGAATCACTTCCTATTTGTTTTAATTATAGAAACATAAAAATAATAGTATAAAATGCTTAGAACTGAATCCCTCTTTGTAATAACTGAAAGCTGTATTATATTAAAGAAGCACAGAAGATTCCAGTTATTCATCCTAAAAGTAATACTCTAAGGAAAGCAGAATGAGTCTGCAAATACAATATATTATAAATGTAAGGAAACGAGTGAACTTGGATCAAAAAATCAGCCTATTATCGGTAAGATCATAAAAAATTGGCTAAATAAAAAATCATTATCTTTTACCAGTTTATCCAACAATATTCAATTATGTCACACGAGATTTTATTTTTTTTCAGAATACAAAACCACCTTCAGAGTGATCACTGTCAAAGTCAGGCTTTATACACTACTCATTAAATATTGCATAATACTTCCTATTTAGCTGATTTTTTTTATATGAACCAGTGTTCTGAAAACAATAGAAAAACTTTTGCCATACAGCTATTTAGAGTACTAAGAGAAAGATGAGAAATTTGAGCGTTCCAATACATGTCTAGAAAGATATTTCTAGATAATATACCTATTTACACTATCACTGAAAATTATTAGACAAGTGATTAAAAAAGTATCTGTAGGATTTCTATGAATATTTTCCTTTTATATTTTAATTTGATAAACATTAACTGCAATTTCACTGTTTCAAATAAAATTAATCAGCTTTGCTATTAAATTCTATTTTAATCATTCTACAGCTAATAAAAAATAAACACATTCCTAGCTCAGTAGGCCAAAGACACCAGTACCTCGAAGGCTAGAAGTCACAACTGCAGTTAAGTTAATTAACCTAAAGGTGGAGACTATTAATCACTTCTAAAGTACACTGCTTATTCAGGAACACAACCTGCTGGGCAGGTTAAAGTCTTCCACAGAAGAACAGAGACAGTACTCTAGATAGCCTCCCATTACCTATATAGATTTTAAAAGGAAGACAGGGATGACTGAAAATAGTCACCTTAGGACACAGAGCTGATATGTCTAATTCACTGTCATCTTCTGTGGGTTTTGTTTTTGCTGTTTCTGAAAGAAAAAAAAACATATTTTTTTATCCTACTGATGACAATGGATTTCCAGGTTCAGTGTGTGTTCTCTGTCACGCAGCTCGCATAGCACAATAACCTTTCACCTGCTGACACAGTGCATCACTTATGTAATATGCTACTAAGGTGAGGGAAACAAGGCTGACTGAGAGGCTGGATGCTTATCAAAATACATTGTTTAGTAGTCAAAGCAGGGGAGATAATGTTGCTCTGGAATACATTCAGACAGATTTATTTACCTGCATTGTACTTCCTTCAGGAGCATCTGTTGCTTACCATAATGTTATCTGTCCTGCCAATATATATCTCTTTTGAACTACACTGCTGGCATGATGGACAGGCTAACATATTGCTAGAACAGGCTGTGTAGTTATCCCACCGCATTACTTCTATATGAGAACATGCAATTTTCTGGATAATTTTCATCCACAAAACCCTTCTTCTCTGCACCCAGCTACCCTGGGCTCACAGTCATATGCAAATATGCATACAAAGCATCCTCTGAAGTCTGGTAGAACGTTGCTCTTTGCAGATGAGCAGAGACCCAAATTTCATCTCTGCTGCCTGAGAATATTTTAAACCGATATAAAATGAAAAACAGTCTTAGTATTCTTAGTTGCTTCTTTTTCCAACTTGTTTTTAGTCCTCTCTTGTACCAGCCCAAGGGTTTGTGAACCCACATGGTGAATCCAAGTGGCAAAAGAAGATACGGAACTTGACTGGTTTAAATTAAACTGCAGGGAGAGATGCAGGAAAGAAACCATCTAACTTCAACCATTTTACCAGTGCTGGCTTATGAAATTCATGAAACAATAGCCTGATGTCTTTCTCTCCCAGTTTCACTTAAAAATTGAACAAGGTAGAATAATAAGAAAATTTTCAATTAAGTGGTTTTTATTTTGAACAACTACCACATTATATGTAAAAGAAGGGGGAAAACAGGTGGTGATTCTCAGTGGGTCTAGGAACAGCCTGTTGTATAGTGAGCAGTTACCAGAAATGCATGTTTTAAAACAGATATAACATCTAGTGATGTAAGACTAACTAAAAAGGGTAGGCTATCTGCAAGTAATGTGACTCCATTACAAAGGTTTAATTACCAAAACTGGAGCATGCACAAAAAAACAACTAAAGATAACACTGTTCATAGACATATTTTTCTTGAAATAGCTTTATTACTTAAAAATCTAGTTTTCCAATATTAGGAAGATTTCAGATGAGATAGGTGAGATTTTGGTTTAAACTGATTTCTTCCCACTACAGCTAAAAACTTTTATTAATTTGTACCAAATATCCTATGGCAATTCTTAAATGTTTTTTGAGTATTTGGGGAAGAAAACAAATTCATTCCGCTGCTAGGAGTGCAAACAAGGTAGATTTAGATACCAGAACAGTTTGTCTGAAAATTCTGTTATGTATGTATTTTGAGACCCGTGAAGTGAGCCTCTCTCTCCTAAGTTTGCCTTATCTAAGCAGATAAAAGCATTGCATGCTTACAGAAATTATTTTTTTTTCAGAAAACTTACAAGCAATACATCTAATAAAGTACCTTGTTTCTTCCCATGAAACAGTTATTGTTATTATACCAAGACAACTAACATACACTGTCACTCCTTGCAAAGCTAATAACAGAAGCCAGGTTCAAAGCAAGAAATACCTTTACAATCAGCTTCTCAGGACAAACCAAACTGTCTGCAAGGTGAATAAAATTTTCTCTGCATATAGAAATACATTACTTGGGACTATAATTAATTACTCACCAGATCTCTCTTTCTTCTTCTGGTTGATATATTCCACTATTCCAAAATCTAGTTTCGTCAGAACTGCCTTAATTTTGCTGCACACTTTCTGTCCAAATTCATTGCACTTAAGGAAGGGACATAAAAAGGCACACAATACTGTGACAAAAATGAAGACAGAGAAAAATTGTATTGAAATATTGCTATATAAGAAGTTACTCAATAAAGCTTAAACAATGCCTTTGCATAAGATAACTACTAATTTTATATAATACAATTAGTTTTACATAAAAACGCACTGTGAAGCACCCATGCCAGACAAACTCTTAATTTCAAATTCACTTCTACTCATTGCATAAAATACCAGTGTATTCATATCAATTGACATCTTTTTTTACTTCCAGCAAGGCACAATTGATAATCATTATAACATTTACCATTATCTTGACTTAGCCTGATTTTGTTATCTTGACCTGAGAAACATGACCATGCAACATTGTGCCAGAACAAACATGCTAAAAAACTTGTAAGCTGACCTCCATGAGACAAAAACTTGTAAAAAATTTCTTCCTCATATCTAGTCCAAATTGATGCTCCTTTGGTTTAAAACTATTACTTCTGCTAATGCAACAGGTCCTGCCAAAGCGTTAGTCCCCATCTGTCTTATAAAACCCCTCTACGAACTGAAATGCCACAAAAAGGTCTCCCCAGCTTGCTTAGTCTGTCTTCACCAGAGAGTGCTCCAACCCTCTGATTATCTTGGTGGCCTCCTTGTACTTGCTCCAACATATCCATGTCTTTCTTGTCCTGGAGACCCCAGAACTGGATGCAGTACTCCATGCAGGGCCGCACCAGAGTGGGATAAACAGAGTAGATTCCCTCCCTCACCCTGCTGGCCATGCTGCTTTTGATGCAGCCCAGGATACAATTGGGTTTCTGGGCTGCAAATGCACACTGATGGATCATGTCCACCCTCTCATCCACCAGCACCCCTAAGTTTTCTCAGCACCTTCCACTTGGCCTTGTTGAACCTCATAAGGTTCCCATGGACCCACTTCTCGAGCTTGTCCGTGTCCCTCTGGACGGCATCCCATCCCTGAGAATTGTTAACAGCACCACAGAGATTGGTGTCTTCTGGAAACTTGCATGTGTATGCAAATAGAAATAAATAAATAAATAAATACTCCCTATACAGAGACCAAATAATGAACAAACTACATACACAAATCATGACTGAAAAGGAGGCCATACTTACACAAGACATAGGAGAGGACAATTCCAGGAATGTAACTTCCCAAGACAGTGAAAAATGTACATATGCTGCAGACTAGCAGGCAAAACTGGCAAAAACATTAAAATTGACCGTTAACACTTTTATTATTTAACTTTTTATATAATTTTGTAAAAGGAGAATGTTGCATGATAAATGCAACCTAGAACACAGTGCAAAATTGAAGTGTTTTTTTTTTAAACTGGGAAATACTTAAAACATTTCTGGTGAAATTAAGCATCAAACTTTCCATTTTGGCTAATTAGGATGCATCCCCTCTTCTATTACAGAAACACGCTACTTTTATTCCTTTATTGTAAAGGTTTAACAAGCTAATGTTACTGCTAAAAGTACTAGAAATTATTTCACCCTCATTACATGGAGAAAGACTGAACAGTTTAAATGCTAGAAAAAACCCAACTCACTAATTGCAATATGACAATATATACTTACTGCACACTTAACAACAGCAAAACATCTTTCCTACAGCTACAGTTCTCTTCCCTGATGTGTTGCTTCATGAAACTGTTTTGTCTCATATACTAGCAAACATTCTCTTGGTGTTTGTCGGCTACTGTAGCATCCCTGTTAACAAGACTGACCTGAATTTTAAATATAAAATTTAAGATTTGGCCTCTGTGGCAACTGAGACATACAGTGCATTTTTCACAACTGCACAGTGCTGAGTACAGTATTGATCTGTTGGAAGTTTTTCTCACAGAAAGAATCCATTTGCTTTTGGAGCTGAATTGCAGTAAAATGGTTAATTTAAAGAAATTTTGCACACATGATGACTGCCTAATTTGCTTCTAATTATAGCAGTAAAATAACGACATAGCTTAGAGAATGAGGTCAGGAAAAAGAAGCGAAAACATGCTGTCATAACTAGGTTTTCTGAAACAGTATTAGATATATCTTAACATGCAGTTACTGTGTCATGTTACCACATGACAGAACTATGGGGTTGTGTATATTGATACTGCATTTCCTTACTTCGTTATACACTTACTTATTTTAAACATAATCACCAATTATAAGTTTACAGAAGAAAAATTATCACAATAAAATATGAGGAACTCTCTTCTTACATTCAATACTTGTGCAGTTATTCCTGAAAACTACAGTTATTTGAAAAAAACCCCCATATTTATGTATGGGAGCATGCCTATGTTACTTCTTTTTTAAGTTTTTATTAAATTATGATGTTTTAAATTTCCTTTAAAAAGTTCATGGAGTAACTGGTGAAGTTCCAACAGCTGTAAGGGGAAGGACTGTATTGCTATAAACTTCATTGTGAACAGTTTTTCCTCACCTATCTCTAATCATGTTCTCTGCAGCAAAAAAAAAAAAGGTAGCAGAAACTCATGATTGAATGTATCAGAACTTGCATTCTTTCAATTTCTTTTGCTTGTTCCCTGTTTTTTGAGTTTTGGGGTTTGTTTTGTTCTATTTCATCTTTTTTATTAAACCATATAGAACTGTTCATCTTACTTGGGAGTGCTTACCTTGCCAGGGTTTTGTTCCTTAAAGTGGGACATTTCTTGAAGAAATACAAATAAATTCATCAGTGTTTCTGAAATGCACTGATTTATTCTGGGTCTGTAGTCTTGCCTGGAATCGATGACTTTCCAGCTGAGTAAAACAAAAAAAAAACAACCAACTTTGTTTACAGCTTATATGAAAGTTGAAACTGTTTGAAAATATCATGTACAGCCACAGACTCTGGCAATCCAATGGCTGCTGCTATGCTAGAGACACCCCTGCTTGTTTCCACATATTTTATATGAGGCTAATTTGATTTAGCTAAAAAAAAGAAAATTCTGATCAGTAGCAGCAATTCTAAGTCCATGCAAGCAATTACCAAAGAAATTGCTGCTCGTTCATTCTAGCTGTATGAAGACACAGAGTTCAAGGCACAGATGTCATTTCAGTGAAGCAACTGAACCACAAACTGGTTTTTTTCTTTTTTATGTTTTCTTTAAAAAAATATATCAGAGTACTTTTTATTGCCACAGGATGGCCATATATATTAATACATTTAACTCCATGCAGATAATCCTTGTGCTTTTTTTTTTTCTGGTTTTGTCTTGTTCTGCAAACTATGATGATGAAATTATTATCCAACCAAGAAAAAAAACTGCTCTTGAAGTCTTGATGTTTACATTAACTTCAATACTAAAATTTAATTTTTCTATATTATTGAAAGCACTGCTTCTAAAGCTTATCTTACGACTGTTCAGTACTTTTAATAAAATAACAAAGCCCCAAAAAACCCTGGACTGGAGAATTTGCTGAAAACCATGAAAAAACATATGTATCTACCATAGTTGGGCTGACAGGTTCAGACAACGTCCAGTTTAAATGGTCACACTGTATACCTTTGTGGAATAGACAAAATGCCTACAACAAAGATGTTTCATGAAACAAAAAATTGAAAGGAACACGTAAGACAAACCAGTCAATGTCAAATCAAACTGGTACAAAGCATGGATGAACCACCATGAAAATACAGAGAATCTGAAGTAAATTTTACACCAGCTTTACTAAGTTATCTTTTGCATAATGTACTGCTGAGTACACGCAGCTTCGATTGCAATCGAGCCATGAACAACCCCCATCAATTTACTGGGATATGAAACCCATTACATGCTGAATGCATCACTGTGTAAACATTTTGTCATGGCTGGACTGAATTACAAAATAAATCAAAACCAAAATTATTTAAAAAATGGCTGTACAAAGGTCGGTACAGCAATAAGGGCACAAGCTCAGACTGTCCTATCAAACTGCTGACTCGTATGGGATACGCAGTGTCTGCAGCTTCAGTTTTGCAATAAGTCAGAACGATTTCAGTCAAACCCGCCTAGTTACATCCTTCTCCTTTCTCAGGGCTGTACTCGGGCACCGCACGGCCGGTTCGCCACGAGGGGGTGACACAGCATTGCCGGGACAGCGCAGGGCCCCGCAGCCCCGCGGGGTTGGGGGGCACAGCATCACTGCCCTGGGCATCGTGACCTACAGGAAATCTGCCATTTCAACCACAGGGTAAAACTCATTGAAGTCTAAAACCCAAACCGGTATCTTGTTCCCCGACTTTATTTTAGTAGTTATTGTGTTGCAGTGGTGTGATTTCTTCTCACATTACAAAACATTCAGGGTGAGTTTTTCTCCCCCTCTTCGAGAATAAGCAATGAACCATTTAAAACAATGTACCTGAAATGCATAGGTTGGCATCCCCATGCCTTGGACTAGGTGAATTTTGCAATTTAATAGCCATGCATGGCACTGCAGGCAGGTATTTGCCCCTAACAGAGGAGGTAACCAAAACCGTAAAGTAACTCATGGAGATCACTGCAGGAACCCAGGCAGAGGAATCAGCAAAGTTACACAGAACTTTATATCTGCATCCCATCCACGACAGAGATTTAAATTTCCATCATCTGTGATAATTAGTAGCTTGAAAAAAGTAGTATACAAGGGTTTTGTCTTATGAGAACTGCAATTTTTATGGATAGGCTACTGCCCCTAAAGAAACACTACTAAGTTTTGTAAACCATTCTGTAGCACTAATAAATATTTTAAGAGTTGCCTGTTTATTCCAGTGCTGAAAACTACAATTATGACAGTATTCTGGTTTTCAAAATGCTGTTACAGATTTTTACTCCTACCCTTTATTTAAAATTGTTGACAATCAAAGTGGAGCTTCATGGAAGTACAAAGGTAGGCCTGGGGCCTACTGTCAAATCAGAGCTTTGAAATACTTAGGACATTTGTAGGTACTCACCTCACTAATTTTAAGTTAATAGCAAAAACAAAGGAGGTGGGAGGAATATGAAAGCATTAACTGCAATAATAATGGAAACTAATTTCCTATATGGTAATCACTAATCTAAAACCAATATAGAGACAAGAAGGTATAATAAGGCATAGTAGGATGACTAGTAACAACTCAAAACAAAAATGCAAATTGTATGACACATTATATGGCACATTTGTGCAGAAAGTTCTTTGGAGTTGCTTCGCTCATTTGTTAGTAATGCTTTCTTTAGCCACACTGTTAAAAGTATGAGATGAAATTCAGATTAAATATAATGATACATGCTTTGGTCCCATAGTCCACATGCGGTGCATTGACAAGAAGACAAGCAAGAAGAGTTGATGGGTACAGGTGAAGTTTGCTTAAAAATACTGCAAACCCACTACCGAGCTGCACAGAAGGATACTTGGCAGTTTCTTGTAGGCCACAAGAAATCATAAGACACCTTTGTCAGTTCCACTATAGCCACAGTTCTCTAATTTGCAGGGAATGTCAGGGTCTATTGTGAAGCCTTATTTAGCTCTTAGACAATGAGTGGTGTAACAAAGTCAGCTTGCTGATCTTCAGTGTGACAATTAGATCCATGTGCTACCTCTTCTTGTTCTCACTTCTTAACAACTAGCAGCATCTTTCCCAGAGCCCACCTGAACTGCAGTGGTACCCAGAGACCAGAGGGTTGGAACAAGGGGGAAGCAAGAGAGATAAGGTAGAAAGAAATAAGATCCATCATATAGTTGTATGTACAACATATAGTGTATGTACGCAAAGGCAGAGGGGTTATGTCATGCCTCTGTAGAAAAACAGATAAATATCAAGCCTGTATTAGATCAAAAGGAAACAGTGATGCTTACTCCAGACAAATACTTTTTTCAATGATCACATTTAAAGAAAAAAATGAAGATATGTGAAGTGGTGTAGATGATGAATGTGGACTGCTTGACACCAGTCAACCAAGAACATAAAAAACACCCTCAAATGTTAGTCGAGTTACCTAAGTATCCTAATAAATTACTTAAATGTGAACCCTATACTTCCTGCCAAAAGAGTTTTTGGGGCTTCTGTCCACGTGCTCCTTTTGGGATATAATCAGCCAACTCTCTCTGAATACCTTCAAAGGGGTTTGTGCACAGCTTAGAAAGAATAAAGATTTATGTCTCATCACTTAATACTGAGTTTGATGTGAAGTGCTACTTTTCCATTCTAAAACTACTGTCAGTAAGATTGAGAGTGTTCAGAAAGAAAATAAATTACTCACATCCTTCTGACTGCCTACTACATCATTTCTACAACTAAGCGAAACATCAACTGTTGCCTAGTAGTTGCAAAAAAACCTACCCAAAACACACTACTGCCCAGACGCTTCCGCCGATCACACTCACAAACTCTGGCCAGAAGCGTCAGTGGCATTACATTCTCTAAAAATGACTGCTGGTGTCATGCTCTCATTTTGTATCTAGACATCTGTTCAAGTAAAGCCTCATCACATTTCTCTCAGAAAGGTCAGCAGATCTCATGTTACTGGCTTAAAGATCTTTTCGTGATGTGATGGATTTTTTTTAATTATGTGTACACAGTTTTATATGTATCTTCTTGTAGATATACTACTCAGAACTGCAGCAGTGACAGAGTACACCATGATGTGGTGGAGCTGAAGGACTGCATCTACATAAACACAGGGTTAGTAATTACAGAGCTTCTAAATCCTCTTGATTTCCCAACTGTAACCACATACACTTGAAGCCTGTGCACTCTGTAATTTTAAGGGTAACATAGAATGTATTAGTCAAGGCAGAAGAGCTGAAAGTTACATTCCCACATACATGTAAATCTAAATATAGGTAATATGCCTATTTTTTAGTTTTTCAAAAAGTAGTATCTGGAACTTACAGAGTGGTGTAACTGTAAGGGAACTGGATATCTAAGGACAAACAGGCAACCAGTAATTCAGCATGAAAGTTTACCAAATGAAATTCAACGTGTAAACTGTTAGCAAAACCAAATCAAGCAAGTTTACCTTTCCTGAGCTTTCACAGGTGTGTGCTATGAGGAAAGAAATCACCACAGTGCAGAAGGAAGTGATCATAATGCAGTTATCCTTTTTTGAAGCAAACATTTTATACCTGAAGACCTATGCCAAAAATAAGTTTTAAAATTTTTCTTCTAAATTATTCAGGTACAGAGATAAAGGTTATAAAACACTATTTAGATTAAAAAAGTTTGTGATAAAAATAATTTTTTTTTATATATAAATTTCAGCCACATACTGAAATTGAAAATAAACATCCCTTTCTCTCTTCAAAATATAAAATAGTGTAAGAAGCACATTTTTTATTTAAGTGTATTAAAGTGCCAATAGCAAAATCTCTAAAATCTACTATTGAATTGTGTAGTAGAAAACAATGGATTATTGATTGCCCTTACTGAAACACAGTGTAACAAATTTGTGGATGTTATGTGCACTACATGGAAAGAAAGAATGACTGCACCACTGAAATCCCAGCATAGCATCTTAATGACCTACATGGCTAATTTTAAAGGTGATTATATAGAACTTTGTCCTATCGTGTGCCACTTTTGGATCCTACGCAATCATTAAGTATACTAAAATAATTATATTTGTGTCATGTGGCTATGACCAAGTCAACAAGACCTGCAATTTAAATGAATCACTGGGGCACCATGTAAAACCCCGCTTGCTTCAAAGACTTCCACAAAGGGATGCTGTGTCACTGAAAGAAAAAGCAATACAGGAAGCATGCACAAACACACTGACCTCGGACTTCAGAGAGAATCTTCATCTCAATTTTTTTGCTACAAACTACCAAGCTTTTGTAACAGAAATCTCTCCAGCTCGTAGATACTCATATACACTTTCTTTCCCATTGCTAATCCATAGGTGCTGTACGGATTTAGCACCTATAGTACTGTGGCAAACATCCTTTAACCGATCACATTTGACCATCCCTTCAGTGTTGAGGCTTGGGCACACCTGGAATCTCTTAAGATATACAGACAGATCTTGTTCTTAAATTGAAACTGGAGAATGTAGTTACCAACCTTACAGAGCAGCTAACATTTCCCAATTCAAAAATCGTCTTTAATTGTCATATCTCTTGTAGTTCAAATAAATTATTTGCAAGAACTAAATGAATTATTAATACTGTGCAGCATTACTTCTCAAGCTTTTACACTGACCTCATCTATATTCATCTGACACTTTGATTTTGTGCTTTTTATTAACAGTGAGTCAGTCCAATTTGCCACTACTGTTTTGTTGGGTTTTTTTCCTCGGGGGAGATACGGAATAAAAAGCTGAAAAAAGACGTTATTTCACATCTTTCAGTAACATGCACACCCCTTTTATTTCCTTACCAGAAAGATTTTTTTCAGTAATATTACTGTACAAGAAGTATGTTTAAATCATCAGCATGAGGCTGGATGTACCTTTTTCAATGAACTGCTCAGCAGAACAATCAGGACACATGACTTTCAACAAAACATAATAAAAGCAAACTTTCATCCCGGACTCTATACACTTCTTGCACAGTGTGTTAAAGTCATAATGGTACTCTCTTCAGAAGAAGAGAATGACATAGGAACATTTTACCACTGGTGTGCTGCTAACTATTACCAACTCTATAAATGGAGGTGGTTCTTTTGCTTGTATTACTACTCATTCTCTGAAAATTAAATCAATCCTATTCTTGTAAAAATACACTGAAGTGTTCCACAAGAAGATGGGGGCACTCAACTTTTCTTACAGATTGCTTAAAAAAACCCCAAACCAAACTGACCCATTACTACCAGGATTTTAGTTTGAAGGGGATGTGGTCATCTCAGTTACAACATTAGTCACCTTAGAAATTCTTAATAAGGACCTACACTGGCTTTCTTTAGCCGACCAAACACAAACTGGTTAATTCCAGCTTTTTTGAAGCCGATTCCAGAACACAAGTTCTTCAACACAGCAGATAGTACTAAATATTGTCGCTTTTTGCTGAATGGCCTGCTAAAACAAATAAAATATACTTTAAATCTGGGGCATTTCATCACCCAGTTCCTCTAGGTAGACTCTTGTAAGCAAACTGGTCAGTCAGCTCTCACAGGAAACTCTGCTTTTGACCTGTACTATTCCTGTCCAGCTTTCCTGAGAAGAACACCAGCTATAACTGCAGATCGAGGTCATCCAAAACATAACCTGATAGTCAAGTACTATTACTCCAAACTCATGACATAGTAAGTGTAGATTTTTTAAAGCATCTCTCTGCATGAAAAAGCATTTCAGTGGCATGTAAATGCTATTGTAGACTCGCTTTCTGTTTAGCAAAGGCTATAATATTATTACTACATGCTGTTGTCTTTTTATCAAGACAGTACAAGTACTAGTCGCCTTCCCATTTGAAACAGAAACGGGTTATACAAAAGAGACATTGTTATTGCACTATTTTTGTTCAGAAAAGTAAGGAAACACCTTACTAAACAACAGGAGTATAAATTTCCATTTGCAGAACTTTAAACAGATCTACCCAGCTGTTGAAAGCAATTCTTTCACATTTATTTTCCTCTTGCAAAGACCACACTTTTAACCATTTCTCACAAAATCAATTATTTTTTTTTCCTTCTCAGCCTCCACATTCTTGAGCTGGGACACTCCAAGTTCAAGGCCTTTCAAAGGCCAGCAGCTAAGAAAGATGAGCTGAGCATTCTCTGAGTTGCAGAGCAGCTGCACAAAAAAGGAAAACTGGATTTTCAAGTGCCAAAGAATACTTTTAACATGCAAAAACATAAAAACGACTTTTTGTGTAACATCACAAGATGGCTTTAACTCTTTCTTTGCAAAATCTCATTTTGACTCTTTCCAAGAGGTTCAAATGTATTTTGTAGTTGTTATCACTTACTCTGATGCACTACTGCATTACTGAGAGCTCCTGGCAGGAGCTAACAGCTTGTTCCCTACATCTGTGCAGAGAATTCAGTCACAAAAGGAAATTTAATACTTTATATTTTATTAATACTAGCAGAAGAAGCAAATATTATTCTATAATTACAAATCAACATGCTTTGAGTAATTAAATAACATGCAGATTTGACTTTAAACTGGATCTTTATTTATCTAAGCCCAAGCAGATGCTGGGAAGGGCCATGCACTATAAGACTGTAATTCAAAATCCACTGGTCCTAAATAATGTACCTTTCATTTTAATTCAAATCATAAAAGGTTCTGGCTAACAGTTTAGTGCACCATGTTATTCAGTAACAGGCAGGTGACAGAGACTTGAACAACACAGACACTCTTCTGACAGAGGAAGTTACATGTTGGTCTCTCTCTGAAACACCTAAAGCCATGTGCATCCACCACTTCAGGACCAATTATTCACAGTACCTTTTATACACTTTTGACCATCATTAGATTCTTCATAAGTTGTCAATTAAAAAAACCCAAAACACTGTATATCATCTTATACCAAACTACAGGGGACCTGATGATAAAGAATTACTGGATGAAAATATCTCTTTATGCTAAACTGCTTTCAATTCTCGACCTTTGTCCATGTATTTCCTCCCTGTTCTTCAACTGTTAAGACCCAGAGTCACAAGACAAAACAAAACAGAAGATATGAATGGGTACCTAATCTTCACAATCCTTAGCTTTTTTACCAGCCTTACTAAGAAGTATTTATGCCTCTGCTCCTTTCCTTATTACTCATTTAAATTCATAGTACGATTAACAGACTATTGGCCAATGCCACATATTTAACTATGATGTAACAACATTCACAAAATACACTCATGACACAATACTACATATTTTCTGAAGTAGGACGTGAACTCAAGAGGAGAGAGGACATCAGAAATATTTGTATCTGAGAAGGAGCTACAAGGAGTGCAGTGTGCTGATACCAATCAGGGACCAAAGCTCATTCTGCACCTTTTACAAAAACACCACTGCTCTTCTTTTTTTAAAAATATATAAAGCTAAAGCTTTGATTCAGTGTGCCCTTAAAGTTACCCCATTATCTGTGCAATTACATCACTATTTCTTTTGCAATTCTAAAATTAATCACTCCAGTACAGTTCCCGTATTGCTCCAGTAGAGGTCCCATAGCTCCTCCTTCTATTCCCTCTTGTTTAACTTGAACCAAAATATTCTCACTTCTACCAAATATCATTAGTACTTCTGTATTAATATTCTCCAGTTATATCCTATTTGTTATGATTGAGACAAAAAAGCAAATTAATTTCAGAAAAAAACTGGAACCTTCTGATTAAACTACTTTCTCAAACTTTTTTGCTCAATAGCAAAAAACACGGAGTCCTAGGGAATAGGATCGGTGTCAATTAATTTAATGGTAGCTTCAAAAATGGCCAGAGCAGGCCTTATTATCATACTTTTTCAGGTTTTAGAGAAATTGTCAGGCTTTAGAGAAATTCATCTTTTTTGTTTCAAAAGCAAAACAAAAACCCTGACAATTTGATAGAAAAAGAGATCTTAAGAGTTTTAGGCCTAGTTTTACTTCTATTTAACTGCCAAAGCTTGCTGCAAGCCTTTACAGAGAAAGAATTGTGAACAAAGTAAGTTAGATATTAATAAAAAGGTTTCAGCTTTGTAACAGATCACACATATTCCCATTTTTTTAATTGAAACAAAACAACTGAAACAACTAAAGACCTCACTAAACATTTTAAAGAATAGCAATCAATATTTTGGTGGTTATCAGTTATGAGTCGACATTTCCTTAAAAGAAAAGAAAAAATGCTACCTGCTACTACAATTAATTTTCATCTATGTCATATATAGGGCACAACTTAGACACTCCTGCAAACAGAAATGTGTAGGTGACCCCACCCCTGCATTGACACAATCACATCCTTGAGGATCCATTCACCCACACTCACCCAGTTAGGAGGCTGTGCCTGAATATGTTGCTTTACAACAGACAACCAGAAGTGTCTCCTGTGTTTCATCTCACAGTGACATACATAGCAGAAAAACATCCACATGAATTTCCAAATTTAAATTTAAATAGAAGAAATCAAATCCAAAGCCATAATGAAATGTTCACTCTTGATCCTTGTAATTTCTTAAATTTGCCTATATATTCTGGCATTTTGTTAACTAACTTGTACAAAAAGTCTATTTCTATATACACAAAAAATACGCTTTTGCAATATCAAGTACTTAATTAACACCATTTTAGAGCCAACATTTTGATTAGCATCAACACTATGGAAAGAATACGTGGACTTAAAGAAACAGATTACAAATTCTGTCGTAGCCAAATATCAATAACATTTGCTTGTAAAATATCTTTTAAAATCTATTTAGCTAAAAATGTAATTAATGCATTTTATTTCTTAAGAGGGTGCTGGATCATATTTTACAAAATAGTATTTGTTAAAATATTACCAAGTTTTAGATCAAGCCTCTGTTTTTTTCCTGACTGTTGGTTTTATAAACTAATTAAGTTAAAAGCTAAACTTCAGAAAGACAGGCATACCTCAAAGGGACACAGTGCCCTATCTCACAGAAATGAGTTATGGCTCTGTCAGTAGCTTGGCTCCAACTAAACTATTTCCCTGCCTGACATTTTGAAGCTTCCAAGCTGCCCCATGGTTGGGAAAATGAACAGGTAAAAACCACACAGTATTTTCTACCCTTCAGCTTTAGTTTAAGATAAATACCTAAAAGCTGTACAATTCAATCTCCATGCGGACATTAAGAGTTATATTTCTCTCCTAAGAAGCCTTAGGTTAGCATTAAAGGCAAAACCCTCAAGACACGGAGGATCTGTTCCAATGCAGAGAAAACTGATCTTAGGCTGAGCACTCAGAAGCACACACAGATTAATTACACGAAGCCTCAATCCTTGCTGCACGAGACCATGGCAAGCAATGTACAGTACCTGTCATCTTGTCCCATATCCTCACTGTCTGGCATTTCAGGTGTGAAAAGAAATTCTCTAGCTAATCCAGGCCACAATCTTCTAGTCTGTTTTGTGTTTTAGGAGCTACCACCTGAGCACCTGTCCTGCTCACTGCCAGGAAGAATACTCTTTGCTCAGGGAGCAAATGTTTACAAGACATCCTAAGTGCCTGCTGGTCTTGAATGAAGTTCAGAGCAGTCGGCTTTGATTGGCCACAGCTATAAATAAACAAGTCATGACTCACCTCACACACTATGACAGGGTGTTTAGTAGCAAGCACAGCCAAAAGCCAAACAGTTTGTTTTCCTTCTGGTCATGTGAGGGAGAATCACCACCCAGTTAGTACATTTTATTTTTCTGCTTCCACTGGAAATCTTCCTCAACATCTCATCTTACTTACACTTTTCTCAGATGTAAGTAAGAAGCAACCAAAATGGTAGGACACTAAATGACACAAACTTTTAATAAAGTGACAGGCTTAAAAATACAAGAGCAAAGAGCTTACTCTTAACTATAAAAAAACCCCCATTTTTTCTTCCCCACAAAATGTCAGTCACAAGCTGTCAAAAGAAGCAAAATTATTATCCAATGACTAAATTCCCTAAATAAAATATCCACAAAAACTTAGTAATTTTTTTAAAGAAGGAACAGGAAGACAAGTTTTCAAGAAGGATTAATTGCATTGGTTTCAAATTCTGATTCCAAGCTCACAAGTAGCCTTAGTTGTCACCGAATCACAGAACACACTGAGTTGGAAGGGACCCATAAGCATCGCCGAGTTCAACCCTTAACCCTGCACAGGGCCACCCCCAAGAGCCACACCAGAGTATCATCCAAACACTCCTTCAACTCTGTCAGGCTTGGTGCTCTTACCACTTCCCTGGGGAGCCTGTTCCAGTGCCAAATCTCAAAGGGACACCAGCAAATTGTGCTGCAAGAGTCCTCAGAAATGAAAGTATGCTGACAGAAGGAAGTTTTCTGACAAAATACTTTGATTGCTTCTGTGAGCAACCTACGATGAATTGACATTTGGAATTCCTCCTGTAGCTTTTTGCTGCATGCATGACAGGGATTCTGTCACTCCAGCTACACCAGCTACATCTCCACTAATTTTCAACACCCCTGCAACCTTATTTGTGCTGGTGAAGCTTTGTCACGCAGTCTAGGACTCCAAGAATCCCATATGAATGTTGTTCAGCACATTACTCAGCACATGGCTTCCTTCTTCCATTAAACAGGTTGACCTGTTTTTCTTAACTCATTTTCAAACAAATATTAAATCCAGAGACCTTCACATAGGAATCTTTATTTCTAGGAACAAATCCAGCAAAATTTACACTTGCCTCTCCTGCATGAGACAGTAGGAATTGTCCTGGGGATCTCAGATGTTAAAAATAAATTTTGAAAAAATAAGCAAAGCTGGAAAAAAAGGTAAGCTGGAAAAAAAAAGGTATGCCATGTATCTTTGATTTGGTAAGCTATATTTAGTGCATTGTAATACATCATTTCTGGAAAGCTGCTTAACTTTCAAAACTACAAAGAATTCTATCTTTACTTCTTGTTTAATATAAATTTCTTCAAAAGGACCAGTAAGATCTAGAAAAAGAAAAACAAGAGTAAAGTCCTCTGTTTAAATTATGCAATGCAATATATAAATAAGTATTAATTCCTGCCCTACAACTGAGACCTTCCATGATCACCAATACCTGCATATTCAAATATAGTCCTCTTTTTCTACTTCTGATAGTTGTAGCTGAAATAAGTAAGAGATGAATTTTCTTCAAGCTTACCCTGAAACAATGGAGCTGCTAAATTAAAAAAAATTAATAAAAAAATTTTGCGTGACAGCTTCATCTTCAGATCAAAGTTCTCAAGTCTTCTAATTAGTAAAAAAAGCAAAAGTAACTGAAATCTGCAAACACACGACAACATAAATCAAAATTTAAATGTGGAACCAAAAATGAAAGCAAACAAAATTAAACTCCTTGTGTAACTTGGGTTGCTTTTATTTGCATGCATTGCAATATACTCTTACACAACCACATACATTTACTCTGTAAAATGCCTTTTTGTAAAATATTCAATTTTAATGCATTTGATGATCACACTCAGAAGCTGAAATTCTTCTGTGCCTATTCCCATATGTCAGTCTTTGACCTTACGTACTCCAAACTTTTCGAGTACAGCTTTGGACTGTTCATTTCTTTGTCATTCTGTACACAGTTCTCAGCACTACAGCAGAAAAATGGTTCACTGTTTACTTTTACAATTCTTGTGAACTCTTCTCAGCCCTCACTGAGGTAAGGAGGATAATATCATCTTATTTACTTATTCATAAGCAAAACCTGGAAAGATTAGTCTCAAAACTGCCTACTAACTGAGTACCTATCTAAAATGTCAAGGATCTGTTAGCTTAGAATTTTAAAGCATTTATAAAAACACTTCAATACACAAAGACTAGTTTCTACTGGCATTACTGTTCATCCCTTTTGCAAATCAGACTACAGAACAGCATGAGTGCATAATTAGCAAACTGCAATAACACTTAAGTATTTTGCTTAGTAACACAAAGAGGATTACCTAGAAAATTAATCTAATTTTTTTGTCATTCTGAATTCTTCTGCACCCAAGGGAATTAGAGCTTGTATTGTCCCATCTGGAGGTTGCCAGCAGATCGAGCCCCAGCCTAATTCACAGCTGCACAAGATGGAGTGACCTCTCCAAGAACACTTGGGTGGAACAGCGGCACAGGAACAAACATACTGTACTGAAGGTAGGCCAAAGGGCTTCTGGCACCTCCTACTGCGTCCTAAAGCACAACCAGGGGAAAAATGCAATGCTGCCTACGTATAGTCTTCCAGACTCCAACCTGTGGAGTTTGCAACCAGCAGGGATGCCTATGTTTTAGTTTTGAGCGGGTTTCCATCCTGCCTATAACATCTTGTGGCAAGGATTTCTGCAGCTTACCTGCATACCATTCAGAAACAAAAAAACCCAACCAAACACCAGCCAATTCTATTTGCTCTGATCTAGCCACTTCATCTGGTTTCTAATAAGTCTTATACTGGAATAGGCAGATGACAGTTAACTCTCTTTAGCTTTCCACAGCAATTTATCATTTTTGCATACCATTATCATATCTTTTTTTGATGAGACTGCAAAATTGAAAGGTGGAGCTGTTTAGAAAAGAGCCTGTCATTTTTAGCATGGCTAAAAGTCAGTTTTAAAATTTTCCACTCAAAGTAACTAGAAATGACAGAACTGAGGAAAGAAAAGTTCTTTCCTCACCCATGTTGTTTTTTAAAGGAGGTTCTTCCTTGCTCAGCTGCAGCTAAGCATTGCATTCTGAGCTGCAGTGGACTTGGGTCACTCCTCTCTGTCCCTTCTAAGTTCTTTCTTGCCACCCCTGAGGCTTCAACTCACATGACTATTTTGTGCTCCTCTCAGCAACCTTTTTGCTTGAGCTGCTGCATTCCAGGCTTGCTATGTCTCTCTCACTTCTCACTGCATCATTTTCTGAATTTTTCCCTCCCTTTGGCTCTGCTGGTTCCTTAACAGAAAGAAAAACCCCTTCCACCTTACTGTGAGTTCCTCCCCCTAGTTCTATTAACTCTGAAAGTTAACATGGAAGCCCTTGGCTTTATAGTCAAGAGGAAGAAGATTCCATAGACAATGGCTTGCTCTTGATCAGCTCATTCAGCTTTAAAAGCATTATTCTGCTCATCTGTTTCATACATGTAAGCTCTTGCATGTCCTCAAACATCCTCACTATTCTTTTGCAAACTCTTTCTATGTTTTCTATAACTGATTTAAGGTGGAAGAGACCAGAAATGTACACTGCTAGTCCCAGTAAGGGCATATTATTATTTACACATTTTCACTCTTTTTGTGGGTCGTTCCTCGTGCTCTGTTGGCCCTTGTTATTTTTACACACAGGATAACTTTAAGAATCAATCCTTCTTACTTCTGTTAATCTCCATTACCCTGTTTTCACTAAGCAGACCTCTTCTAGAACTTTTTGAAAACTGTCTTGAGAGCTGTTGAGTTATAGCGCTTTACTGTCAGGTATTAAGACACTCCAAAAGATGTGCTGATAAACAGATCAATTGCCAGGCTGACATACTGCTTGATTAAGGAATCTTACCAGTTTTGCGCTTGCTGAGTATAGATTTGAATTAAACATGTATCATCATAATTATCAAGTTTTTATCACACAGTCCAGGATTCCAAGAATCCCACAGGTACGTTGTTCAGCACGTTGCTCAGCACTACTCCTTCACATGGATTTGTCTAAGCAGCATGGATATTTACATGAAATTTTCCTTTTACAGGCAGGCACCAAAGACTGCAGAAGTCTTTGGCAAAAGAAGAGAAATAAAAGCTATGTTCTTGCCAGAGACAAGGAAGCAGCCTTACTGAATAGCTGAGAGGATCATAAATTGTGTCAAATTCGCTGTTTTACAAACTCAGACGGATACTGAAAATGCTCAAGGGTTCTAGGAGGTAGGTGAAAGGCAGCATGCTGCCCATGTGACATGCAAGTGGGACCTCTGGCTTTGCATGGTAGATATGTGTCCCACCCAGGCTGCAGGCTTTTAAAGATTTTAATTAGTCAGCCTGTGGCATACTTAGCTGGTCAACCAGCTCCAGAGCTGCTCACAATCCCTGCTGCCTTCTATGTCTCTCCTCATCTAAAAGGACAGTAAGATGGTCCTTTCAATGTATAACCCTCTTCCTAATCACTCAGCTATCAATGAGTCTCATTTCTAATAATGTGCATGAAAAAATAATAAACACCCTACTGCACACTTAAAGACATCCTAAAACCCCTCAGCTGACATCTAGTTTAGCTTGTATTTGTATTTCTGACTTTTTATGGATGGTTTACATCGCTGTTTTTTTCAGCAAGAGCATGGGTTTAAAAATTACCATCATCAAAAACATGTTTAGGATGGAAATTAACTTGAAATGCCTTTTAATGCTACTGAAAAAAATCATTCTAATAACATGCATGAAGTCCCTGAAAATGGCATATTCCCACTTTTTTCAATATAGAATTGATCAAATTTTTGTGTGTAGGCAGGTGTGTGTACCTTTATATAAGCATACACATATTACCATATTTCATCAATTTGAAGGGCATGTACTGATTTTCCTGTACTTTCAACATCCAAATTTGCTGAATAACACCTGTCTCGATTCTGTGTAAAGCCGACTTCACATTTCAAATGGTTATTATATTTATTTAATTTTGAGATCTTTCCATACACTGTAAGATATACACAGGAGGCTTGTTCATAAGAGAGGAAGCTTTTCATACAAGTGTGAAAGAAAAATCATGAAAATGGACCTTTGCTGGGGTATTATATCCAGTGTAGCCACAACCTGGTAAGCAGTGTGCTAAAAAGCTGAAGACACATATTGTACACAAAACATAGTTCAGTGTTTAGCTGTACCTAGGACTAAGATTGGGGGGGAAAAAATAAATCTGTCAAAAGTCAAAGACCAATAAAAGCAAAGAAAAAAGTGCTTTTCTTCTCTCCTCATGAAATTTTGTGTATTATGCAGGATTCTTACTTGTATCTGGATGAAATAACTAATTGTTAAAATCTTTTTTAAATTAAGAGCTGCATATTCAGGAAAAAACCCCAAACAAATAAAACAGCATTCAGTTCTGACAAAAGTAATCCAACATTCAAAAAGCTAAACAAGATATCACATGCAAGAAATACTTACTGGGCAGAACAAAAAACATGAATATGTATTTTTAAAGAATCATAAAAAATTGAGTATGAAAGTAACCTGACTATCAACAGATATCAAAACTTGATTTGTATCAGCAACAATGAATTGCCACTGTGAGGTTTACGTGTTTCATCACAAAGTACACATAGTAAAGCTCCACAGTGCATGAGAGTATTTCAGAACTTCAAACACAAGCAGAAAGAGGAATTAAAGGAAGTAACAGACACTTCAAATGCAGTTTAAAAAGCAAATTATTACATTTTAGTCACATGAAGATAGGAAATCTTCCTCTCTACAATTATGACAGATCATGCTGGATTTGTGTGACAAACAAAGAAGAGCTGAAGACAGAAAGGTAGAAGATCTTACCACTAAGGGTGAAAAATCTCAACTGCTCTGTGACTTTTTGGCCATGGGATCTTGTTAAATAGCTATAAAAGAAACAAATATTTGGAGGGGAAAAAAAAGACCAAACAAAAAACCAAACCTAGCAATAATTTGAGTAATTTCTAAAGATAAGGGAGTATTCTTCCCAAATTTTCAAGAAACCCTTTACATACTTTTTCATGAAATTATTTGCTTTATTATACTACATTTTTTATTTACCCTAAGACCCACAAAGGTACTTATGTACTAGTTCATCCATAATCATGATCTGTAATTCAGTCAAGTCATATTAAAATGCAGGGTTTTGCCCTAGGTACAAATTCTACTCAAGAGTCTGAAACCTGCCCATCCCCCTGTCTCTTTCAGTTTGTAGCAATTTGAATCCGTTTTTTTCTCTCAAAAATTGGTTTCTTTTCCCATTGAAAAAATATCAATTGTATGAAAGACAGACCAAACGGCAAAATAGCTTTATAATGAAATCAGCTTCCTTTGAAAAAAATTGGTTAAAAAATGCACGAGGACTTGAAAATCATTTTCAAAAGTGCTGATACAAAGAGTTAAAGCACAAGCCTGAGAAGTTTCTAATGTTCCTAATACAAATATATTTAGAAGACAAGTCTGTGTGTAATTCAATTAAGAACATAAGAAATCACTCAGCTACATAGAACCTCAAAGATAATTGGAACACTTAGACCACATACTGACAGTGCCTATGTCTAAAAGATTTTGCTGGTATGCTCATAGTTTGCTAAGAAGACCCATCATCACTTCAATGCTGCAATTGCCCTATGAACAAGAGGATATGAGCCAGTTTTTCACCTAACCATATAATTTATTCTTCAATGCAATGAAAGAAAATCTCTCCAGAGAGTGGTTAGTGCAATTGAAAGCCATAACTAGATCGAAGTCGACATCAACTCTGAATTAGACCTTAAAAGCTCAAGGATGAATAACTGCAGGACTTCAAGCACATTGTCATGTTAGCACGCAGTTATATATATCTCATCATCTTCACTGACATCGACCCTATTCTTATGCCCCAGCATGAAAAGCCAAAGTTTTGATTAATATTCAGAATTGCTAGTTAAACATTTTCACACTAAGTATGAATCATTTTGATTCCCTAAGATCCACAGGTTTTTTTCAATTCCTATACAGTGAAACCAAAACAGTAACATATAGTCATCTGTAAATTTATCAACTTCTTAGCACCAACTTCTAATCTATTTGTTCATTTACCATGTAACAAGAAATAAAGTCTCCAGTGTTTAATATGTCTGATGGTAAAATTACCATCACATTCTCTCCCTTTAAATAGAGCTTTTTCCATTAGAATTGTCTATATTCTGTCTTAATATGGTAGTTTTTAAACCCGTACAACTGTAACAAAAGAAAAGATTATTAAATTGTCACTAATGTGATTCAGTTTCAAGGCCATATTTTTATCTGATGGAACAACTGGTAATCTGTGTGTTCCGTATCAATACTTTACAACTACAGCACTTGTAATAGCACATTAGCAAATCTGATATAAAGAAAACAGTAACATGTAGATTTATATAAACAACGTTTAGATTATTTACAAACTACAATCAGGGAAAAAAATGCCAGAGTGCATGCCACTTGTTTAAAAATATATTAAGAAAATATAGGAACCCTCATCACAGTTCATATTTATGATCTCACATTATAGCTCTACCAGCTTGAAAGAGAAAAATATAAACTTGTTAAATGCTAACATCAAAACTTAGAGAAAATACTTCAATATAGTATCACTTGCAACAACGTAGAAGGGTAAGATAGGTATTGAGAAACAGCAGCAAGATATACATTACAAAAAGCAACAGCATGCTTTACACAATGGCAATTCATATATGTACACAACTGCAAAATAGATAAGATGCTTAATTCTCAGTGCACTGATTAAAACAAAACTAACTTTATCCTGGAGTGGTTGGAAAAAACAATTTCTTCACAGAGTTTCTCTGAAGTGAATACTTGTCAAACCATAACCATTCTGCTCTTTAAACATCCAGCCCTCTGAGAAACAACTGCAAATTTTAAAGATATGGGAGGCCAATGAAACACCACACAGCTGTACAGAAAAGGCAAGGGGGCAGCCAAGACTACAAAAGAGAAGCCAGTCCCCTCCTGCAATCAACACTTATCCTCCCCAAAAAGCCCCAGTCAATGGTTCTTGGGCTAATACAAGTCAAGAAAGGTTCAGAGGAGGAATGATGATCAGTGAAGGCCTGCAACTCAACCTGCTTGTCAGCAAGGGCACACGTTGATTTGTGATTTAGAGGAATCCCCTGAACTAGTCGGGTGAGCGCTGCCAGAACACTCAGGCAGAAGTGCTGAGCACCTGATAACCTTCACTCTGCCTCAAGAAGATGATAATATGCATGACATTTTGCTGAGGGATTGACAGAACTGCTGGGAAGCCAAACTAACTTCAGTTACCTAGGCTTTTGCCCCAAAGTATAAAAGACAAATTTTTCTTTCCCTGTCCCTTCACTAAGAATTTTTAATTAAATTCAATCCATTTTATAAGGTGGTTTAGAACGTGTATATATATGCACCATGCTGTTTTGCCCAGCACAACAGCAGTTTCTATTACCACTAAAACTTCCTTTGCTCTTTTTTTTTTTATGGATGTCTAAAGATTTCTAAAGAATCTTTTTTGTTAAGGTGTATTAAATGCACTTTGATAGTACAATTTTTTGCTAGAAGACTGAAAAATTAAGCTTTCAATTTAGAAGTTACACATAAATATCTATTATATATGTAAAATGCACAATATTTTATCATAGCTCTTGCCATTTCCTTCAGAATCTTTAATAGGGATCATTAAGCCTAACTCCCTGAATGTTCCTAGAGATGTTCCTGTAGAGAAGGAAAGTAGAAAGGCAGAAAAAAATAACACTTTACTCAGACTTCAGCTTTAGTCCAGCAATGTGAGTTTTTCTTATTAAAAAAAACAACAAAGNTATTCAGGAAACATTCAGAGCACTTGAAATATATACTTTTTCAACTACTTTTCAGGTAACCTGCATTTCTCCTTGCCTCATTTCAGTGGCTGACAAAGAAAACCCCAGATGGCTCATTTTCATCTGCTAAAATTATTCTTTACAACAAAAAACCTCTTCAGTATGTTTTGAGTTTGATTAGTGATTGAAGAAAATAGTATTTTCCAAGGTACATCTAGAATAATTTTGAGCCAAATAGTTGAAATTTTAACAAAAAGTTCTGCTTAGTGTCCTTTCCAGAAACTTCTTTCTATTTATCATCATACTGAGATTTCAGCTGAATTCCCACATTTTGGGACTTTGATTATAGTAAAAAACCCAAACCTATTTCAGCCAGCCAGTTAGGACAGAACTTGTCAAGGTACACATCCTAGGAAAATTAGCTGCTTATGATGAACTCACAATAGGAACAATTTTGTTCCTGTACAGCCCTGACATGAGAATTTTGTACAGTAATTGCTCAGACACCTCTCAGTTTGTGTCCTAAGAAAAGCTACAAATGTGTTCAGCTAAAAGCTCTTAAAAATGTTTAGAACAGGATTTTTTCAAAGATCAGACATGCAAACCTCAGGTGTTACTGCTCTTTTTGATATTATTACTCTGACCTCATGCCTAAATACAAAAAAAGCAAGATCTGATGGTACACACTGACCTTGCAACTTCCATGGAATGTGGTGGTAGCAACAGACACTTGGTCTAAAACTGGGCAACAGCAATCCCATGTGCCACCTTGGGATTTCTCAGACTTAAACATTTACATACAATTTATATACAAATGCACAGTCTTACTTTATCACTTAACTGAATAAAAAGTCAATGGTCATAAAATTTTTTACAACGACAGCTATACTGGGTCAGCCAAAGGTCCATCTAGCCCTGCGCCCTTTCTTCAGTGGTTGCCAAAATTGAATACCTCAGGACATCTAAGGAACAGAGTAAGAATATGGGAAAATACATAATTAAACTTCCATAAAATACAATAGAGCCTCCAACAATCTGCAACTCAGGGACTTTCAAAGTCACAGGTGGTGATTATTTTATTTAATAGCCTTTGATTAATTTTCTTTAAAAGCTGTCCTGTAATTTATATTTTTAATCTACTTATCATTCACCACAATCATGTGTCAAGGATTTCTAAAGCTTAATTATGTATTTTTATTCTTTCTCAGCCTGCTGCCTGCTATTTCAATGCCTCTTCATTCTAATAGTGTGAAGGCATGTTCCTAATGGTGTCTTGGAGACTTCCTTTATATTTCCTCTTAATTCTTTCTTTTCTCCTTTGAAAAATCCCACTTCATTTACTTGCTCTTTATATACAAATATTTCTGTAAATTTGATTTACATTGTTGTTCTACTCTGGACTTTTCTTCTTTTGTATCTGTTTTTTGGGAGGTAGCAGATCAGAACCACACATAGTATTTAGGATTCGGACATACAAGAGGTTTATGGGAGTGTCATGTGGCTGTGATTACTTTTGCCATACATGACTTTTTTACTCACACTTAACAGTTGATTTAGTCTGTTGATCAATGCTGATTTTGAGAGACCACATATTACTTATGAGTGGTTACAATAATTTTTACATTCTACTATTTTATATGTGAATTTAGTACTGGTATTTCTACATAGCTTTGCAGTTACCTACAAAGAATGTCAGATGCTATTTTACTGTAAAAAAATCCTGTAAGAATCACAGAATCACTAGGTTGGAAGAGACCTCCAAGATCATCTAGTCCAATCCTTACCCTAGAACCTCAACTAGACTAGACTATGTCACCAAGTGCCACATCCAGCCTTTTTTTAAACACATCCAGGGATGGTGACTCCACCACTTCCCCGGGCAGTCCATTCCACAACTTTATTACTCTTTCTGTGAAAAACTTCTTCCTAATATCTAACCTATACCTCCCCTGACGCAGCTTGAAATTCTGAAATTCTTCATAGTCGGTCCTTGTCTTCATTTTCTTGAATAATTTGGTACAGGGCCTTTTCAGATCACTTAATGAGTACTTTTGTCAGAATACTTCCAGCATGAATACTGGACATTTTTATATTCATTGTGAAATTCTCTTAAGCATTACCTCCCAGTATGAACTGATGTATAGTAACCTCAATGGCCACAACTACATCAGCAGTCTATTAATTATACTACCAATCCAAGTGCTCAGGAAAAAAAGGCGAACTTCTGAAAGATTATCATTCTTTTTATACCAAAGCTAAACTAGATAGAGGAAGTGCCTGTCATAAGGCACTGTGGCCACAACATGCAGGTGGACTTGAGAGAATTTTCCTGGTTTTGTTGGTCCAGTAATTTTTTATCTCTGAAAATTTTTACTAATCTGGTCTCCTTAATGTGTTTGATCATCTGTCTTCAAGGAGTGTGGAACCTTGCAGAACATAATGAGCATGTATCACTTTCTGTATATAGCTGATCTTCAGTGTTATTTAGACTCTAAACATTTGGAATATTAATAAAATAATTAAGGCATGAAACACATTTTAGTAAGTAAACATGCAACATCTCTTTTGCCACTAAGAAGTAAGAGGAGAAAAAAAGGAGACTCAGGGAAGGGACACCATGTTTCTTTCAAAACAGCTGAGCTGTTTTACTCAACTGTATGTTGAAACACCTAAAAGAATATAACATGTTATTCTGCTGATAGGCTCACATGCTTCAACAAAACTGTGCCAGGACATTCCTTACTAAATTAGTGACTAATCAGATGATGTGCTGGGAAGCACACTCTCACGTGTTACAACCAGTCAGATGTCTGCAACATTTAAAAAAAACAAAAAACAACAGAAAAACCCTACGACTATAGGTTCTCATGCCCCTGTAAATGATTTCTCTCATGCATTTTTAATCTAATGTTTGTATGCTTGCATTTGGCAAACCAGATGCAATTAAAGCTAAAAAAACCCTGTCTACGATAGAAACTCATATCTACTGATTCTGATCTTTCTCCTTACTATCACCATTTTAAAGATTTTAAGCAACGATGTTCTCTTTCTTCCATGTCAATAACTAGTATCTATTTCTAAATACCCTAGTACATTAATCACAAATATTTTTTGCCTTTTTTATCAAGTTCTCAACCAAAATTGCTTGTTTCTTTTTCCTTCGTATTACCCTCAAATGTCCATTATTCTTTACAAATTGTTCAGGATCTGAAAAGTTGACAGAAATTAACTCAATAGGCTGTTAGAAGACCTGCACAATTTTATCTATTTTTTAAATTATTATTCTTTTTTATGCAAGACAAACCCTACTCAATATGATTAAATAACAAAAACAGCATTTCTGCCTACAGGAAACAGTTATTATAGACCAATATTAAAAGTGGATAAAAGCTACCTGTACTTGCAGGAAAAAACCACGTTTTCATGTTTAGTGTAAGTCATATTATTTTCTTTTCATGCAGTCTTCAGTGATAATATAAAAATACAGAATATGATTAGACTTGCTACCCATTTTTAAGGAATTTTTAATCAACCACCATTAGGCTTATGTTTAAGAAAAGCCATTCCAACATGAAACAGTCTGGTTTACTTCTTAATCCTAAAACAGCCTTTCTATTTTAAGTAACACTGGGGGCTCCCTGAATGCTATAGTTTATAAATACCCTTTAAGATGACAAGTCAAATGACTTCAGGATTGCAAGGTATCTCTCACAGTTGTTCAACTGTTAAAATGGAAAGTGGTAAGAATAGACTAAAAATACCGGTGGCAAAAATATTACACGTGCAATGGAACAAACATAGCGAACAGGACACGACTATTTTAACATTAATCTTTTCACTTAAATTTACTCTCTACCCTTTGAAAAGGTCAGCTTTGTGAACTTCTCTTCTGATGAGCAATTTGAGGTCTGTCATTCCATTCAAATTTTCAAGCTGATCAGACATGCAATATTCCTCTACTCATGATCTGCCTGGTACTTGCTAGCAACAATATTCTGCTAGTTTAGGCATTAATAATTATTTGACGTAAACCAATTAATTCTAAAATAACAGACATTTTAAAATGTATACAAAAGGTGAAAAATATGAACAATACATTTGCAAGCTGAACAAATCTCTGAGCCAAGCAAACATATCCAACAGCTCTGTGGCCATCAGACAGACTGCTCCCAGACTAGACAGTACATTTATTGTATGGTGTAACTTTACAAAGAGTTAGAAAATGATGTTTCGACTCTGTTTCAAGTTTCGGTTCTCTTTAACATGGCTTGGCACCTTGGTACTCTAAAGATAGTACTATTGCTTTTTAACCAATTCAAAATTACAAAAATAGTCAGCTGAGGTCTGTCTAAACGTTTTACTAAGTCTGTCTGGGCTTTTTAAAGTCTCTAAACTAGAAGATAGCCTTGCTAACTCTGAGAATGGCCTAGAAAAAAAAAAAAGTGCTTTAGAAGGAACTGACTTCCAAGTTAGTGCTGTCTGCAAAGCCCTGGAACACTGTATCTCCACTTGAAAATAAGGAATTACAGACTGCACTCCAACCAGTAAGCTTACGTCAGCTCTACTGATATGCAGCTAATTCTGCATAGTCACAACTACAAGCTGCAACACATAGGGATTCCCACCATAAATTAGAAAATCCCAATATACTGATACTTGTTCAAAAGTCTTTATGGATTAGGGACAAATATTCAGGGTGAGAGCTGACAGAGGCAGGGACTGAACAGAATAGTATGATTGCATCCAAGTCATCTCCTTTCCCTGTCTGAGCCAGGTGGGAAGGCTGTTGCTATCCTTCAAGAGGGAGGTCATAACATGAACCTAATAAGAGCAATACATGAGTTGAAGTAAATGACATTACTTTTTGGCTGATGTTTTAAGAGTTTGTCCAAACCTTTGAGAACCTTCAACTAGAAGGGTCTCTTAAGATATGAAAGACCTTTGTCACTTTCTACCACATACTCTTGATTCCAAGTTTCACTTTCTTATCAATGAAATACCTGTAAATCACATCCCTGGAAAGGTTTTCTTGTAGTGCTGTTCAGGCTGACAGCCAAATTAAGAGTGTACCATTCTACATCCTGCCTCTGAAGCATGCTATTTATAATGGAAAAATTTGTAAATAGAAACAAGTAAAGAAACAAAGCAAGGGCTTTATACTGAAAGTATAGTAATACTCAGAATTGACAATGATATGCAAGTATGCCTGCCAGTGTCTGACAATTTCCAAGCAGCTTTGAAAAATAAATAGGAAAAGGGTAACAGATGCTGTGATTAGCACAAGAAAGCTGATCTGCTTAAAAATAGCAAAACCAACATTTTATTTTATTCAGGAGGTAACCAAATACTGCTCCTTTCCTTTAAATTCATTTGATACTCTCTGTGGGGGTGCTGCACCCCACAATAAGCAAAGCTCAATTGATTACTTCAAGAGGGGACCCTGAAGAGAGAAAGAAAAAATCATCTGAGATGGATGGTACCATCCTCTGTAGTTTTTCAGACAGATTTTCTCTACAGAGATGTTCGCAGACTTAAGAAATGGGATAGGCAAATACTTCAAGAGAAGCTTGTAGCTTTCACTGTATGACCAAAGGTGTGGCCTACATCTCAGTGCAGAAGAGAGTATGGTTTGTTTTCACTGCAATTAACATTTTAAAGCTTTCATCTCAGTTGGTGAAAAATACTGGTGGCAATATCTGTATCAGTAAGAAATAAAAGAGTATTAAGAGTGAAGGACACCTCCAAGCTCCCTTGCTAAAAGCTGGGAAGACTGGCAAACAACATGCAAATCAGCAAATTCAAATGTAGCACCTGCCATACTTGCTCTTGTCTAAAATGGAAGCGTAGATCTAAGCACTTCTTACTGAGACAGGGCAAAGTTGAGAAAGAGACAAGTGGCACGGGAGAGCTCCAGAGTAACATTAACCATTTTGGCAATTTTCTTATTGTGAATCTGCTTAATTTCTTCACTCAACTCCTCCATGGAATTTTCTGTATTTGCTTTATCGCTTACCTTTCAACTCCATCAGCTTCCAGAAGTTGTTTTATTTTCTTAGTGTTGGAACCAAGCTGAACTAAAAACAACCAAAATACCTCCCATTCTACGTATCTTTAATGTTTAGCTCGTACTGTGATCAAAAGAAACATTTCAACAATATCAAACAATAAACATTGTGATTAAAAACATGTGAAACAGCCGAGATGATGGCAGGCAGCAGTTGGGCGTTGCAGTTTTTTTCCCAGTGATGACAATAAGGTTGGTACGTGACACAGAACCATCAGAACTGGGTCAGCTCAGAACTAGTAGTTCCTACATTGTTCTCAAATGACAGATCCACTTGTCTGCTCACAGACACTTTAACTTTTGACACAGTGGATCAGACACTAAACTCTCAAAAATAACTGAACAGTGACTGCAGCTCCATACTTCAAAATGCTAAACATGGAACAGAGCTGCCTTTACTATATGAAAGGTGAAAATTGCTGGAGAAAACATGCCTCACGTTTAAACAAAAAATTACAAACTAAGGCTGCATTTGCATCCTCCCATCATCCAGAGCCAGCATTTTCAAACTGAGTGCAGCATGTAATTTTTATCCATGAGTAACAAAGGAAATTAATTACCGAGTGCACAGGATGCAGCATATCCTACAGTTTGAAAAGACTGCAGTTATGTCGGTATTTATTTCACACATTTAATCATGGATGCAGTGACTTCACTTGAACAAAGTATGTTAAAAAAAAAAAAGTATTTCAAACCTAGTTTAAGTATAGTAAAAATATACTTCTCACAGTGCCCAGATGACCTTTTTTCCAACACAGAGATGAACTGGTGAAATCACAGAATCATTTAGGTTGGAAAAGGCTTTTAAGATATCATTGAGTCCAACCATGATGCTAAGTATAAGCATCTTTTGAAGATTTACATGAAGTCACTTTGAGCTGTTTCATGAAATTACTCCATCTGACTTTAAATAAAGACACAATATTTGTTTATCCCTGAGAAGACACAAACAGAACACATGCACAAAAACATTCCAATAATATGCCTAGAAATGATTACTGAAATTGCCTGTGAGAGATTAGCAAGACAAAATAACAACTGTCTAAATTAGACTATATAAGGTATTCCTCAATATCTTGAAATTTTAATTAAGTATTTGTATAAGAACACTTCTGCTATCAGAAGAACAGAAGGGAAAAAATCTCCAGAGGTAGACAACAGCTATCTTCTAAATTATTCCCTGGTATCTCAGTACTGCAAACCCAAATAATACAATATGGAAGAGTAAAAAGTTTAAAGCAATTCAGGATAATTTTGATTATAACTAATGAGTCAGAGGAAAGGACAGGATTGTGGCACAAATGAAGAGTAATAGGAATTAGAGTGTATAAAGTTAAAACTAGAAAAAAATGCTATCAAAGCAATTTCAGATCAACCTCTTTCAGTTGGATATTCAGAGAGATATTGAGCTAATTAGTAACACGGCTGAGAAGCTGTTAAAGCAGTCAATGAGGAATACTCAGCATCCAAAAAAGTAAAAAAGAAGGCATATTTCTTTCAGAAAAGTACACAGTCTGCCCTGAAAGAAAATGGAAGCATCCATCTCAACTGCTGCAATGCTTTAGAAATTTTGTTTTATGACACTTAATAGCAGATTGCAAAATTACAATATATATGCAATTCATGTAAGAGAACTTCACATTCAATTGAAAAGCTATGCCAAAAGGCAAGGTATTAGAAGTGTCTTGTTAAAATATGAGATTTATATGTCTAGCATTTTCATTCAGTATTTGCACTAATCCTTCAGGTGAGCCAGTGGCAATACTCTAGGAGGAGTGGCAGACATTGTAAAGTACAGAATTAGGGTTCTAGGCAGAGCTCACTGGAAAATGGCATGAAACAATCTACTACTCAAAGTCATCAGGGACATACTAATTTGACAAGCCAAGTAGATGAATGCAAAATGAGAAACAATTTACTAAACAAGATGTGCAGTGAAAAAGGAGAATGTTTCCAATAGAACATAAGCTACTTGAGTTATTTGCAAGTCTTAGAAATACTATAACTATGTCTGGGATGCATTTACAAGACATTTACCATAGACAACAAAAGTCATCTCTGGTACCTGATACTGATAAAATTTCGGTTTGAACATCACGCTTGGAGCAATACATACAGATACTCAAACATTAATGATGACAGTTTCTGAAAACATAAATGGTTTGATGGAATATATTGTACAAAGAGTTAAAGCAACCCCAGTTCAATTCTTCTAGTCCTTTGTTTCTGCCCTTACTTTTTCAGAAGTTATTCTTTTCTAGCAGACAAGATAATATTTAACCTTTATACTTAACTAATAGGAACAGAAGGCAAATAAGGCTTACAGAGGTATGCAATACTCATTTGATGACTGTATAGAGGCCGGACCATTCCAACATTTGCTCCTCATCTCTTCTCTGCATACTACATACAGAAAGGTGAGTTGAGTTTCTGGAGACAAGGAAGAGAAGAAAATGCCTTGTGATGGCTAAGGCAGAGTCACGCTATAACCAGATCACTAGAAAACCACAGATAGTAGGACTGACTTCAAAAGTTTGCAAACAACCCGATGTGAGAAGAAATTCGTTACATGCACTACATATTGTTTCTGGAAAATACAATAAAAATAACAAGCCAAACCAACCATTTCTACCAGTAAGATGTATGATACCTACAAAGGCCGTGCTGCTTCCTTCATATTCCCTTACCTTAAGCAAAAAAGAACCAACCAACCACAAACTTTTTCCTGTAAGTATATAGGAAATGTACTAAACAGTCTTCAGAGAAGTGTGACACAGCATTTCTACTGACTATTATTTTGTTTTGTTCCTGTAAGGAAACGAATACATAAAACTTTACCAGAATGCTGATTTTAGCATTTATCAATATAAAAACAACAAACCCTGTACAAGTACTTGAGAAGTGAGCTAACAGTTTGGAAATAACTAGCCAGAAAGCAGGAATAAATTCACATGGTATTAAAAAAAATTAAATGGAAGCATGAAGAAGTTTTTGCAATTCTTTCTGCAAAGAATAGATAGTAGACGATTCTTTCTGCAATGTACAGAAGGTTTGATTATTTATGTAAAAAATACCTTTGTGATTTGGAAAAAACCCTGCCATGCATATTGCTAGCTATCTGAGTTGTGACAATGCATTCTACAAAACAAAGGACAATTACATTAACATTTGGTATTTGAACAGTACAGTAGCTACTGAAAAAATAAAACACAGGTTTAAACTGCAAATAAAATTCAATTTCCATTTGCTGTCCGTAAGTATGCATCCATTTTCTGAAGGACTGCAACCCCTTTTTTAAATTAACATTTGGGAGAACCATATTTTAAACTAGAATTATTTGAGGTATGTTCTTCAGCCATATATATATATATATATATATATATGTTCCAACAGAGACTCATATGAATATATGAGCTGAAATGAACAGAACAGCAAACACCATGAAATTCCAAGACTGGAACTCTGAGTACACTAGATGTCTGAAGATTATACTAAAATAACTGAGGAAGGAAATATTTGATCTCCAAAGCCTATTTTTATTTGTTTACCTATTAGACTACATTCTGCCTTGCTATAGGTCCACAGGAAGTCTTTTCTTCAGACTGTTACCATATTTCATGCAGTTGTGTAGGGTCATGTAAAGAATGGATCTCGTCTGGATGACCAAAACAAGGCTAAAGGACTGCACAACATTAACTGGGACCAACAGTGCCATGGTTTGGAACTGACTGGTCTTGGCTTACGTTAGCTTTGTTCCTATCTACAGCATCAAGGAAACAGAATAACAAGCATAAAAGAGAAACATTTCCATTACATCCTTGATCCTGTCTGAAGTTCCTAGTGGAAAAAGACCTCTTATTTCCTAATGCACTCATCTGCAAAGAAATCCTTTCACAACATCCTGAAGGACAGGAGACTTTTTTTGAGATACAGTTAAACAGCATATCCTTGATGTCTCAAGATTGAGAATACACAATCGTACTGTGCCCGAGACTCAGAGAAACTGATTACACAAATAAAGAGGTAAATAAATCTAGACCCCATGCCCTGTAGTTGTTACTGCTGTGTAACTGATACACCAGCACAGTGTGGCAAGAGCCAGCTTCTTATTGCAGCCACAAGCAGCAGTCAATGACATATTAAAAAATCCTCAGATAAACAGGGATTAATGACACGAGGCTTGTATTACCACCCTAGGGTTACTGTTTGTATTCAGGGGAAACGAAAAGTCACCATTAAGGCACAACAAACCTGATCAGACTACAGACATTTCATTTAGGAAGAGATATATTATGATACACATCTCACAAAGCATTTCAACTCTTTCTCCACTGATCATGAAATAAGACTAGGCAGACTACATCAGAAGTATTTAGGCAAATGACCTGCAGATTGTCTTAAGCAAATGCAGCAGGCAAAGCATATGCAAATCAGAGGAAGGTAAAGCCTCACAAATAATAAACGAAGCATGACAATTAGATGAAAGGGGAAATTGTCTCACTTATGCTTAGGGATAACATGAAGAGTTTTTTCATTGCTCTCAGTAACATATTAAGAATAATTTCACACAAGGGCATTACGGAATTATAAGGTTCAAATGATTTTCCTTCTTCTTGGAAAAAAACAACAGCCACATAGTATATGAAGTTTGTCAAGCTCTGAACAGTGCTAGCATAGAAGATTGTTCTTCAGAGTGCACTAACCATTGCAATGCATACAAATGTCTGAGTTGGCTGATCTAAGTGTGAAATCTGTCTAGGCTGAAAGATGAAGTCAGGTCTTGGAAAGTTATGACCTGAATTTGAAGCTGATTTGTGACAACAGGGATATAGCACTTCTTGACACAATAATGGATGTAGTTACCTACCACACTCACCTGGAAGCAGGTCGGAACTTTGATGGCTCTGGGAGTTCACAAGTATCACCACATTTAACTCTCACAAAAGGAACACATAAAGAAGGGAGTGGAACAGGGATGTGGTAAGAAACAGGAATGTCCTGGGCTTGGACAATAACCTCTGTGTATCCGTTTGTAACCTTCTATCAGTGAAGGCTATTATTTCAGAAATATCCCAGATGGATAACTACTGAGCTTCAAGGCAGCTTTAATCCATGGCTTTCAACATCAAGTCTTAAACTGCTTCACTAAAGACAGCTGCCACTTAAAAGCTCCAACCAAGAAGTTTCCTTTTTATTTTGTAACGTTCCTGTTTCTTCTTACAGAAGATTGAATCTTGATCAAGCTGATCATAGGAGCAGCAGTGGCTAAGACATGCTGTTCATGGTGCTGCATTTCCTTATTTTTCCCCCTTCTTGAGAACGGAGGAGAGCATACAAATCTACCTGTGAGGAAAACCCCTATCTAGGAATAAAGACTTTCTCTCAAACTACAAGGCCAGGAGAACCATTTCAGGAGTTATTTTCATGGCCTAATGAATGATACCCTAAACGTTCAATGTATAATAATGTAATAAGTACTACACACCTACTGAAGTCTGTACAGCTGATGCAGCCATTAGTGTAGTAGAGAGTGTAACAGCATCACTGGTCAGAAAAGGCTCTTCCTAGAAGTCAGAAGCTTTAATTTAAGAAAGTGATAAAACATAGCTGGAGATTGAAAACTACGCAGAGCTGCCAGTTTTGACACCATTAACTCCTTTCTGTCTTATCCTCTTCAGTAACTCTTCAAAAGGAGTCTCAGTCGCTTCTCAGGCTGCAACTGATTTTTTAGGCTTGTTATAAAGCGATAATTTTGAACTAATATTAATTTGACCATCTTTGGTTTGACCACTGAAGAAAAGAAGGTGTGCAACAAGTCCTGTGCATAGTCTAATACATTTATTGACTAGAGAAGCATCTTACTATGATAGGAAGAAATAAAACAGCTTTATAATGAAAAAGAGTAATTTAACAAGTCACCTTTTTCAATGCTCCTTCAACAGCCATTACTCATTTTTTAAAAAGGCAAGATATCAGCACAGGAGTTCCTCAGAAACAGAAGCAGATTCAGGGGGAAAAAAAAAGCACTACAGCAGCCTGCTTCACTGAGGAAGGTTGAGAATAAGATCTGATCTTGCTTCAGTTTGAAAATTTAAAACTTTGAATAGTACTAAATTAGTCAATTCGAAATACAAAACACATATATAGACAATTTTACGCGGGAGACAACTAACATTCTGCATTTGAATTGTGACAATGAAAAAGATGTGAGGCTATACCTGCATTAACTAGTCAGCAGGGCTCAACAAAGATCAAAGAGGGTCAAAAACAAGTGCCACAAATTAACAGCATCTTCATTGAAGTACTTTGATCTTTGATACTTTAAGTGTATATGCAGCAGAAGAGAATACAATGCACATGATGAATATTCATAAAAATACAAGTTTCAGAACAGGGATAATCAGTCATTCATCCTCCAATTATTTTACTTCCAAAAATAATTGCACAAAGGATACAATTTCACTATCTAATGCAACAGATAGCTGTGTCACCATTTGTGGAACATCACACAATGTAATAGTGACAGACTGATACTAATTTTCAAAATCAGAATTGCGCAACACAAAGCTAAGGCAGGAAAGGAGTGGGTTCACTTTCCGACTGTATCGGTTTCCAAAAACACAAACTGTGTGTGGCAGTACTGGTAGTTAGGTACTAGAATCAGTCAGTTACTCAGCTGATTCATTAAAATAGCTCTTAGCACAGTTTTGGCACATGCCATCTACGCATGCCATCCAAAACAACCCAAGGTAGTTTCAAAGTTGACACAGAACAGGCATCCTTCCCTGCCTACGCAGGGCCGTTCCACATGAACTGTAAGGCTGTTAAATTCTAGGGATGCAGGTGTTTTGTGCCTGGGACCATGACGCTCAAGAAAAATCATGCACACAATTTATTAGAATGAACATTTTTTAGAACAGGCATTGCCTCTCATTGAAAATACCACAGATCTATTAATTTCCTCTCTGTGTTATTTAGAGCAGGTGATTTTCTGCTGGACAGCCATTTTTGTTAACGGAGAATACGGTCTATCTTGCTTATATATAATAACCTGAAAAGAGTTTTTCATATCTAGTCTTGAGTAAAATGAAAAGCAACCACACATCCATTCAACATCTTACAGCAGTTCTTCCAATTTCAACATAATCAACAGGCTCATTTATGTTGGCATTAAAAATAGGGAAAAAAAAAAAAATGAAAAGAAAGAAAAATCCAAGCACGCACCCACAGTGCAAACAAATGCCAAGTCTTTATGTGAACTTAATAAAAGTTATAAATGAAAGCCAGGGTGCAACAGTTGTAATTTCATTATGTTAAACAACCTCTCTTAAAGGTGCCTTAACACCAGAGGACTGTGAAGTGTCTAAAGCAAGATCTATTTTTAGAGAAGGTGCGCAGGGGCCAGAGAACTAAAATCACTTAAGTCTCATCTCTGCTCTGTGCGAACTGTCGGGACATGCATGCCTGTCCTAATGTATGCTGTAACCCAAATGCTCTTTTAGAGTCTGAGAAGTAATGGGGTATGAGAGGAATTATTCTGGTAAAGAGACTAATTGCAAGGAACTCCATAACTTTAATCAAGTATCACATGATTTGCTTGCAAAAAGGTAGTTGAAATGTGAAGAGATTCACAGAGTTAAAAAGCCCTCTTGAAGTCACATAAGCTTTAAGCTGATCTTTACCACTCAGGAACATTATCTTGAAATGACTACATATTCAGAAAAACATCAATTCAGACTCCAATACAGTCTAAAAAAGACAATCACGCATTGAGATTTATCATGAAAAGAGAGCATTCCTGTGCTAAGGTATAGTCCAAGGATCTCTGAGAATGCTACGTATAATTCTGTCCCCCAAATTAAAAGGATAACAGAAATGGAAGAAAGGTGCAGAAAAGCACAATGAAGACAAAAACTATGTAGAACTACTATTTTAGAATAATTAAGTACTCATGAAGTGAAAAGAACAGGAAAGAAGTTGATAAAGTCACAGTTTGCTGAAGAATATTAATAATCATTGCTCAGTATTTCTTCCACCATGAAAAAAAGTAGGAAGAGATTAAGAAACTAGTATATAAGCAGTGGAGAAACGGAAAAAAAAAAGCATATGGTTCAGTTGTGTATATCTGTGCTACAGGATGTTGCAAATAGTAAAGTTCTTAAGAACAAAAATAGTGAGACAAATTCACTAAAGGTCCATTTAGAACAGCTTGGGGTCGGGAGGAAAGTTCAAGCCAAAGCTGCTGGGAAAATCCACCAGGGAAGTACCTTGCAAGCTTGTCCTCCTTTTATACATCACCCAAGCTCATGTTTCTCCTGGCTGGATGCCTTCAGAGAACAGATACTGGGCTAGATGGACTTATGGATTGACCTTGTGTTCTGCCCACTGCAAACTATTTCACACAGAGACATACAGTACTTGTATCATATTACCCAATGGCACAAACTATCGTGAGCTCATCAAATTCTCTTTTCCACTCTCTCCATTGTCTTCCCACAGAACAGCAAATCAAGTCCAAGATTCTGGACATCTGAAAACCTGAATCCAAGATATTTAAAGTACTATTTACAGGGGTTTTTTTTGTGAAAATCAACTATTCTGGTTTGGGGACCTGCTGAACTGAGCAGCAAGAGAAAAACATTTTCTAAGACTGCAGAATTATTTTTCATGGGAAGAAAAGGCAGTCAAAAATCTGTTTCCTGCCACTCCACAAGCAATTTGATTTTCTTTGTCTTCCTCTTCTTGAATTAAACAGACAAGCAAATTTAGATGTTGAAACCCCGAAAAGTAGTAAATTTTATGTAAAATTCTCTCACAAAGCACAGGAGAAAGAAATGAAACACAAATCACACTAAACTTCTGTGCCATAGCAATGGCTTCTCAATTAAAATTTTTGAAGGACTGCCAGTGCACACAGATACGCAAAGTACCACCAGCTATGGTAAAAGAACCATTTTACACTGCTCAGTTCATGAACTAACTTACTAATTTCATATAGCTCCACTTCATAAGGAAGTCTGAAGATATTTCATACCTCTAGAATTTTAGAGGTATGAAACTGCAGGAACTGCTTTCTATAACTGCCACAACATTGGTATGTATCTCTAGGCAGAGAACAAAACCATGTATCTTCCTTTTTTCAACTTCACATTACTGTTTCTTCAGTGTTAGGGTGTAATATAATACTGTACTAATGGATATGCTTTAAATGATATCAGATATATAACAATTCCTGGTGGTCTGTTTAGAAGTATACCTTAAATATATAGATTTTTTTCCTGCAAATGGATTCTCTGTAAATCATGTAGACACACTGATTATACTGTCAACAAATTAAATAAATCGTGTACTCTAACACGAGATAAACATTTGCCTGAGACAGGTCAATGGCAAGTCAACAGACTTCAGAATTACTAATTCTTATTTATATGGATATCAACTAATACTTATTTGAAATTATAATGATCAGTTACTTGTGTTAATTTAAAGGGAAACCCTAGCAAGTTTATGTACTTCTGGACAGCCCTGGTATAATGAAGTTCTAAAAGTTACTTCCTTGATGAACACAGTGTTTTTCCCTACTTGAAAGAAAACACCAACTCCCAGAAAACACAGAATGTGATAATCCCACTGTAAGGAAAAGCTTTTCTAGAAGTATTCTGATATATTAATATATCCTCTAATATAACTCAAACCAGAAAAAAAATCAAGTTATTAAAAATGATGAACAAGTAGCAATAAACTTAGGAAACATGCTAAGATCAAAATAAATCTGCTGTAATTTGAGGCAAAATAGCTTTTTTTCTTTTAATTCCAGGCAAACTATAAAAATAAGGTATTAAATAACCAATGTATTAAAAATAATATACTTACTTGGCAGTGATGGTCCTCCAAAGCTGTGCACCTGCAATTGTAGGAATGGAAGATGAAACACTGTAACATCATGCACTAAAAGAATTTTTTTTAATTTATTCATAAGAAATGTTTAAAATTGAGACAAAATTGCTAAGGAATTCTCTGTATCAGTCAGACAGGAAGGGTATCTTACCTTACAGTTACAGTTCTTGAATTGTTTTCTGGACACTTAACATACCAGTTAAAAAAGCAACTGGAACAATCAGTATCTTCTATGGTTACATTTCCACACGGATGGATGTCATGAAAGAGATAACCAGTGTAACTTATGCTTTACAGCTACACACTGACAATCCCTTCCTACATTCCTTATGAATTCGTAATGGTCTTGCCATCTAGTGGTTGGCTGGAAGTGTGAAGCAGCTACCCAGAACTGTAATATTGGGAAGAACTTCTCCCTGCTTTTTGGAGTGGCATTTCATTGATTTCAAGTCACTATCACAAGACTTCCACAGCTTGTTCTTGAACTCTTGTGTACAATGGCATCAAAGACAATAGTAAAATAAAGAATATTACTAAAGATTGCTACTAAAGAATCATTCTATAAGCTGGGAAATACAGGTCATCCTAGCCTCATCTCTATAATGAATGGTTAAATAATCACACAGAAATAAGAGCGGTGCATCTTGGATTGGGTCAATACAAAAATATTAATTACAGGTAAGACTGAATTTACCCAAATCGTTACCTTCCAACTAGTGAGTTATTCAATGTTTGTGGGGATTTATACACAGAGCCTAAACAATCAATTTCTGCTAAGCTTTACAATTTGACCTCTGAGCTTGTAATGCTCAAGCAGGATACAGAATAGCAACCAAGACTCCCAGAAAAGGCAATGACAATCAGTCGTGCTTCAGAAAAGGTTGCAAATAACGTAGCAGGGAACAATAGGCTTTGGCAGTCAGAAATGACATGTTAGTACATCAAAGAGGAATACCTTGCTTCTCTGACACTTCTTTCCTGCTTTTGTATTATGCTCAGATGATTTTTCAAACACTTTGCATGGGATTCAACTTTGAACAAAAGGCAAAATAAGATACTTGAAAAAATATTCCTAACAATGAAAATTACCAATTCATGATGAGCATTTTGCCAAAGAACTTTCAGTATGGTCATGAAATACAGGACAAGAGTTAAAAGAAAAAAAACAACAAAAACCCACCAAAACACCAGCCAACAAACTCAAAATCTCTTTCAAAACTGGTTGTATTCATATTACACTTTATACACACTGGAAACTAGATGCTACATAAAACAGAAAAAAAATACTGCTCGCTTCTTATTTCAACTGTGCTAAAATAAGCAATTTTGACTATTTTATATTGGATGTCCCAAACTTTCCAAAACTACATAATTACAGTAATGCCAGAAGAAATATGAATGTTTAAGAAAACTTTGCATTTTAGAAAATAATCCATTTCCAGACCCAGCAGTTAAGAAACAAGACTGATTGTCCAGTGATCCAATTATCCTCATCTAAACACTAAAACAAGTCTCCTAAGGTGCTTCCCATAAAATACAGCAAAACTTAATTGAAAATGGTAATAGACCATCATCGATGTATTATTGCTCTCTAAAATTAGCTCACACTTTTACAATAATCTATTATCTATAAATACTATTGACCTGGCTTAGTAATAAAATAACATGCTCCAAATTGCAGGTGTTTAAGCAAGGAACTCTATCAGTACAATGCCTTACCTTTTATCCTTGAGAACACAAAATCCTTCATTATCTGAAGAATTAGCACTCCAAGTATGATGAGAGAAGTCAGATGATACACTCTCCAAGGGGTCAGTGCAAGAAACCTAGAATGGCAAGAAGAAATAAATGTTGAATACTTTTAAACTTATTGAAAGCATACAAAAACTAATAGCTGCTACTAAAACTGAAAATAAATAGAAAAAACAGACTGAGATTACATTAATTGAATTTAGTTTCTCCCCACAATCTTTCCACAAGAAGAAAACATTGAGAGCTCCATGCATATGACATAGTCTCATTTAAAGAGACAATGATTAAGCATACATTGATACTTTTATTTAAGCACAGAGAAAGTACAGAAACCAAAATACTTTAATTATTGCACTGAAAACATTATTTTTAAATTAATTATGGTTTTATTAAAATAAACTGTGTTAACACAATGGACACAAAAGAGGCTAAACATTTTCTTGTGCTTCCTACAGAGCCGACCTTCAAATAAGATTTCTATACAAATCATTATTTCAAATACAAAGATGAGACAAACCATGGCATAACACTCAAACCTGTCTTTATAACAAGCTCTTGTGAATTTTGTTTTTCATCACATACTTTTTTAGAACATGTTGAGTCAAGTCAAACCGACCTAGACTCAGAATGTATGAATTATAATCTCATGCTCTGCTGATTTTGCTATCCAGGTGTGGTTGGAGATTAGCTCTTCTATCTGTTTTACTGGCAAATATCTTAACTCACAAAAAAAAAAAAAAAAAAAAAGTGATGCAAAAAGAATTAAAATTGAATTAAATACATGAAAAGATGAAGCATATTAATAGTTTCTTTCTTCTTTTAATTCAGAGATCTGAATTAAGATAATGAGCAAATTAATACCTTTTTAAGTAAAAGCAATTAACTAAAAAAAGTTGAGGATAGTCAAAACCAGTAAGAAGCCACTGTTCAAGGCACTGGATCAAATGAGAATAGCAAAACCAAAATTATACAAAGCTGGGATGTTTCCAAGAAACCTCTCAGATTTGAAAACAGGGCAACTGGCCACTCAGCGAATTGCTTCCGCAGAGCTTTTCTGCAAGAAAGAAGGACAAGAGAAGTGAAAAGGAGTGGCAAGCATAGCACTGAAGGAAGCCAAAAGAGACCCTTTGAGCACATTTGGATTTTTAAAATGAAAAGTGATTTCCCAATGTTTCTAACATTGTTGCACAAAACTATTTCAGTATTCCTTGCAATCCTCAAAAAGCAAGGTTGCATCAAAAAAAGTGTTCATGCCACTAATTTTCATACTTAACACAAATCCATACTCACCCTGAGCAGACCAGGATATGATTTCCAATACAAACACATAAGCTCACTCTTAAAATTTTATGTGAATATAAAAGGTTTCTGAATCTGTGGAGAATTTAGATTTTTAGACTATTCCACCAAAAAAAAAAAAAAAAAAAAGGGATGAAATTAACACCTCTGTAATTTCAGCCAGCTCAAGAAAATCAACAGAGAACTATAGAGGAAAACGATTACAAGGTAAGCTCTTTCCAAGCTGCCCAATCATAGCTCATTAAATCAAAACTCCTTACGGCTTTGCACCATGTTGGCCTATTATTTTTCTTGGTAATAAGATTCAGCATTAAAAATCCCTGATTTTGTTTAAGGATTAAGTTCAATTGCTACTTATCTTACTGATAATGGCCTGAAGGGAGAGATGTGATGCTGTACAGAAAAATCAAGTGAAGAATTTTTCATCCAACTTTTAGGCAGCAGAACTTTAAAACAAATGTAGAACTTTAAATTATGTGGGCTTAATACCATGCATATTCTATAGGTTCTTTATGGTGCTTGTGCATTAATTTTTTATAGAATTGTACAGTATGCCCTGACTTACCCATTACCACTGGCCAGTCCTTAATGGTCTCAAAGAAATAAATAAATACCAAAATTTAGATATGTGTGTGTGCATGCATGTGTGCACATACACACAAATTTTACTAGCTTTCCAAAACAAGATCCCATGTTACAAAGAAGGCTTAGTCTATCTTTCAAGAAATGCACAGAACATGTCTGGCCTACTTTGTTCTCACAACTCAGCCATACTGCTACTTTCACTGCAAGCACAGCTGTCACCTGCTGTTAAAAACAATTGCACTAATGCAGACAAGGATTAGCAAACAAGGATTAACAAGGTAGCATCCTCTCTGGAAGATGCTTCTAATTCATGTCGTTCTACCTTCTCAATACTGCAGTCCTTCTGCTCTGTAGATTTTGAGGGGAAAAACTGTAATCTAGTTGGAACAGCCACTGTAGCCACCAAACAAGGTCTCTTTACTTGTTTGAGCTTTGAATTGTTCTGACAGAACCTCACATGCCTTAACGTTGTTAGCTGTCACGCTCCTTTCTCCCCTGCTTCTGTACTTTTAACCTAGACTGTGATGTTTGCAAGAAAGACCATCTCTTACAAATTCCTTCACAGCCAGTGTGTGCCAGCCTTCTGGTGCCACAATACAGATTAGAAATTTGTGAGTCATATGTCAGATCTGTCCTTGAAGACTTTCCTTGTGAAAAGCTGGTAAGGTCTCCTTGTACTTTTTTTTGGCATGTATCTATCATAACCTTATCAAAAGGTTAGCCCAACACACTAGGATCTGAAAAACACTTATTATGCTACTAGTGTCAGGATTCAAAATTCTTCTAGGAATTATCAGCATGATGCATAGCAACCAGACTAACAAAAGGTTTCAGCAGTACTTTTGCTTATTATTAATAGTTAGGGCATTTTTTTCCTCTTCTTAAGAACAGATTTTACTCCTAAGTATTTCTAACACACACACACAACCCTGACAAAAGTGAAAGGTTCCAGAATGACATCTTCTTTTACTGCATGAAAATACTTCTGTTTTGTAGAAGAATCAATAGCTATGCTTACTCAACATGCTCTTTTTAAGCAATAACCAAAACAGATTCAAGTTCAAATTGTTTAATTTCTTCTACAGGTGGTATAGAAGTAAAACCCATTACTAGAGAGATAACCAAGATTTGTTCCCCCATGGAATTCTGCAGTATTTAGAGATTTTTTCTTTTTAAGAAACAAAAGGTTAAAACTATGCATGGAATTATGCATTTCAGTTCACAGCAGTTCACAGGGCAGGCTGCATGGCAAGTGGGCAGGAAAAAATGGTCATGAGGTGCTACAGGACTTGCTCCCCAGCATTGGCTGAGGGAGCACTCATGCATAGGAGAGGCCTTTGCTCAAACACAGCTCTGGAGGTGGGATACAGCCACCTGGCTTTGAGGGTGCAACAAAAACCTCTCACCTGGACTGATAGCAACAGTGGCCTCATTGAGAAGGATGTCCACTGGTTAACATACAGAGCACTCAAGTGACAGAGCTACTGGAGGCACTAAGCAGCAGGCAGACCACTAAAACTTACTTGTGTAAACTTAACTGGACCTCACTTGAGCAAGTCAGACTTGCTGACCTGCTGTTGTCCTTTTAACCTATGTCTTCTGTGTAGGAAGAAGGTAAGCATGACGGAACCAAGCCTGCTACTCAACTCCACTGTAGAAGACTGAGAAACCACTTCTGTGAAATGGAACAGGAGAGCTATGAACTACTGAATGCTAGGATAATTACACAGTGGTTGTCCACAGAGGCTGTGGAACTTCCAACCTTGAAGTCTGTCAAGACAAAACCCTGAGCAATCTGATCTGAATTAATACTGACCTTATTTTGAGATGGAAGTCATATGACCTGCAGCTCCTACCAACCTGAATGATATTTTCATTCTATGACTATTTTAGTTGATCAGAAGTGGCTGGCAAATACTTTATAGTAAGACCTTGGAACTTCAAAGCGTAACAGTTTCTGTTTCTGCACCTGATTATACTGCAGCTGGACTGCACTATCAAGAGTCAAAACTTGACAACTTCCACAATTGAAAGTGGAAATTCTTCAACTGTATAACGGTGGACTCTTTCTATTTTGGTTTTAAAATAATACCTAGATTGAAATTTACTGTGAAAATAAAAAAAACCAAACCTCAACAAACAAACCCCCACAATTATTATGACATTACACTGGAAGCTACCCTACCTTCTCTTCAGCATTTCAGTCACATTCACCTCCTCCTACCTAAAGAGGAGTACAAAATCATTTGCTTAAATTCCATAATGCAACTTTTCTTAGCAAGTTATGCTTCCTTATTTTAATGCCACACAAATAAATATGTCTTGCCATTAATCTCTACTGCCTATTCAGAAGTGGCTAAATTCAAATACTCCCTTTTCAGTATTTTGCCAATTTCCGTATTTTGCTAAAATGTTAAGTTCAAGAATCATGCTGTGACTAGAAGCAAAAAAAATAATATACTTTTGACAAGCCTCCCATAGCCAGGAAGTTCAGGTGGAAGACTGAGACAGCAAATGCAGATGAAATCCCAATGGCAAAAGCAAGTCTGTACATAGCAAAAGAACACCACCACATTAAATAAAGGATTAGGCCTCATCTGGTTAGGGGGCTCCTTTGTTTGCTGCCGGACATGACATTAACAAATATCGCATCACCTAAAGATAGAAAAGTACCTCAAGGTACCTTGTCTTTATCTTTTCTCCAGCTCTTTACAAGATGGGTTGGCCATATGTCAATAGTGGCAAGATACTAACACAACAAATCATTCTTTGGATTTGTTGTATCAAGAAGCAGCTACTTCACAGTGCAGGGCACCTGGGACAAGTAACTGCACAAACCAGATTGTAGAAAGTGGCACAAGCCAGCTAAGAAATTTCAAAGGTAAACAATATCATACACTATTGCAGTCTGTAAACATAATGTATTTTACAGGGCATTACAAAAACTATTTTTATTATACTCATGAGAAAAAAAACACAACTAAACTGCCTTAAAAGTTAAATAAATAAATTGGATTATTTCATTTGAGTTGTTAAGGTGGGTTTTTTTTACAACACATTCTAGAACTATGCATGATTTGCACTTTTGAAACACAGCCCATAAGAAAATATTTAATCAAAAATGAAATGATTTAGACTATCAGAGGCCAGAGCTAGTTATTTCTGGAAAGCCTTAGCAGGTGCACTTTTAATAACCATCTACCTTTATACTTCTAGAATTCCAGACATAATCACACAAGTAAACAAAAGCTGTGAATAACACAGATGTGATTATGGAGCTTTGCTTCACTGCCCCCTTTCATGACACGTTTACTGGGTGCATGATTTGTGGACCTCAGTTCCATTCTCAACAAACACATATTCACATCTTAAAACCAGAGCCCAAACTCCTCAGAGTCATTCTCTGAAATTCTAAATCGCAAAGTTTGGTACACACTTGTTTCCTCATTAACTGATCAGGTGAAAATCTACTGACACTTTCCAGACAGTTTCCCACAGAACCAGCCTTCCTCTGTCAGACACAGGTAAGTCAGCATGGGCTATGACATGACCCAGATAGAGAATGGCTCTCCCCTATGTGTAATACTACCTCTAGTACTAAACATAATACTAGATTTAATATTTCTAGTGCTTTTTGAGAATATTCATCTGCTAATTTCAATGGTGTGTCTACCTCTGGTCTTACAGAGGACCACCCAAAACTCTGACAAACATCTACAGTGAAGGCATGTAGGTAAGGAAAAGATGTGGCAATAACTGTTTCCTGATGGTAACTGTTTCCTGCTTGGAGCCGAACACGTGGCACTCTTCTGTGCTTATTGCTGGAGCCATCAACACCTCTCCAACTGAAAAAAAATTCTGATGATTACCTCAAGCAAGAGGTCTTGGGGAAGAGGAACAGGGTTGCTTTTCTTCTAAATATAGCACAAAATGCAGTGCCTGAAGAACATTTTTGAAATATATGGCAAAGGTAGCATCAGAAAGCTTGTGCCCTTACCAATCGTGGCACAATCATTTCATTTGCCCTCTTGTGAGTCAAGAGGGAATAATATATATTCAGCTATATTTTATTTACAGGTAATTTAACACTTTGACTTTCCTAACAGAAAAGCCATTCCAAAGAAGTTTTGCAAATCCTGCTTTTTACATCTACGAGATTTGCAACTTTAATATGAATTGCTCTTATATGTAAATGTAAATGATTTTCATATGAAGCTTCTGTAAATACCAAAAGGCAGTATCTACAAATATTGAAATCCAAGCCTCAAGTATTCACACAGTAATCCAGTATTTTTCCTTGTTCCTTTAGTACACCTTAGTGTTGTGGTATAATACCAGCTGGCAGCTAAGCTGCTCGCTCCCTTTTCTCCCACACCAATGAGATGGGAAGGAGAATCGGAAAAGAAAGTAAAAGCTGTGAGATAAGAACAGTTTAATAATTGAAATAAAGTAGTAACAGTAACAATAACAATAAATGAAAAGTGTTACAACAAAAAGACAAGTAACAAGCACCACTGAAGACCTGTGATACACAATACCACTGCTCACCACCTGCTGGCCAATGCCCAGCCTGAGCAGGTCAGTGATGGGCAGCTCCTGGCCAACTCCCCTCAGTTTGTATCATGGGTACACTGTGGTATGGAATATCCCTTTGGCCAGTCTGGCTCAGCTGTCCTAGCCATGCTTCCTCCTGACTTCTTGTGCACCTGCTCACTGGCAGAGCATGGGAAATGGAAAAGTCCTTGACTTTGGGCAAGCACTGCTTAGCAACAATTCAAACACCAGTATGTTATCAACATTATTCTCATATCAAATCCCAAACAAAGCACTGTACCATTGTACCAGGAAGAAAATTAATTCCACACCAGTCAAAACCAGGACACTTGTTCTAAAAGTGTCTAAAATCTAAATAGATGCCTGTTCAATAATTGAGTGCAAATATCCTTTCCCCATCCCTGCACAAAAAGTGTAGATTCTCACTTAAGGCAGAATAAGTTACGCACACTTTTTTTGGTAGACTCTATTTATAGAATAGAACTTGATACACTATTATTATATTTACACGGTATTTAACTGTCAGCCTGCATGTCTCAAAAACACACAAAAGCTGTGGTACAATAGACTCCCTACACAGAGTGAGTCCCCCCAACCCTCTGGGTGCTTGGCAGCTTGAACTCAGACAGCTGTGTATCTTTTTAGCTGAAAGCCTGTGACATGATGTAATAGAATGCTTCTTAATAATATGTACATTAAAAATGTTTTAAATCAGGTCTAATTTGGTGGACAAAAATGTAAGCTTGTGTAAAGACATAAATTAGGAAAAAGCAGCTTTTTTCACTTCAACTTTTTGTCTAAATAAAATATTTAGATATCTGGGATATTTTAACCAAAGCAGGTGATTTGTAACCATTGTGCCAACTAGCAGAGTTTTCCATTGGGTAGTGCCCAGAAGTCTAAATATTCTAACATTAAGGACATAAAAATAAACAAATAGTTTTTAAAAACCCAAACAGAAGAGGCATGATTATTCTTCTAAAACTTGCATAATTTTCTTCAATACTTTCTTTATGAAGACAAAGAAAACTCAGCCATCAACCTTTTATTCAAAGAGCTTATTTGTCAGGTTTCATTCAAAAGATTAGGATCATATTTGTTCAGCCAGAAAGCACTGATTAAATCAGCTGTTCTTTAAAAAAACCTTCTAGAACTTACTAGGAAAAAAGATTTTTCAATAATAAATAAATCTCTTGTCCTAAGAAACAGACTCCCACAAATTTAAACTACTATTACTTTGACAGCCACCTATAGAAGGAGTAGTTCACTGGGAGGTCTGTTCACAGATTTCAAGGCAAAAGGCAAAGACTGCTCGACAATGTTAAGTAAAGTTAACACATGGGACAGGAACTTAAATTCCATATTCTCTCTACCCTAACTGCAAGAAACAGACACTTAAATTTAAAAATAAGTCTAATAAAAATAAAAGTAGTACAAGAAAAAAAATATTAGAAAATACTTTACAATGCTTTGCATTTAATCACTGAGGATAAATTTTCTTATAACTGGTAAATATGGAAGTATAATAGTGGTCTAAGAAAAAAGATTAATAAAATGCCACATTGCAAAATTATCTCACACTGTTTGCAAGGAGATCTCTCGGGGAATGCCACTGTTAGAATCACGTTTCAACATTTGTGGCCTGTGGATCAGATTTACTTCGACCTGCTGCATTCAGATAGGCAGATAAAATCTAGGAAGGAGAAAATTTAAATGACCTAAACTAAATACCTTCTGAGTCTGCCATGACACTAAATTCTACTGTTACACCAGTGAAAACAGGGGATGATATTTCCATGGAAGTTAAAATTATTTTGATTTAAACACATAACACCAAATAACCTGACTTCCTTTGTTTTTGCAGACACATGCCCAAATGACCTTAATTAACCTGTACTCTGGCAAAGTACAGAAGAAATCTTAATCCCATTTTCTCATACAGTAGCAGCAGTTTGAGCAGTAGCACCTCTACCGTGCTGTTCTAAATCTCCTTTTCTTTAATGCTCTCATTAGTCCTGTAACATCTACCATGGAGCATAGCATTTCCTCCTAAAACACCCATTGTTCTCAGAATTCTACTTACTGTTTGTAAAGGTCTCATTATTTAGAGTTACTACATGAAGAAATTATAATTTGTTTCGAGACAACTGCTTTAGAAAAACAAAAAAATTTCAGCATGACAGAAGAAACTCAAACCGTGCTATATTCATCTATTCTCCTTTGTTTGGGATTTCCATCTTTCACAAAGTCCTCATCCTGGATTTGGACCTAAATTGTTCAGTAATGCTCGCTTTCCCTCAATTCCTCAATTACCCCAATTGATTTCTTTTCTGACTGATCCTGATTTCACCTTATTGGTTGAAAAATGCTGTAAACTGTCCAGGATTTTATGTAACAGTGTCTGGCTCTTAAACAAAGCCAATTTTCATTCCTGTAAACCAATCTCTCATCTGAAAATATGCAAACTGTCCCTAAAAAGCTGTTAATGGCTTTTAATTTTTTTTCTAACTATATTAATTTAACTTTCTGTTCCACTTTTTTCTATCTCCAAAGCCTTGAGAAGTTTTAATAATTTATCTTGGAAAAGTGAACTTAAGTTTAAAACTGCCTGAGTGAAAACAAGTAGACCCTAAAATTATATCACAACTTGTGCTGATATTGGAATTTTAGCTTTAGTTGAGGAAGGGTATTTTGGAATATCACCTTCTAGGAAATAAAAGAAAAACCAACAAGCCATAAACATTTTTTTAAGCTTGAAAAAATATCGTCAACTTACTGTACTGTAGCTGGGTGTAATAAAATAATCTCAATATCGATGAGTTGGTAAAAGGCAGCAAATTAAGTAAATTATGACTATAAGACTAGAAAAAACAAACTAACAACCATGTAAGAAACCCATTCATGTGAATGCATAATGCATTTCAAAACAGCCTATGCCAGAATTTTTTTCTTCTCTTTTCTGGTAATGAATGTATTATCATTACAGAAGAATTATGTCAACACATAACCTATTCTATTATCCTTACATAAGAGTTAAGAGATATAAACTTTTATTAGAGTTTGAGGTAAGATTATTCACTTGTGTGCTATCCTGATACTCTGGATTTTGAGAAACAAATCCCCAAACAACCAAAAATGTAGCTCTAAGACTTCCTGCAACAAAGACAGCAGAAGACTGAAATTTCCCACATGCAAAACCACATTTAGCATCTGGTTGCTATAAGGAAAGAAACAAAACATTTTGTCACAGAAACATATAACATCTCCCAAGTCAGGGGAACACATATAAGTCTAATACAGTGATCTGAAGAACAGCATACAACAAACTGGTCTCAAAATATCAATACTCCAACTTACTTAACTTTCATGCACTTTATGTTTTGATTTCACAGATTTCTTTTGTTTCAATTCTCACTTAATTTAGTTTGTTGATCTCCCCCCTGTCCACCACCACTCATGAATTTCCCACACATATTCTAAATCAAAGCCAATATTTTAAACCAAGTATTTTCTTCCTAAGGAATTAAAGTTTGGGAGAACTCATTTTTTCTGTATTAATTTTGCTTGTACTCTCTCAGATTTGAGTATGGTTTGAGGAAAGCATATGTCTGAGAGAGAAACAAAATATGATTCTGAAACAGCTGAATTACTGTGTGCCTGAATTAATGCAACAGGAAGTAAAACCACCTGTATATTGTGACTTGCAATTTCAATAACTGGACTCATCGAAAATGTGGAGTTGAGTGAAATTACAAACTGAATGTAGATAGCAAACACAAGCTATACAGAGTCCCTGTGAATTTTTTACTGATGACACGTGTGGCATGCTGGAAATGAAGAGTGGCCGGGATGGACAAAAGTGACATGATACTTGTATAAGGACCAAGTGAGTCATCCTTAAGGAAGGGACCACACACACAGTGCTGAGGGAAACCCACAATCAACCCCACAGCTCCCAGGCAGTACTGAACAACATTAATCACACCAGTCTCCTAGGAATAACATCACTAGCATAAGATCACTTATGACAAGTAAGACCAAGAAGAAAGTAATATTTTGTCACCAAGATATCCTGTGTGAGCAGTTCCCTGAGGACTGTGTATCCAGTGGTACCCACAGTCAACCCTGAGAGTGGGCAAAATTTTGCAGTCCACTTCTTCAAACACTCAAAATAGAACATAGTGACATTACTGTACCTACATATACACAGTTACAACACGTAATCGTGGCTGCTGCATGTCTTACAGGTCTTTCTTGTAACAAAGAATAAAAACCCAGATGCAAGCACACTGCTCTCTAAATGTGCAGAAATGTTGCTTTGTAGCAGTCCATTGACATTTAAGTGTCTGCATTTACAGTTTGTGTACAAATACCTGAAAGAAATGCTTAGGCAAGTACTGTTTTCTTACACTGAAAGAATAAATTAAAGAACAAAAAGTACTCTGAGATCTCTTCATGGTAAACATTTCCATTGCCAAGCATACATTTCAAGTAAGAAACACTTTATTAACAAATCTTAACGTGAAGTGGATACTTTAAAGGAATCCAAACTGAATGAAACACTTCAGTAACAACTCCTAAAGCAAACTGAATATTTAAACAAAACCAAAATACACTAAGTCTCTAAACTCTGAATGTGTTTTTGTTACTAATATTTAAATAAGAATTAGCTTTTGTATCTGGAAAAAAGCTCCCTACACCAGTCTTTACCTGATCCAATGCACATAGCCAGTTCAGATATAAGAAATACTGTTTCCTGTCTTGATTGATTCTGTCATACAATGGAAATATTCATTAGGTCTGAGACCAAATAAACAAACCAAAAATGTCAGTAGGGCTGGGGACAAAAGACGCTACTTTTAATGGTGAATTTGGCTTGCATACCTTGTCTAAATCAAAGAATGGCACTTGGGCTTTACACAGTTGGTCAGTTCATTTGTTCATCCAGTACAATAACAACATGTAACATTATTAAAAACAGACCTGCAGTAATACAAAAGAATTGTGTATCAGAAAAATACAAAAATCCTCAAAGAAAAAAAAAAATCAGATTTGGGCCAGAGAAGAAAACAGCAAACAGAGTAATGCAATAAATTCATTTCACAATGAGACAGAAAAAGAGAAAAGATCTATTACATCTTAAGTCTTTCTGCTGCTTCCTTTCCCAAGAAACCCTATGGAAAGCAGTACTTTGGGCAGCTGGTGAATAGATGCAACTGCTGTATATTAGGGATGACCTTGCAGACATTAATGTGCTATGTTTGCAACCTATATCTGCAGAGAAGACATATTTGAAACAAATATCTGCAAATTGAAAGAGACACAGAACTGCACTGAATTGCTAAAAATTAACTTTTCCCCCTGACCTCCCCGAAATATTTAAGATTACAGATTGGGAGAACAAAAAGCTGCCATTATCCCCTCTCTCCCATACACACATAGAGTAATAATTAGGCTTGAATCTGATCTTAAAATTTAGGACTGAATGTTAATATTTGCCTAAGATTAAACCCAAGATTGAAAGTTCTCAGTCACCAGCCTAACACTTAGAATACCTGGACTGAACTTCTGGCACCAGCACAGTTTCTCTGCTCTTGGACCCATCACTCACTTTTTCAGTACAATGTGTGCAAAATAAGGGGAAAAAAACAGCCTTGTTTTCCTGTGTTGACTTCAGATGGCAAATCATATACAGCAGAAGAATCCATATTACATTTCAGATGATTAGGTGAAAAATATTATATATTGAACCCTTCTTCATTTTAAAGACTTTCAATCAGGTTCATGTGGGGCAGAAGGCTTAAAGCTGTTCATGGTGAATAAACAATGGAAGTGGCAGCTGAAAAATGCTTTTTCAACAACCAGGTTTGTTTCTACTTTTACTACGCTCTTGTTAAAAGAGTCCATGATAATTTGTTTGGAATATTCAAAAAATTCAGGTGACTGGAATGAAATTAAGTTAGTAAGTGTCTTGTACTTACAAGAACATTATTTAGGAGTAAACATTGAAAATGCATTTATATACAGTACAACGGTTAAGAGATTTTTAATACAAAAGAGATTACAATTGAATATATTAAAATAACCCTTGTGACATCCCAGAAACGGTTTACTCTCAGCAGCTCCTACTGCAACAGTCTACGCATGAAATTTTTTGAATGGCACATACAAGAACTAAACTAGCTGTGAGGAAAACACAGTCCCAACAAAATGAAATGGATGGGAGGAAGGAACTATTGTTACTTTTACAATGTTTAGAAAACTGTAAAATCAAACCTCACCTCCCCTTCCTCCCTCTTCCACCACCACTGTTGCTGCTACAGTGAGGGAAGTCTCCCATCCAGCAGCACAGACTTCTCAGCTTTGAGAAATCCTGAGATTAGAGGCCTTAGACACAGTGAGTGAAACTGCTTCTGCATGGGGATAAGGATACTTGCAGGCACATGACAAGAAAAGATGAGGCACATGAAGCAGCAACTAGGAAACGTTCCTTCTACAAAGCCCTGTTAGGAGAGACTTCACAAGGCAGCAGGAGCAGACACTTGTTCCCAGTCCTGAAGCAGCAGCAACTGTCTGAGTCACAGCAAACCAGGCTGACCAGCTGGATCTCAAACGAGAAAGGGAAAATCGGCAAACACACTGCGCTGCAAACACTCAAGAAGCCAACACCAAAGCAGAGAAATGTGACACCAGATTTAAACGACTGTTTCATTTTCAAAGTGTCAGATTTCATATTTTGCTAAGGAGATCTTTCCTGCTTCTCCTCAGCCTCAAACCACAGAATTTTACTGGTCATTGTTCCTGCTCCTGCACTTCCCAGTTTGTATGTACCTCTCAAAAGCTCCCTGGTACTAGGGTAGTGAGCTGAGGTGCAATACCACCAAAGCAAAATGAGCAATCCTTGCACAACTTCTGATATTCTGACTCATCTTGAGAGTAAGAAAATAGAATCAACTACAAATTTTGATAAAATAACTTCAAATACTGGTCAGACCACAAGTTGCCAGTAAGACTCCCAAAGGAGACTTCCTGTAGGCAGTACATAACGCAGGCAGTATATACCTTGCTTATGATCAAAGCTGGACAAAAGAATAGCAAATGGGTTCCCCAGCAGCTACTATTCCTTGAGACGTGGAAATGTATCCTACGAGACGTTGCCCCTGAAAATTTTATCAGAGCCATTGCAAAGAAACCTGCTTCCAAACTGCTGAAAGGTGATCTCTGAAGTATTACAGAAAATGAGAGCAAAACCATGTAACTTTCTCGATGAAAGGTTTTACCTCAGAATACCTAAGAGAAGGATGGGTAATAAAAGTCAAGCTAAATTAGACATCACACGCACTTGCCTGGAGATTTTCTTGTGCAGCACAAAGCTTTAGGAAGTTCTCTTCCTATTACTTCAATCTCATGTTTAAACATCAGCCTTGTTAGGTTATAGAGAACTAAGTGGAGTTTGTCATTAATCCACCTCTGTTGCTTAAAAGTAAAGGAGGCAGTTCCAGCCACAGGAAAGCAAATATGACTCAGTCTTAAGAGTCTCTGCAGTATTATTAGACCCTAATTATTAGAGTCCTAATTTATAAATCACTCTATAAAAGCAACATTTTTGATCAGAAAAGGAAAAACAGAGGCATTGACAAAACCTAAGAAGAGGGAGAAGTCCCTGAAAAGTTTCACTTGGAAAGACATTTTTTTTTTTCCTACAGAAATACACAGAAGAGTTGTGACAAAGACAACAAGGAACACATCCTTATGTTAATTTCTGGGGTTTATTCAACAAATCTATCTGACTAGAAAAACCTTAGTCAAAAGAGAACTGGTGCACTGCAGTAACATTCCTGGCTTTTCCCACTCCAAAAAGCCTCTGCTAACTAGGCCACCAATTTGGAAAGCACGTATACCGGACATGAACTCTGAAGTAGTGGTCCAGGGCAGCACCGCAGCACTACCTATGGGCTCGGGGCCTAATACAGGGAGGTTTCAAAACTCTGCAGAGAAATAAGGGCCCAGGGCTCCTCTCGACTGCGAGACATGCAAGTTCCCGGCGGGGTGTGCTGCAGCCGCCCTGCTCAGCTTCGCTCTGAGGCTCCTCCTCATCCTCACACCTCACGCCGTGGGGAATGGGGGGAGAAGGGGTGTGTTTGGGGCTGGGACAGAGACCGAAGATGAAATAACCCGACCGAGCAGATGCAGACAGTGCGAGGGCCACGGCCAGAGCTGGAGCGGCGGCCGGGGGCAGGGAATGCCGTGGCGCAGGTGAAGCGAAAAGCACGACCTTCCTTCCCACGGAGCAGCTGCGGGCGCGGGTCAGCTCCCGGCTAAAGGCGGTCGGGAAAGGGAGGCAGAGAGGGCGAATCCTCCTCCCGGGAGACGAGGGAAGCGCGGGGCGGGGGGAGGAGACGCCCGTGGCCGGGCGGGGCGGCGCGGGCCGGGAAGGGGCTTTCCCATCCCGGGGGACGGTCCCGACCCCAGCCCCGGTCCCACCCCGGCTCGGCTCGGCTCGCTCACCAGAAGAGCAGGTTGGCGCAGACGAAGCCGCCCAGGCTGCGGAGGGGCCGCTCCCAGCTCAGCGCCGCCGCGATGCAGCAGCCCACGGCCAGCCCCGTCTCCCCCAGCGCCGCCGCCGCCGCCCCGGCCCCGCTCGACACCTCCGTGCGCTCCGNGGCGGGTACGGGGCGGAGCGCGGCGCTTCCCCCGCGTTACTCCTGCACCCGCCCGGGCGCAGGTGCCGCGGGGGCGGTGCCGGTGCCGGTGCCGCCCGTGTGTGTAGCTCCTGGCCGGCATTCCTGCCGGGCTGCGGGAGCAAGCGGGAAAGTGTTGAGGATTCCGGCTCCCTGCTGAGGGGGAAAGTGGGCAGCAGCTGCTTTCTTGGTTTGGGAAAGGCTGTGGGGTGGAAGCCGCCGGCGGATGTTACCGCTGAGGCTTGCCCTTCATCTCCTCCTCGTGTGTGTCCCACGGCCAAGTAATAGTTGGAGCACTTCCAGAGGAGGTCCACGGAGTTGGTAAGAGGAGTGAAGCAATTCCCTTATGAAGGCAGGCTGAGAAAGTTGGAGCTGTTCAGCCTGCAGAAGGGAAGGTTGCGTGGAGACCTCTCGGCAGCTTTCCTGTGTCTGAGGGAGGAACCAGAGAGGGACTCTTCATCAGGAACTGTAATGAAAGGGCAAGGACTAATGGGTACAAATTGAGAGAGGGGAAATTTGGGTTAGACATCAGGAAGAAATCCTTTACTTTGAGGGTGGTGAGACACTGAAACAGGTTACCCAGGGAGGCTGTGGATGCCCCAACCCTGGCAGTGTTCAAAGCCAGGTTGGATACAATCTTGAGCAACCTGATCTAGTGGGAGGTGCCCCTGCCCATGGCAGGGGGATTGGGAGTAGATGAGCTTTAAGGTCCATTCCAACCCCTTAACATTCTGTGATTTCATGATTCTATAGTAACAGTTGCCAAAATCCTAAAAAAACAGTGGAAGTAAGTTGCTGTTGTCACAGTGCTAGGAACTTTTAATTCTATGAAGGCTTCTGCAAGAGTTTGGTGGCTTCCATCTGCACCTTAAGTATCCAAGAAACATCCTTGAAAATCTATGCCATGCTGTCCTGTCATCTGCAGTGCTACCTACCTGGGCAGCGCCAGGCTCTGGATGGAAGCGCAACACTGTCTTTAAGGTGATGGTGTGTGTAATAGTTAATGTGATTGTTAGGAAGCTGAATTCTGGGGAGCGAACCTGGTGAAAAACATCATTCAGGCTTCTGTTACTGAATAGGAAGATCTAAAATTTGGAATTGATGAAGGTGTTTCATGGCATAAAACCTGGAAAATTAAATATTTTTTATTGCAAGAACAAGAATTTGGGTTGGGAGTTGACATCTATTTCTAGCTTAATTGAATACTCCCTATTAGAATGGTTTTTTTAATGGGAAAAGGAATCATACTCCCTTGAATGTCAACATGGCTTTTTTTCTCTAAGGTAAGAGAATACAAAATAAGATCATAAAATTAAGGAGTAATATTGACTGCAAATTGCAGTTGTAACCTTGGGAAGAAGTTACTATATTTCTCTGATTCCACATCCTCTGTGTAGCATATAAATTGTACCTGACAGGAAACATGCAGAATGTTATACCACATAAGTAATTAACATTTTTCTAAAGGTCATTTTAATTTAATGCTAATTTGTGGTGCTACTATGCTCTTACACCTAAGAACCTGGATCCAGGCAGGCCTGCCTGAATAATAAGCCGAGACAAAATGTGATTAACGGTTGTCTATGAAAGTCTGAGAGAGCAAAAGGAAAGAGAGAGGCTCCCCTAGTAACCTAAAATGCACAGATGGAAAAGGAAAGCTCTAGGAAGTAGTTGCAGCAAGGCTGGAGAAACACTTTGTTCTTCTACTGTGGCTTTATGCTGATGAATAAAAGATTATCCTAAAAAGACTTGTTCAAAACAGGGTGACCTCCCTGTGCTAGAAAACAGGCAACTCTCTCCTGTATGTGCAAGCAGCTGCTTACTGTTACTGAGCACTCCTGGTGTCACTTGGGCATCTGAGGGCTCCCTAGGGTGAGCAGTGGTTGTTTGCTGCTTCCTTGGTTTGAGGAGTGGGAGCAGAGGGAATCTTAGCAGTCCACAGGAGTAGAAACAGTCTTCTCACAAGGAAAAAGACGTAGGGAGATAGACACAAATGGGAGAGTTTCTCCTATACTTACCCTTTTTTGGGGTCATTGTAGGATGCTGTATTCTCTAGTCTATACCAAGCTGCTGTTCTAGTGAACACTCTCCACAACTTGTAAAAGCCATGCCCACCTTAGCCAGGGGCAATTTGCTTTCCCTTGCTAGCATTCAGTTATGTCAGTAATGTGGGCTACCCAGTCCAGCAGCCAAGTCTAGCTAACTCCAGTCAGTTAATAGGTAAGCCTGGAAAGAAGTCAGATATTTCTCAGGCACTTTTAAAGTGACCATGGGAGAGTTTGAAAGCGCACTGGGGTTAAAATGTTAAAATTTGGACTTAACCAACATGTGGTTAATGGCAATATAATCCCATGGCCCTAAAGATTATAGCCATGGCAGGTTTGAGGCAATCCTCTCTTACCAACATGCCACTTTTTTTTTTTAAACATTTGAGGATTATTGTATGCACCACTCCCCACCCTCCAGTTCTTTGTCATACTCCCTTCAGTCAGAAGTTCAAGAACATTCCATTTCAGAAAAGGGGTGATGAAATCTGTGAGGGGAGGATTAAATGGCGTTTCAGTGTGCAGGGTAGACTACAGATATGGGAACTCTTTTGGGTTTTCACTTGCATCCATTCTAGATTACTGGACTCTGCTTTCCTGACCTATACCATGAAGGATAGGAACAGAAATCAGTGAAAAGTTCTTCCAGAATAGGTTTTGCAATTTAGCTAAAGTGAAAAAAACCCCACAAAACCAAACCTTAAAAGGCTGATGAATGCCTGCTTTTTTTTTTTTTTTTTTCACTGTTGATTGTTCTTGAGCTTGTTTTATATGAATGACCTTACTGAAAGCATTCTGGTATAAACATCAGTGTGAGAGAAATAGATGCTTCTTTCCCACTGAAAGTCTAGATGTAATTTTTTTTAAAAAAAAAAAAAAAAAGCATTAAATAGGTTGTCTGGCCTTGATCTTCCTGTACTTTGATGTTTTGCTTGCTAGGGTTTGTGTGCAGTTTGAGCTTGGGCTGGGAAAAACTAGGACTAGCACCCAGTGCACAATTGCATGTGTGAGCTGTAATGCACAGAATTAGGTTAAGGACTGTATGTCTGGTGCCAGGGACTACAGTGTAAATGATGGATGAAAACCAAGGAGAAAGCTTTGTTAATGATTATTTCAAAGGAGCTTACAAATATCAAAGCATTCTAATGCTTCTGAAATATGTTTGCAAATGCTGAGGCCAGCATAGAGTAACTGTTGAATTCAGTTGAGGATTCCAGCTCAAAATGGAAAGATTGTCCCTCTTTTTTTTTTTTTTTCCCAAGCATATTTTCCATTTGCTTCATTTCATTAAATTAGTTTGTGAGACTATAAGACATTTGGTCTGACCTTTCTCCCCATATACATGGTCAAAGCACTCTTGATAGTTGTCTGTGACATGTTGCTCCGTGTCATGCCCAGATTAGTTCTGAACATCTCTGAGCACTGGAGATTCTGCAATGTACTTTGGGCAACCTGTTCAACATTTGACTGCATTCATTGTGAAGAATATTTTCTTATTTATTAAAAATTTCTTTTTTCACCCATTTCCTCTAATTTGGTTCGGCACCTCAGAGAGGAGGGCTCTGTCCCCATCTGTTCTATACCCACACATCAGGTACTTAGCAAGTAGATCCCTGTAAATCTTCTGTCTTTGAGTAAGAGAACCCGACTATGTCATGAGCTGTATGCCACTGACCTTCCATGGGCCCTTCAGTCTCCTTCCAGTATGTCAGTGTGTGTCTTGTATTTAGTTACCCAAGACTGGACAAAGTGTTCCATATGTGGTCTCACAAATGGTAGAAGGAGGGAAAGAATTACTTCCCTCGTCCTACTAATGACCCGTAGTTAGTGCATGATTATTGACTCTGTGTCCAGTCATTGCCATGGCGCTTTCTAACTTGTCTCTGCTTTGAGGCTGAAGAATTGCATCTTAGTCCCTCCTAGTATGGTAGCAGTTCTGTGACCTTGGTCGTCCTTGTTCCCTTTTCCCAAACTGCTTTCAGTTTTAAGATAACTTTCTTGTGGAGCTGTAGTCACATCATCACTATGTTTGTTTGAAGCAAGTTGTGGATTTGAGTAATAGTGCTCTGTGGTTTGTTTTTGTTAAAGTTTCTCATGACTGCTTGCTAATAATCACTTCAGAGCATCCTGTACAGCTGAATTTGGTATTGGGTGTCTACCTTCACCTCACCTGCCTCATTTTATCTACTTGGAATTTATTTGCCATTTTATTGGACAGCTATTCAGTTTCCTAAAGTTAATCTGCTCTTTTCCTCACTTCCTTGAATAACTTGATGTCATCACTAAATTCTGAGTTTGCTGTTCGTCGTTTTTCCAGTTCACCATTGAATAGGTTGAAGAGCTCAGAGCCTCTTCCAAACTTCCTTCTTCTGTTTGGAATGGATCATTTGCATTTACTGTCTGTTCCCTGTCTTCTAGACAATTTCTTCACATCAGGACTTCTTATGTGGATGCATAGCTCCCTTAAAGCCTTAGGTGCTAAATTTTGCCAAAAGCCTTTTTGAAATCCAGGTAAACCACACTGCCCTCATTCACAGATCTGCCAAAGAACTTCAGCAGACTTCTAGGGCAGAGCTTTATTAATCAGAACCTATGCTGCCTCTTCCCAGTAGATGATATTTCTTCAGGTCTCCCATAGTTATATGCTTTATTATATTGACTAGTTAATATTAAAAGCCTTTAGTTGCCTAGGTCTCTCAAACTCTTTAGACTGGTGTCCTAAAATGACATATATACCATGCACCTTTCATTAATCCTATTTTTGCCCGAAGCTTCATGCATGCTTTTGTGGAATTTCTCCTGGGTTTGTTCACTAAGCTCTGATATCTTTCTACAGTTAAATAGCTGTAAATAACTTTCCAGTTAATAATTATCAAGCAGTTTTCTTCTTTGATGCACATCCTCTTAGCCTTCAGCATCCTTTAGGTCTCTAATGTGGAACATCTTGAAATTACATTCCAAACTGTTTAGTCTTTATTTTACTATAATATATCATTATCAGGAACGTGCTAAGTGTTGTCCTATGTTATGCAAAATGCAATTAGGACTGTGATACATCTTTAAGAATTTTATGTGGAAGTCTGTAAATTTCAAAATGATCTTGTGTTATGCTGAAATATTATCTGTTGGCCAGTTGGAATACAGGAGACCTGATTTGCATTGTACGCTAAAACTATGGTGGGTTGACACTGGCAGGATGCTGGATGCCCACCAAGCCGCTCCATCCCTTCCCTCCTCAACTGGGCAGTGGAGAGAAAATATAAACAAAAGTTTATGAGTCAAGATGAGGACAGGGAGAGATCGCTCACCAGTTACCATCATGGGCAAAACAAACTTGATACCAGGAAATTAGTTTCATTACTAATCAAATAATGAGAAATAAAACCAAATCTTAAAACCACCTTCCAAACACCTTCCCCCTACCCCTACCTTCTTCCCAGGCTTAACTTTATTCCCAGTTTCTCCACTTCCTCCTCCCTTCAGTGGTACAAGGGGACAGGGAATGAGGACTGTGGACACATCACACATTGTCTTTGCTGCTCCTTCCACCTCAGGTGGAGGACTCCTTATCCTCTTCCCCTACTTCAGTGAAGGGTCCCTTCCATGGGGTGCAGTCCTTCCAGAACAGGCTGCTCCAGGGTGCATCCCCCATGGGATCACAAGTCCTGACAGCAAGCCTGCTCCAGCATGGGATTCCCATAGGGTCACAGCCTCCTTTGGGCATCCACCTCCTCTAGTATGGAGTCCTCCATGGCCTGCTGGTGGATCCCTGCTCTACCATGGACCACCATGATCTTCCCCACATGCTGTGAGGAAATAACTCCAGTGCCTAGAGCACCTCCTCCACCTCCTTCTTCACTGACCTTGGTGTTATGTAGGGTTATTTCTCCACGTTCTCCTTCTCTCCCAGCTGCTTTTGCACAGCAGATGTTTTTCCCTTTCTTAATTATGTTACCCCAGAGGTTGGATATCACTATTGCTGATGGGCTCAGCCTTGGGTGGATCCATCTCAGAGCTGGTTGGCTTTGGCTCTGTTGCACACGGAGGAAGCTTCTAGCAGCTTCTCACAGAAGCCACCCCTGTAGCCTCCTGCCTACCAGAACCTTGCTGCGCAAACCCAATACAAGGTGTATGATACCAGGTGGTACGAGATGAAAAATTTAACATGGGTGAGAAGATTACGAGTGTTGATGCTGCTTCTTCCAGAAATGTTAATGTTTGGGGTTTTCTCCTCAGTGCTAGGTTATGTTGCTTCTTAATGCCTGTGAACTTAAAGCTTTAGGAGCAGAACTGAACAATGAAGTAATGTAAAGAAGAATAATGCTTCAATTTTAGGTTTTCCGTGATGCAGATCATAATCAGAAAGCTCTGATGCCCTTGCATCAGATATTCCTTTTGTATGGTAAATATGTGTGAGAACAATAGAAAATATTCCATTCTCAAATGCAGTATTGTTCTTTTCTGAATCCAAGTTTTATAGAATTGAGCTAATTTAGCAAATATATACATTTATATGTCTTGAGTTGTTGGTATTAGATGGATAATAAAGATGGATCATCTTTAAATTAGAGAGAAGTGTATTTCTGATGTAACTGTTTAGGACCTGAGACAAAGGAATTTACGGAAGAAAATGGATATTAACAGGCTCAACACCTATTGTCAAAACCAGTTAAAAAACACTTTGAACAAGTGTTTTTAGCCCAGAAATAAAACTGTACAGCAATCTTATAAAATATTTATGTATATTTATAATTTATAAGTGTTTAACACCAAACTAAGTTGTTCTTCTTGTCTGTGCAGTCATGCCATGTAGAAGATCAATAAGAAAATTGATTCTCATGGGTCTAATTTTGGATCTAATTACCATAATCTGTAAAATGGCATAATCTGTTTGATTGTATGTGGTAGAGTCGATAATGACTTTATGGGTTTAGCTCCATTCTGGTCAACTCCGCTTGACAGCAGGCCAAGCAGGCCAGCAACCTTTTTGAATCTCTTTGAATTCTTTAGAATTTATGTGACAGGTAAACTCATACAGGAGTTGTCATTGGCAAGAAAGAATCAAAATCACTGTTAATCAGCAAATTCGTATATTTTGGCTTTATTTGTAGGGAGAGTGAATCTAAGTAAAAGCAGTATTGTGGTAAAACTATACAATGCCTCAAATCTCACAGAAAGTAATTAGATGCATTTGATTATCACATTGACTTTATGAGCTTACTTTTTAGATGGATCTATGTGGATGGTCCACCAAGAGTTGAAATTTGACACCGCATTGTTTCAAAGTTCAAAAGATCAAGATTCTCAGAGTGGGAGGACACGCGAGACACACAAAACCAAGAGCAGTTGAGCATGGAGAGAAAGTGATTGCTATGTAAGTAGCCAAGAACTGCACCTCTAGCTGCTTCCAGAGTGCTACAAACAGTGGTCTCCACAGGTAACACTAGATAAGGGCAGTAGATCCATCTCTCTCCTTCTCTCTCTCTCTCTCTCTCTCTCTGTGTCTCTTTCTCTCTCTCTCTTTCTCCTGCAAGGCATATTCGATTCTTCCAAGAAGATCCCTGCAGGGATCTCCTTAGCTCTCCTTAAATCTGTGTTTGTATTCTTGCTGCCCTGCTTTCTCCTTACCTGATACTGCACTCTGCAATTTTGTCATCATTACTGCCAAGGCTGCCCCCAAACTCTGTATCTCTGGCAAAGCTCTCCCTCTTTGTACTATAAGGGAGAAGCACATCATTCCTTGTGTGCTTCTCCACTACCTGTGACAGAAAGTTATCATTAGTGCTTTCCAGCAACTTCCTAGACTGTTTGTTCTTGGCTGTATTGCTTCTCCAGCTGATGTCAGGGTAGTTAAAGTCCCTCACAAGAACCAGGGCCTGTGACTTTGAGGCTCCCTCTGGTTGTCTGTAGGCCTCATTCACTTCCCCCTCATGATCAGGCAGCCTGTAGCAAACACCCACAACAATGCCACCCTTGCTAGTCTGCCCTTTTATCCTGATCCATAAACTGTTGGCTCACTCACTGTCCACCCCGTGACAGAGCTCAATGCATTCCAAGAGTTGCCTCACACAGGGGCCAACTCCACCACTGTGCCTTCCTAGTCTGTTACCCAACAGTGACAACATTCTAATCATGTGAGCTATCCCACCCTATCTCCATAATCGGAATGAGGTCAAAGTCCTGTGACTGCACACAGATGTCCAGTTCCTCCTGTTTGTTCTCCATATTGTGTGCATTAGTGTACAGGCACTTAATCGAAGTATTTGATTATGTCCGTATCCCATTGAGGGTGCAAAGGGTGCCCAATAGTCCCGTCTTGTGGTTACATCTTTTTCTGCTTGTGCTAGGTCAATGTATCCCCTCTTAAGCCTCTTGCTACTAGAGTGGTTGCTCTAGTTCCCCACTTCTCATACCTCTGGCAAGTCTGGCCCTGACCCTGGCCCCTTCAAATCAAGTTAAAAGCTCTCTCAACGAGCCTTAAAAATTCCTGAGCTATGACCTTTTTCCCCCTTTGAGTCCATCCCAGTCAATGCTCCTTACAGTCCCTAATACTTCTTAGTCTTTCAGCTTCATCTCTCAGTTCCACCACTGGGCTCAGCAAATTGTCGACCTGATGGTACCTCACACAGCTGTTCTGCCTGCTGTCCTCTGAGAACAGCACCAGGTTCTGGCACTTCCTGCAGCCTGAGACTTGGACCCCTGCATGCTTTTGCGGGTGCTCCGTCTGGGTCACTGCACCCTTTCTGGTGTGCACAGAGGAAGGAACTTTTGCCTGAGTTAACATCACACCTGAGCTCTCTGGTATGAATACCTGAACCCTAATGTTTGTGATCTTACTGTTGGTCATCTGGTAAATTTATCAGGAGTGCGCTTCCTGTCTGCTCAAGGAGATGTGTGTGGATGACAGGTGGCAAAGGAAAATTAAACTTTTATGCAAGAAAAAGCAAGTAATTAAAAAGTTTGAAAATCGATATTTTAAGACACAGAATATAGGAATGCCGAGAAAAACAAGATGGGTATGAGTAGTAAAAGGGGGATTTTTTTTGTGTGTTTTTGTTAAGGGATCTTACTGATATGAAGCACAGAAGCACCCTCCCCACCCCTCCTTGGGCCATACTGTGATCTTAAAAATACTCATTAGGCCTCAGCCTTGGTGAACAACATCTGGCCTAAGCTTCTCTTGAGCTCATCAGAAACAGTGTCTGCTCACAGGAACTAATGCTAACAAACTGTTTTTTTAATGAACAGCCTTAGAAACTTTTCTTTCCTTGAATAACAACTCAAGTGGAACAATGCTGTTGTTATTGAACTTTCAAAGAAATTACTGACCTGAATTGTGGCCAGGTTGGAAAATTATTAAAGCCAACTCTTGCTACCCTATAAACAGTGGTTCTGAGTAAGACCCTTTGAGCTGTCCTGAAAAACAGTAGTCTGTGAAGAGCAGTCTCCCATTGAGTGGGACATCACTCAGAGCCAGAGAACACTCATGTTTGCTATAGTTGAACTCCTGCTAATGGAGCCTGGGCTGATAGCCCCACTTCTCAAGGATCAATCCTTTGCCTGTTGAGAAGATGCAAATGCATTCAACTTGAGTACTTCACAGAACTCAAGGGAATTTTTGACACAATCCTTTAGGTCTGTGTGCATGCGAGTGTGAATATGCTATAGCAAATGTACCATGACTGTTGCTCTCTTATATTCTTAAACATGTTAGATTAGCCTATTAGTGAGTGACTGTTGTGCTCATAGTAAATTCTATAGTATCTCTTGTTAAAGTTTTTAAATTAGGCTATCGATGAAGTGCTCTTAAGTTTAAGTGCTGTTTAAACCTGTCAAATCTGTGTCTGTTAGGCAAGGGTGTCCACTCTGAGCTTTGTGACTGAATGGGAGGATCTAATCTTTGTATCCTTACGCTTTCCCATCCTTAGCTTTTTTCCGTCCCCAGCCTCCACATAGATTGTTTTTAGTGGATTTTGATTTTGGGTTGGTTGATTTTAGATTTTAGCCCAACTTTTCTCTGTGTGGCTTAACCATTTAGTCAGTACTACAGTGAACCTTGAAATTAATTTTGTCATGCTTTTACTTTAATATTAAACCTGGTTTTGCCAATACCTTTGCTTGTGATTCTTTGAGCAACCTAAAAAACTCATTTGTGAGAGGTGAAGAGCAGGAATAAACAAAAGGACTGACTCACTCTTCCTTCTCATACAGCCTTTTGACAAAGACCAGGTAAATTGTACTGCAGAAGGAACCACTTGCTGTTTAGTTCACTTCGTTGGATCGCTGCTGCCCTCTTCTGCTGGCTTCCCGTGGCTGTTGTAGCATGTGTAGTTTTCTGTATTGCACCAAAAGCCTTGTGCCTGTTGTGATGTTATGGGAGATACTCCCAGTGGACTCCTTCAATATTAAACTTTACTAGAAGCTTGTTTGTGATTTGTGAGTTTAACTGGCATTAATAACTCAGTAACTGGGAAAAAACCCCAGGTAGATTGAATCAAAGGCAAACGTCCATCCCCGCAATCTCACCCACCTTTACAGCCCTCTGTTCCTACATGTGTTGGAAGGTACTATGGCAGAGCTTGTGGCTGTATTCCTGTATCTGGTGGAGTGAAATGCAGTGACGTTCTAGGGCTAGGCACCACAAAGAATTAGCTTTATCCAGGACAGTACTTGATTGGTACCCTTCTGTATTTACTTCACAGAGCTTTAAATGATGTGGAATGCATGCGCTGTGATGAATAGTTTGTTAACATTGAAGAAGCTGCCACTGTTCTGCCCAAGTTACTGTAAAATGGACTTAGGCCAGCATGACTTGCAGTGCTGTAGTATGTCTGTGTTGGGTATTTGTGCTGGTGCAAACCTGTGCAAATTGTACATGTTATAGCCACGTGCCTCAAAAATGGGAGCTTGAAACCTACATTTCTGACAAAACACTTCTTGGGTGAAGCCGTTTCCTCTGCACAACTTGTGCAATTAAGTTCATTAAGAATTCTGGCACCCTGACAAATAGATGCATCGTATCGTGAATCACAGGAAAAGTGCTAGATGGAAGCCCAAGGACATAGGTGGAATTGAGGCATGGCCAGCCAAGTTCAGAAAAGGGCTGCAAAGGGATGGAGCACCTCTCCTGTGAAGACAGGTTGGGAGAGTTGGTATTGTTCTGCCTGGTGAAGGCTCCTGGGAGATTTGAGAGCAGCCTTCCAGTACCCAAAGGGGCTTATAAGATAAGTGGAGTGGGAGTTTTTATAAGGGCATGCAGTGATAGGGCAAGGGCCATTGGCTTCAAACTAAGAGGGCAGGTTTAGGTTAGATATTAGAAATTCTTCAGAGTGAAGGTGGTGAGGCACTTGGAACAGATTGTCCACAGAAGCTGTGGCTGACCCATCCCTGGAAGTGTTCAAGGCCATGTTCAATGGGGCTCTGAGTAACCTGGACTAGTGGAAGGTGTTACAGCCTACAGCAGGGGGGTTATAACTAGGTGAACTTTAAGGTCCCTTTCAACCCAAAGCATTCTACAATTCTATGATTTAAGGGAAGGTAAGATGAGGATATACAATCTATTTCCATTGCAGGTGGACACTCTATTCCTAGGCCTGACTGTGGTTTGTGTCCGGCTTGTGCCCTTGCAGCATGCCTGGCTAATTTAGTCCTGTGCTCTTCTTGGTGCGGTTGTATTCGACCAGATGCAGTCAAAGGATGTGGGAACCCAGTTTGTGTTTCCGGTGTTTTTTTGACAGAGTTGGTGTGGCTGCCTGGGAGTGGCGGATCTTCTAGAGGGGAATGAGTGGCAGTACCGCAGTTAGGGCCTGTTCCAAGGGCAGGGACATGCAGTGAGGCCACATGAGCCAAGTAGCTCAGCAGCAGAAGGTGGGCAATGGAGCAGGATTGCTACTCTTAGATCTCTCAGAAAATACACAATAGTTTCAAATCCTGAAAACTGCAACATGTACCATAAAATTCCCGTTCTTTCTAGTGGGACTGGACAAGGCATATCATTGCTCCTAGAACCTTTAACTTTTGTGATTAGTGTTTGTGATTTCTGATGCACTAAACTTAAAAAGTATAGCAGTAGCAATACTATAGTCTGTCCTGAAGTACAGATCCACTTGCTTTTGTAAGTAGTGGTAAGCTGCTACTCTGTTCTTTTGGAAACAAACTCTTATTTATAAACAAGGATAAATGTAAAAAATACAAAGTTCCTCTCCTCTCTTCAGATAAAACTTAACTGCTACTGCAACAGAAGAGATTGCAGGCCAGCAAGAAATTTTGTGTGTTTTAGGAATAAGCTGGTACTGTAGCAAAATAATTTGCAAGCATACATCATCTTCTCCATCAAGTTTTAAATATTTTAGAGTTTAAGGAACTCTGTTCTTACTTCCAAACTCAGGCAGTATTCATTTTGCTAAACTGAGCATACTTTCTGTCGAGTATCAACAGCTATGAAATCTTTATTTGCCTCAGTAGTAGTAATTGGAGTATGATTTGCGAGGCAGGTTGGTAGACTTGGTGTGAACGAAGAAGGACTCTTAGTTACAATGATGTAGTGACAGGCAGTTCTATGTATTGACCATGAACAAACATCCCTCCTAATGGTTAATAGTATCCAGAGGTCAAGTCAGCAGGCAAATGAATCAGGACTAGAGAAGTGGTGTCTGCTTCTCAAGACTGACCCTGAACAAGATTGTCAGCTTGTATATTTCTGGTTTGTTCACCAGTTACTGATTATGATGATGTGCAGGGACTTCTCTGAGCATGTTTACAGATAGATAAAACCGGACTTTCTTGCTATGCTGGCTGAAATACATAAAATGTGTTATTCCAAGAATGCTTTTTTAGGAGCAGCTAAATTTTTTTCTAAACTTGTATATGGAGAAAAAAAAAGTCAATCTCAGATACTCTGTGCATGTAACTATACATACTGAAGTTCTAGTTCCTCTCAGTTTTTGTTTTTCTTACATTAAGTTCATCTTTGCTGGGAACGTGGGGACATGAAATTATTGGTATCACTTAGCAAGCCTTTAGGGACTGAGAGGCAGTGTCACAGATCAAGTGACTAAAAGTATCTGGCAGTGGGAGGAGGGTGGAGGATTTCTCAGAGCACATCTTGTTAGCCCTTAAAGGCCATGTACACTTATGAGGGCAGTGCATGCTGTATTATCATGCTGTGGCTGGCTAACAAAAACAAGCCATCTTGCATCAGGGCTACATAAAGAGCAAAAGCTTTACTTGCATGTTCCTTATGGGGTGGAATTGCCCAGCAGTCCTTCCCCTCTGTCTTGTGTAAATGACACATACCAACGGGCAAGGAAACCTGTCTCAACACAACACACGGGAGATGCGCCTTTCCAAGCAAAAGCTTACACACATACACACACACATATATGTAGTCTACTCTGTGTTCTTGGCTTGATTCCTGAGAAGAACGATGAAATTAGGGTTTTGTTGCAAGTCTGACTCAGTATGAAATAGAAACAGAGCACATTATGTATATTTTCTTTATTGCTGGACTTTTTTTTTTCCAGTGAGTAGGCATGATTGCTTAAAGGCTGAGGTTTTTAGCAACAGTAAGTTTTTTCAGGGGTTTTTTTTTTTTTTTGCTGTGGACAAAAAGATACCTTTGATCAAAGTTTTGCCTTATATTACAGTATTTCTGTACAAAAATAGAAGTCCCAAATCAACTTATTATTAGCCGATATTCCCCAATTTATTTACAGGATACTGTCAAGAACCTCCATCAGGCAACAAGGTAAAAGAGAGAACTCTGTATTAAAGCAGTTGCATTGTAACATGTTGCATTCTCTAGTCAACTCTGAAGAGCTCTGACTTTTGGCAGTCAGTTGGAGAGTCCAGCCAGAAGTATAAAAGTATTAAGTCTTTTAAAGAAAAAAATTAATATTAAAAACATAAGCTGACATTACAGAGAATTGAACTGATAACTGTATTTCCATATTAGGGTAGTCTAATAAATATTCCCAGCTACATCTCTCTTTATCATACAGCAGATACAGAATGCAGACTTCTGCTACTTATATGGTAATACATATTTGCAATAGTAAAATCAATGTATGAAAATTTTTGAATTTACTTGTTAATAAAACTGCTTATAAAGTAACCATACAATTGTAACAACTATAACTCTGAACTATTAAAATGTACAGAAAGACTGTTTACACCATTGCACATAGTTATTCCCTTTGCTTCAAAAGACTTGTGAAATACAGAATAAAATTTGTCAAATTTTAATGACAGCTCAAATATGCATGCACCATGTGCACATTCATGGAAGCAAGGGCAAACAAAGTGATGGCGTCCATCAGGAAGGCTGCCAGCAGCGCTCCAAAAAAATATACCTTGCTCTTCTCCCCTCACCCTTCCCACCTGTATACAGGCCAGTAGATTAGTGCAGAATGGATGAATACACTTTGTTTTCAGTGTTCTGAAAGGACAAAAGAAATCCTCTTGACTTATCAGCAATTTTAGGTCAATACAAATTATGCTTAATATTGTAAGGCACTTATTACTGCTTGTATTGCAGTGGATTGAGTCTTAAGGCATTTGTTATATCAACTGAAGATAATAATGCTTTGGAAAGTTTTGAATGAGCCAGCAGTTGTAGTATGTGTTTATTTCAGCTGATTTTCCCCTGTGCACCCTGTGGTCTTTCTAAAACAGTATCTGAAGATATTTTCCATTGGAACTCTGGTTTCTTGGTTAGCTTGTCAACAAACATGATAAATGTCGTCAGGTCGTTCTAAGGCCAAGGAAAGATATATTCTATTTAGGGTCCAGTAGAACTGGTTTTGTTTTCACCTGGAGCTGCCCTGACTTCCATGACTACTCACTGATCGAGAGGTGCTGTAACGTTTTTTCACGATCATACTGATGTAAGCTTTCATCAGCTTTGCAATGTCAACCACCTGCCAAGAGTATAAAGAGCAAAGTTCTTAGTAAGGTAACAATTGAATTAATTTCTTCAGAGAGTAACAACATACAACTATCAAGCTTTCAGCAAAACCCTTTTGCAGTTAAAACAAATAAAAATACTCAGCTCTTCATCTCATTGTGCCTTCCCTTTAGCTTTACAGGGATGTTGAATAAATACATGACATTTGTAGCAACTACTTGAATTACTAAGTAGCCTGGCTACTAGGACAGGAACACCACAACAAAATTACCTTACTCTTACCTCAGTAGTTTCAAAAAGCAGTTCTCTCTCATCCACCACGATCTTGTAGGTGTTGGCAAGTGGTGCACCAAATGACAAGATATGTTCATACTGGAACACCTCCAGAGGCCTTCCTTCCCCACGCTTGTAGACAGAAACCGCATCAGCGCTGACTCCAAGCCACAACTCTTGTGGGAACCCCCCTTCTTTACACTAGAGAAAAAAATGTAAATTAACAGCAAAGGGAACAGCAGGAGCTACACAACATTTACTGTGGATGTTCTTGTCTGTAACTGTTTTTTTAAAACATTCATATTGCTTGTCCCTCCTTGAATGTAGCCTTTTACACTTGTTCGCAACCCATCAGGCTAGAATTCTGTCCCTTTATTTTATGGTTTCCTGGTGGATTTAAATAACTACAGTGCTTGCTAATAGGAGTAGGCTTTTAATAGCTAACAGTTTATTACATCAGCTGCCTAAGTATTGTGATACCATAATTATGGTTTCACTCTCTGTAACAAAATCATCACCTATACAGTGTTAACTGTAGTTTGAATGTTCAGGAGGTCTTACCTCTACATCAAAGAGTGTTGAACCATAGCCAGGCCATTCCTTAATCAAGGCCATGTACTTTGCCATAGCCTGTTCCTGATTCATCCTCTGGAGTTTTTTCCATTTGTCAATAATACTAGTCCTGGAAGCTGAGATTTCCTCTTTGACCCACATGTCTAACATCTGATCCTCCTCAACCTTCTGTTTGCTGACAGAGCCACTGCGGAAACTCCTCCGCAGTGTTCCTTCAAGAAAGCTGGCTCTTTTCTTCTCGGCCTTCTCTGCTGCAGTACATGTTTTGGTAGACTGTGTAATCCGAGACTTCAGCTTTTGCAAGGGATAGACTTCCTCCATTTCTGGTAGGGTGTTATGCAGAGTGTAATCTCCCTGAAGGTACTGAAGACGTAAAGCTGCAAGGACCTGGAGGGTTTCTTCAGGAGCAGGATAATGTCCTTTAATCACTGCTTCATGAGCCTATCAACAGGAAAAGAGATCGCTTTTTATGTATAAACCACTCTTTGAAAGGAATAAGAGAGAAATGGGGAGTAGATTTATTGCCAGGCAAATCCAGGATCTGAAATAAATGATCCATTAAATAAGTCAAATGTGGTAAATCTCTTGTCTAATTTATTAAACTGGGTAAAACTGCTGAATAAAAATTACTGTTACTAGTAAAACTTTTAGATAACTTACATATATAAGAGCAACTAAATTACTAAAAAGGAAAATAGAATGTAAAGAGGATAAAATCAGGATCTAAACATTTGCTTGAGAAGAAGCCATTTATGTTCAAGGGCATTAGGAAGAAACAGATATCTAGTTTTGCTTACTGCTAGCAATAATCTCTTTGGGAAAACTGATGTTTCCAGCCAAACAAGCCAAGCTCTATGACAGTTTTGTAGTTTTAATAAGGGAAAAAAATAAACCTTCAATGGTTCTGATCAAGTTAGTAAAATGTCTACACATTACAGTTGTCTGTAGCATCAGGGATGAGATTTTGAACTAAGAAGACTTTAAAATCCCAGCTCTCTGCACACCTCATTCAAACCTGTGGAAATCTGCACCTAGGGCTTTTTTTTGCACATGACTCTAATAGAGGAAACAAACACACCTCATGTCTGGAGATGCAGGAATTATGAGGAGTTTAGTGAACACAGAGATAATTCACATCTAAGTAACATCCAGTTTCTTTAGGTGTACAAAATGTGCCTTTAAACTTGCTAGATGGTATAAACAGGAGATTGTACACATGCAGAAGAAAGAGCTGTCTTGTGGAAATGGAAAGACAGTATTTTAATGGGAAAGAAGAACTAAAAGATCTTCAGCACCTTACGATTAGGATTGAAATTTTAAAATAATGGAGGGCACAAAACTAAAAAAGGAACTAAAAAGGGAATTTTCATAATTGTCTGAAGAAAGCAGACAATTAGAAAAAAACCCAGTACTGATGTCAGAATGTAATGTTACCTCTTCAAGGTTTTAGTGTAATATTAATGGTAGGGATTGAATGGGCCATGCTTTTTTATAGCTGAAATACTACTGGTCTTTGCAAGACGTAAAATATTTGGCCAAAAACTACCCAACACAGAATGCTGCATGAAAACAATCTCCAAATGTGCTTGTTTTAGCCATTCATACACAAAACTGAATTTATCTCTTAAACCAGTAATATAATAGCTCAGTTGCAGAGCTCTCATGGATTTTCTTCTTGCTGTTTGAATTTCCTTGCAAAAAGGCACTAACTGGCTGACTCCTCTATATGTAACAACAGACAGACAGAACAACAAGGTTTCCAAGCCTAGCCAAGGCAACCTATTGCCCAGATCCTTCAGACAACAATAAGCAGTTCTGGTCTGAGCTATAGTAGTAGGCTCTGGAAGGAGACTTTTGGTAGACTTCTAATGTAATATCATGCTTTGAAATGTAAACTGAACATGAAAGAAATACTCTTACAGTGAAGATGTTTCTGATCCTGTAGAAGGGGAAAAGACTTCATATATATGAAAACTGAAGTACGACAGTTTTTGATAACATCAGGCTTGCTTACCAACAGAACATCAGTCTCTTGGCATTGTGAATAGCCAGAAATCAGAAGTCTTAATCTTATACAAAATCTTTGTTTTTTAGAGCTCAGCATGTTCATTAAGTGGATTTATGATTTTCTTCAGTTACTGCTGAGACAGGATTGATTTTACTATGGTGCCTATGAAATGATCAGTTTTTGAAACGATAAAAAGCTATTGCTCAATTAGAACGGTTGCCAGCATGGGTCTCTTATTAACTAATTGCTTGCCAATAACACTTTTTTTCACTTTACTTCTTACACTTTCTTCAGAATATGGCCTAATAAGAGGAAAATTAAAAGCAAGTATTATCCTTTTTTATGCAGCTTAGACACAGTTATCCATTTTTTACCACTCTTCATAAAGCAATTGACAAGTAATGCAAAAGTAAGAAATATAGTAGTAAGAAACTCGTATGTGCTTCATTTATGTCAGGACAAGCCTATTTAGACAACTGAACTGCTTTCTTTGCTCTTGACGCTTGAGTAGTAGTGCCTTTAGTTGAACAGAAGCATAATCAAAACTCTCTCTGCCTAGATCTCTTGCTCTTTTCCTCCTCTTAAAAGTGCCTCAAAACTGAACCCTTGTCCTTTACCTGCTCAAACATAAAGGCGAATTCCACGCTATCTTTTGGGACGTTTTCTGTGTCCAGGAAGCAGTAGAGCTTGAAGTAGAACTTCCAGTGCATGTCCCCAGCTTCAGCAGTGGCAGCAAGCCTGCAGGGTTGTGTTAAAAGGGAGAGAGATTAGATCTGAAAAAACAAAGTAATTTTTAAATTGGCATCTGAGGAATCTAAGGGAGGAATCAGCTGAATTTTGCTTTATGTGTTTCTGTGTATTTAGAGCCCACAGCAAAATCAAGGACTTAAAAATGTTGACTTGGTTCTCAATTCTCAGTCAACTGTTTCTAACCCAAATTCTCTTAATAATCATTGATTTGTGGCTCAGACAGATGTTAAAAAAAGCAGCATTGTTAAGTCCTGGTAGAGAGTGTAATTGCACAACACTTAAAACATTCCTTTTTCCCTCCTGTTATTATGTGGATAAAGGAGGCTGTTTGCCATACATACAACATAAGGATGACAAACAGGTAATTAGGCTTGTATTACATTTTCTTACTACAGTGCTGCAGGTGGTTTCAATTTTACTGGTAAGGAAAATGTTGTGAGCTGTACTGTGGTGGCTTCCACGTTAAGTTAGGCAACAGATAGTCAGAATGGCAGTGACTGCCTGGAGTTCAGTTCTCCCAGACACGATGCTGTAATGGTGGAAAAATTTGTAGAAGCAGGAAAGAATATGTGGAAAGAGTGATGAGAAATACTACTCTACTGGTATCAGGATGGGTGAAGACCCACACAAGTGAATGCGTGTCTATTAATTATTTTAATTTTAAAAAAATAAAGACGCTTTTATTCCAGAAACGGCCCTGTGTGCAATTCACCTGCATCATCACAAACAAGCAAAAGAAATACAAAATTCAGCATTATTGACATTGGAAATTTATTAGTACTTACTACAATGAAGAGAGAGAAGGAAAGGCACACTCACTTTTCAAACTTTGCCAAGACATCAGCTACGATGGTTCTGCTTTCAATTGCTTTATTAGTAGTTCCGTTGTATTCAAACAAAGCAAACATATTTCTGCTATCCTCCATGGCCAAGCCACGAATTAACTTTTCAACCACCTAATAAGAAACAGCATGTGAAAAAACCATAGCATGGAAAAGCAGCACCACAGAGTAAGACAAATAATTATAAGAAAATTTAGAGCTAGATTTCACATTAGGCTGAAAATGTTGCTAACTTGTTCTTATTGGCATTATTAATTTTTTGTCAAATTCCACTTTAATTTTTATTCTTTCAGAATATGCATAGGCTATCTCCTGCCAGATACAACCCCTGTATTTCACAATTCAGCAAGTCTTCCATTTTTAGGAAGCAACTTGGCTCTCATATACACCAATATCTACTGAAGTTATTCTAATAATGCCTCTGCTGAATTGCTTAGTCTTTCCTGTAAACCTTCTTGTAAGAAGCAACTATAGTTGGGAAATAAAGACAGTTGCAGCATAAAGACAGTTTTAATAGCAGGGATTTCTTCAGAACATGCTGTGGGGTTGGAGGAAGAGCTCTGTAAGTGTTCCCTCCCCTGAAAGGAGAGACCAGTAGAGAAAGCCCTGGTGCTTCCAAAGTTTAACACTAGTGCTGCCTGGAACTGGCATGTAAAGGGACACAATAATTTTGTTCCAAAGACATTCTGTCACCACTTCTCACCTCTCCAGCTGTAGTGTGTGAGTTGATTGTAATCTTACAGGAGCCCCCACCATGGCAATAAACTGTGGATGTCATCTCCTGCCGGCCGATCAGTGCTTCTATTTCATCCCGCGATGGCACAAACTCTCTGCATTTGGTTTTCTTCAGAGATTCGTAAGTAAAAAGTGCGTATTTCTCCATTTCAGTTCCTGGAAACTGGTCACGAACCCTGTGAGACAAAGCTTATTACTTCAGCTGCCAGTCTGTGAAACAGAAATTTACTTATATGAGAAGTTTTTTTCTCCTGCAAATACTTCTGTATTTAGTACACAATTTAACTGACATGCTCTAAGGTTTATCTTCACTGTCAAGGAAGTGTTCTAACTTGTGATTTACTGTGGGGTACTTTCATCATTTTGTTCTACAAACCTAATGGAAACAAAACCTTGAATTTCCTTCATAGCATTAGCTACAAGAATCTTGTAACAACTCAGATTTGACAGCAAGATAACTATGAAAATCTTCTTGTAATCAACTCCCCTTTCTGTCAGTACACAGTTGTTGAATGAAGACTAAACTGCAGGTAAGGTAGTACAGAAAAAAGCAATAAAACATATTTAACTGCTCTTTTTTTTTTTTGTAGTGTCGCAACTTTTATTCCTGATTTCTAAAAGATTCTCTCTAGAGTTTACTGTTCAGCAGTTAGTATGAGTATTCATTAACAACTTTAATGAACTCAACTCTTAATTATAGAAAACTGTCTAATTTGGGTAGTTTTCAGTACAGTGATTCAATAATAGTCCCAGTGATAAAATATCAGCTCCTTAGAGCTACTCAAGTTTAATTTATGTGAAAAAATAGAGTGATTTATGATCTGCAAGGCATAAAAAGATTACTACAGGATTACATTAAGATGATTATGCATCTACAATATTGAAACCAACCTATAAATATATCAGCTGCATTTTCTTTTAATTAGGAGGCCAGTTTATAAGATGAGAGAAACTGAGAAAGTGAATTAATGTTGAATTTTTTCATTTTAACTTATATAAAGTTATATAAAGATGATTTTTTACTTACCTTACTTTGGTGGGAAGATGCATTTTCAATACACGTATTTTACAAATATTTACAAAACAATTAGATTTAGCAAAGTGATTGATGAAGTTGATGCTTGCTCTGGGACAAATACAGTCAAGACTTTTAAATTACCGAACACAGTTTCTCGGTGGACTAAATTCCCTAATTACCTACTCTGCATCTCCCATTGCATCACAGCAAGAATTATACATTAAGCTTAATCTGAACCATCAACAATGATTTATTATCTTCTTAACGGCCACTAATATTATTTTAAAATTATATTTGCAATCATGTTTTATCTCAAATACATCTTTAAATATGATAATGATCTTTTATGTGCATGATCCATATCTCATAAAATTACAGTAAGTAAGCAGGATGAAAAATTTTTAACAGGTTGATTTGGACAGTTGAGAATGGGACCTAGGGGTATGGGCTGCAAGTCATTTAAGCAAGTTTATACAGTACCAGAAAGCTCTCCTTTTGTCAACATGAACAAATCGTGCATTCAACTTTGTGGGATTTTGTTTGATTCTTCAAATGAGTGTAATTCCATCTAGATCAAGGCATAGACGCTTTTCCTACAATATTTTCTTTTTAGATTCACTGTTTGGCATTACCTGTACACTAAGTGAATGCATCTTCAAGTCTCACTTGAAGATATCTAAACACTGTTACCAGTAGTGGTGAAGAAAAGAACAAGTGAAGAAAGTAATTTTCTTGCTTTAGTAATTCAAAGCTTCTCACCTTTTGAGATGAAACTTCAGATATTTGAGGATGCTGCGACTTGGCAGAAATGTGCAACTCATGCAGGTGAGTATTTGCCAACTATACAGGTTCCCCACACTCCCAGGGTTAGGCACTTTATTGGTTTGCTTGATGAGCTGACAGTAGAGCTCATCTCGGAGAGGCCGTAAATCATGTCCTGTTTGGAGGATGCCTTGGATTATAGGAATGGGATCAGACATAGACTCCAGCTGCTGTAAAGAGTTAAATATCTTAATGGCTTCATCCTGCAGAGTTGTGTAGCCTTTGTCTTTCAGCACTACAAAAGAAAAAAGAAGGTTCTTAGACTGAGGTACGAAAGAAAAAGCACTCAGGCTTAATGTGGGAGTTGCTTACTGCTACTCTGTGACCCTTACTATGCAAGATATTAGAACGGATATTTCCCATTTCAAATGTATGATGTAAACTCATTTTATGACCTATTTTGCTGCTGAGATTTGTTCTGAATTTAATGAAATGTTGCCATTTTCTGACAACGTAACTGAAAAAGCGTATCTTGGTTGATCAGTTTTTGTAATGGAGAGACTTCCAGAGCAACCCACACTGCTGAAGTGTCATATCCCTTTTTTGCTGTCGTAAGACAGTGAAAACCTGATCAGATCATAAATGAGGTAAACCATGACTGTGCTATAGAAAGTGACAAAGACACATGGCATAATTTTTGTCTACAGTAGTAACATTTTGATTAAACCCAAACAATGCTACTAAATGAAATCATTGCTGTGACCTGGCAATTAGCTTTTTGAATGCCGAAGAAGGTGGTGATTGCTTTGGTGCTACAGGTTATTCAGCACAGGCTGACAACTATTACAATTTCATTAAAAGAACCATGGAGTGCTTAGGTTTAAGAGACAGAAGAGACTGTTCTGATACAGTACAGATGTTGTTATCAAAGTGAACATTCTAACCTAACATTCTGCTATTAGAGGAAATACCTAGAATTCAACTGCAAGTCAAGGCAATAGCTAAGCATCAGTCCATTTTTTTGAGCTACATTTACTAAGGGAAGACCTTGGAAAGAATTCTGCCTCAGAGGGAGCTATCCACGGGAAATAGAGAACAATCATGCTTCACTCCCATATGGGACAACCTGCTCAAGGGTCAAGAATGGAACTGGGCCTTGTCACTGAACATTAGGAGGGGCAAGAGAAGTGAAAGGTTTGTCTAGGATTTTTCTTGTAATTTGAGCAGAAGGGTATCACTTGAATTAGCAGTCTTACAAGAAATACTTTAACTTTTAATCAACTGCGACCTCCCACCCTCTTTCAAACTTGTGGTTTTGAGTCATATCTTGTTTAATATGCAGTTGCAAACTAAGACAATAAAACCCATTTAAGGACACCAAGTTGACAACCATCTATAGCTCTGAATCATTCATTCAAAAAGACTTCTAAGTTAGTGGTTGAATCAAGGATATTAAAATACATGATTGCACTCATTTCAGGAGTAAATGAAGCATTATATCTTAAAACCATGTACACTCAGATGTTGATACCCATAAATAAGGCTTCCTATCACATCTGATGAAACTTACACTCGTTAATTGGAAGTTGTGGCTGCTGCAGCTCCCCACATGGGGTAGGAAGCAACAATGACTTGAGAAGAATATGATTTAAGGAGACTGAATGAATTTAGTTGCTTATTTCAGTGCAAGGCTTTTCAAACTCAGTTTTTTTACCTGTGTTGCTGAAGACAATAGCAACTTTGCCTTCTGTAATACAAGCCCTTGGGTCTATGCTAGGCAAACTGCTATTCATAAAAAAGAACAGGGAAACTTGTCTGTTTGTATTATAAACATATATTATGCTGACAATTACTTTACTGTAGCCCATCGAATGAAAGCCCCATCCTCTGGTTTAGTCTTTCACAAGGAAAAGTGTTTCTATTATTGAAAAACTTACAGTTTAGATTGATGTCGCCATATGGCAGTGGCAGTAATGGCGAGTGCAACGGATGATGAGTGTAACGGAGAATTGGGTTCCTCTTATAAATCTGTTCAACCACATCAGCATTCAGGCAGTTTTCCTGTTAGGATAAGAAAGCAAGATTTGGGGTTCGGCATTAACAGTAATGGAATTCTTTGTGCCCTTAGGTTGGTTGTGAAAAAATGAGTCATTGACGTTACCAGCATTATTTGGTGCTAAATCTGGTTGTGGGTACTGTGGCTGCCATAGCACGCCGTAGGCTAAGAATGCTCAGTATCTGCTAACGTCAGGCCTTGGATAAACTTACTTTATCTGTGCAGTAAAAACCAAACTACAGCAGAGCCATGGGACACATGGCACAATGACAAAAAAATCAGAAGAGCTGTGTAGTCCCCATCCTGTTGTTCTGCTTACTGTGGACATAGCGAAACACATCTTCTAACTCATGAACCTGCACATTATGTACTACTGCAAGGTGGAGCCACTTCTGTCAAGTTACACAAACCAGTAAAACTTGCTAATGTTTTCATGGAAAAAAGTTGTTCCTCTTGCCCTCCAAGTTGCACTTCGTGCTTTGCTCTTCCACTGTTTAGGTAGAAATTCCTTTATCAGGTCAGTGAATACATTCAGGTTTCCCAATTTCAGTCCATGGCACTTTGTGATTAAAACTTAGTTTTCTCCTTTATTACCCATGATGGCAAAGCCAAAATATACAAGATTTAAGCAACCACTCTTTCTCACCCCAGCCCATCCTGTTTGTGCCTACCTTAATATCCTGAATTAGTTGCTGAGTTGGAGTATCAATCGGTGCTTTTGTGTCAATCACATTCTGGATGGCACTTGACCAGCGGGTTGCCTCGTTAAGCAATTTTGTATAGAGACGGTAACAATGTTTGCGTCCATACACAGTTACATTCCAATAACCTAGCACAACAGTAAAATTATTAACCATAATAGCTGCATCCCATCAGACACTAGGTGCTGCATCCTGGATCATGCTGGCAGTTTTTCAGAAACTAAGAAGTTGTATGAGTTATTAAGTACCATAATACAGATACTATGGTATTAAAGGAGATTCCTTTAAAAAATTCGAGGAGTAACCTTGAGTAAAACTATGCATCATGCAGCCTCTTGTTTTATCCAGTAATCCTAGTAGAAGTGACTGTATGCACAACACTATGGAATACTATTAGCTCCCTGTGGCTTGTGACCCTAATTCTTCAGTCCTGTCTGTAGCAGGAAAACCTGAGACAGTCTTGCTTTGTATGTGAGAGTCTTTCATCACCAGTTTAAAAAAATGTATTTCATCTTTCACTAGGGAAAGCCTCTCAGAAGTTTCAGTGACCCCAATGAGATTATATAGGACTGTCAACAGTGGCTTCTCATTTGCAAACAGACACTTCTGATTTGAAAACCAGCTTTGAAAATGCACAGTGGAGCTGACTCAGGTGTAGTATGTAGGTTACCACAAACTAGACTCTTATTCTGGATCTTCCTATACCTGTTCTACCAATGTTAGGCCTTGTAGTTCTTCAGCACATAAAATAATGTATGAGGAGAGTGCTACTCTTATGTCTTTCTGCAGGTCTTTGATGTTCACACTAACTTAGCAGCAGTGTCAGTCTATGATAATTTGGATGCTGGTGAGAACAAATTCTACTCCTGTATACATTACCTCTGTTTTTCACCCAGTAATTCCCTGTAAAACACCTCACTGACTTGGGAACCTGATTTGTTCATTGAACTGCACCCATAATAATCCACTTAAAATATTCTGCATTGTTTATTGCATTACCAGCTGGAAGGATAGCAGGCAACTGAAGGCATATTTGAACATGAGCAAAAAGTTACCTGTCTCTTTGAAGATCTTTTCATCGGGTGGGACCACTGAGCAGAGGCTGTTCAGGACCAATGTACCCAATTTCAAAGCATTTTTCTCTGAACTCTTGTAGTAGTCCAAAGAATTGTGCGTCAAAACAAACCAACGCTTCTTGAGTTTTAAGGAAGACATCTTTGGGTTGTTCTTTACTTCCTTGTGTAGCCATCCTGTTTAAGACACAATTTGAATCACACTTCTTTTTCTTGAAGAGAGTTGGACTAAAGTAGGTTGCTGAAAGTCAGTTGTATACTTTTAACAACAACAAAATCATGATATGAATTGCTAAGCTCACATATTAAACAACTTTGAGTAAAATTCTCAAACAAATGATAAAAACAATAAAATTAATATGAGAACTTATCAGTTTTGATGTTTCCATGGAAAAATTCTTCTTCCAACTTACGAAAACACTTTTGTCATCATTGCAGTGTTTTCTTCTGTGGCACAGCAGGAATATAAATTCAGCTGTACTTATCTGTAAGTAAATGCCACTGTACAAAGATGGGGCTCCAAAACTACCATGCTGGCATATTACTCAGATTGTATTGTGGGAACAATCTCTATAAAGTGTAATGGATGTTATTTACTTTACTGTCCCAGTCAGTTCTTACCCCTCACAATGAATTCTTGTCCCTCCACTCTAGTGTCCCCCTTTGACCTCTGGAGTAGGGTTATCCAGTGATGCATCTCTTCAGGAGTGTCAGCATTACAGTGAAGAACACGATTAGCAGTGATGATCACAAATGAGTTGGGTCTATGAAAATAAATGACAATTGAAAAAAGCCTTTAAAATCAACACAGATTCTGTTTATCTCCCTCTCTATAACCACACTGTCCATTGTTTGCATTTTCTATTCAGACAAATACTGTCCACCTCTAAAGCATTATTTATTTATCACTTAAAAAAATATTAGGCATTTGGAAATACTCAATTATGTTAGATTCACACCAAAGTGCTAGAGCTCTGAATGGTGGGAAAGTTTACATTTAATTGCAACTTGTCCTATCTCAAATCTGTGGTGAGAAAAACTTCCAGTCTTTAATCAGCTTTGGATATGAATCAGAACTCCATTTCAGGGTCAGATCTATTTAGAGTGTCTGCTTCAGTAGTTACATTAGCTAAAACAAACTACAGTTTACCAAGGTCTATAGTCAAGCAGCATGTGAACACAGATTCTTTTATTTTTAATTCAGTGCAACCCAATTCACAGAGAATACAATCTATTTTTAATGACAGTCTGGCTTTTACCCAATCCTACATCAGGATTCACTGAAGCCTGAAGAACTAGCACAAGTGAAGTGTGCTGATGTCTCTCTGGATTAGACAGGCAGGTTCCTCAGCCTGCAAACACTTGCTTTAACCCTTTACCATTAATTTTTCCATCCTGGAGCAGAGTTTTTCAAATAACTGTATCAGACATAGCAAATGGAAACAATGCAGTGTAGGCCACCCCACACACATGAGACAGCCTTTTACTGTTGTTGTAAGAAGGTAACTGCGTAGAACTTAGAACCCATCAAAAACTGTTTACAGGGATAGAGAGGTTCATGCAAATATGATACCATTCTCCAAAAACAGCATGCCATATAAAAGCTAACTGAATGACAGGATAAAGGACAAAGTAAATATAACTTCTAGGAGGAAAAATTAGAAAACTGTGTTTAGGAAGGTTACAGTAAATCAAGTAACAGGAGAAGTGTGTAAGTTATTTTAAAAGTTATCCAAGTGTGGCTTACAGCTAGTGCTCACCAGTGCTATAGAACTTTGGAAGGGAGTAATCAGAACCCAAGGTTTTGTCCACATCGACTGTGGTGCTGAAGTGCTACATGGGTCAGGAAGGGTGGTGGATGAGGAAAGAAGTGGGCATGTGAACTGAACAGAGTTTTGTTGATCATTTTTAAAAATGTGTGAAGAGGAGGCAGCTTTTGATTGAGTTATATGGAGCGTGTTCTGCAGAAAGCTGGATAATGATATATGCAGGACAGAAGCTGTAGCAAAAGAACTGGAAAAGGAGAGAATTAAGGTATAAACTAAGGAAGGTCAAGGTATCAAACAGGAGGTTATGATCGACAGTAGCTGACCATTCAGGCTGCCCTCTCCTCCTCCCCAGTTTAGGAAAAAGATGGAAGCCCAGTTCTTGGGATTCTTTCTGAGTACAGATTCAAAGGTGTGTCTGCTTAGCTTCTCTTTTTTGAGATATGATGGTTTCATATGTGTCAGTATAAAAATAATCTATATTAGTCAAATTTATTTCCTGACTGAAAACCCTTCCATCTCTGATTTACACTCAGAGAACTAAAACTAAAAAAATTACAAGAAAAAAATCCACGTGAAAAATGCTTACAAGAGAAACACCTATATTAGCAGGAGAAATGATAACTTAAAATTGTGAAAGCTCCGGACATTTGTGTTGCATTGTTTAGGAAACCTGGGCCAGTAGAATATAGAGATCATAAACCATCCAATTTTGGAGAAAGGAGGAAAAGAAAGCCACCAGGCATAGTTCTGACTTACCTATCTGGATTGTCAGCAGCACAGACTGAATCAATTAGTCCTACATCGAGTGTACCCTATAAACAAATACCCAACCAGAAAATAAGGAAGACATTTACATTGCTCACAGTACTCTTCTGAGAGACATGTGAAAGAAGCAGCAGCTTTGATCAAACAAAGTGAATTGCAGGTTTGAGCATCAGTTTCTCTTAACAGTTAAAACTACTGAGGGGAAAACTAAGAGACTCAGATGAACAGATCCAGCAAAAGATTACCTGTACTTCAGCTCGAGGCAGCTCAAAACCTGATCTTTTCTATGCTTCCAAACCTGCTTTCACTGAAAAAACCATCCCAATATAAATGGAATACTCTCAGAATAAACTTCTGAAGCCATGAAGCAAAAATTTTTGTTTCTCTTTCCTTGATATTAGGTTCCAAATGTTAACCCATTTGTTACCAATGTATGTTATACAGAATGATAAATGCAGGACCAGAGAAATCTTGAATTTTCAACTCTTGGGTTTTTAATTTACTCGTTAACTGTATCTTTGCAAAACTTCAAATTCACTGTGATGTGATAGGGAACTGGACCAGAAAAAGACACTTGCAAAACCAACACTCATTTTTCATCAAGGTAAAGGAGAGGAATCAGAAGGCACACTTTCTTCTTGTACAGCTACAGGACCAAGGACATAGAGGCTCTAGCCAGTGTCACAGCTACCACCACATTTAAGGAAACATAGACTGTGACTCTCAGAAGCTGTGGCAACCACAGTTCCCCTGTTTCTAAAAATACTAGCTTGGAAAAATTTTTCAGATTCAGACTTACCACAGCATTCTGTGGATTTGCCTGCTCATCGTGCATCTCCCGGATCTCTTGTTCTGTGGACGCATGGACTTGACTCAGTACACTAAACCACTGGCTGGGGAGAGAAAGGCAGCAGTGTAAGTAGAGTTTTGCTTCTGAACAAGCCTTCTGTCACCTTTGTTCTGTACAGATCTAGCAGGTTCTGCAGGTTTTTAAAATTGCTTAAGATTCTTTTTGTCAACGACGTAAAAGCAGTAAGGCTTTATGCCAGTTCAAGTAATACTGGGTACAAGCAAAGCCCTCCAGATCTTCCATCCAAGCTCAGGTCATACCCTCCTTCCTGAAGACAAGTACCTTGTACATTAAGTGGCATTCTGAAAAACTAGTGTATGCACATTGAAATATCTGAGTGCTTAGAGAGTATTTGTGACACATTCCACTCATTTCATCTGGAATAAAATACATTACTAGCTTCACACAAAGCCTGTAATGGGAAACCCAACATTCAGGTTATACATTGTGCTGCACTGATAGCATGACTCCTAATAATTTCTTACAGTGATACTTCTGCAAAGGCCACCCAAATCCTCCAAAGAAACACAACTGAGAGGGAAAAAAGAATAACACCATCAAGAAAATACCTCAGTTTTTGTTCTTTATGGAGCACTGAAAAATCCAGCTGCTGGAAGAGCCAGTGAGGTTGGACCAGAGCAAACCTGTGCCATTCCAGTGGCAGTGGTATATGTCCACAACAGGAAAACTGGCAGACATTTCCAGTACTTCAGCCAGTGCTAAGCAGCAATTGCAGATGGATTTAATTCCAACCACACCTTATGCTTCTGGGAAATCTCTATCCTCCTGGCACTAGTATATGATAAATCTCAACTGCTCTAAGCAATTCCTCTGAAATCTGAGGGCAGAGCTTGGCCTGTTCAGCAGGTTCCTGAATGCCATTCTTTGAGATATGAATTTGCCAATCTAATGAAAACCACCTGGGGCCAAGTTTTCAAAGGCATCAAAAGCCCAGGCTTTAAAACAGACTCCTCACTTTCCTGTAGAGGCTCCATGGGGTTGAGGGAACAAATGCAAAACTGCTGGACTTGAATATGAAGTGTTTTTTCTGCAGTTTCTTATAGTTACAGAATTGATGCAGAGAACACTGAAGAGCTACCTCCTTAACTTCAGCATTCAAAAGCCAAATGTTCCCTACAATGTAGATTTCTGGAAACTGAACTGCCAAAATAGCTTTAGAAAAACTGTATAGCCTGTCAAACAGTACCATCAGTGCCATATCCTAAATCCTCTCTATCAGCTTACAACTTTATTAGAAGTAGTGAAAGGCATGAAGAAAAACAAAGACTTAGAGTGCCAAAGCACGAAGCAGATGAAAACATATTTTGTTCGGATTCTTTTTTTAAGACTCAAGAGATACTCACAGAGAGGTGGTGCTTAACACTTAATTTGCTGGATGCAAGACAATGTCACTGAAAAGCCTTAAAAAGGAGGGAAGCTGTTATCCAGAGAGAAGGAACCATAAGCTGAAGAAACTAAAGAAACTGAAGAAAATTAAACCTCATCTACTATAAAATCCCCATAAATTAAATTCAACTTCCTTTTCTAGGCTCAGGAATTGCAAATGTATTTCAATGCAAATCTTCTATTTAAAGACAAAAAAAAAAGACTTAATAGAACCGTATGCACATTTACTGATAATTTATTAATGGATTTTAAAGAAAAATGCAGTTTTCCTGATTTCATGTAATCTTTGTGTAAACAATGAACAAGAAATGAATCATGGCACTTCGCAAAAGTCAAAGGCAGGCTTTACTTTTGTTTTCTTCCCTCTCAAGACTTCCTTTGTCTTTCAGCTGAATCCCAGAACACAGGAACAGGGAAAAAGACAGCCTCGGGTTTTAAAGGAATCAACCCTCAGCAATGGCTGCCCACTGAAGCATGACTTCTTTTCTCAAACATAGTTCCATGATAAAAAATAGTAATTCCTCTTTTGGGGGTCTGTGCCATATTTCTCTTGGGTTTTGCCTTCATTTGAACAAAAAACAACCTCTGAAAATGGTGTAGCCCATGTACAAAATATTTTTTCAATAGCTGATCTAGACCCAACACAGACTAGTGATTCATACTTCACTTTTAACAATGCCAAATATTAACACTGATTTAAACTCGTCTGCAAATCCCTACACATCTCCCTCATTAAGCCTTTTGGGATGACTGGGAAAACAAAAATCATGAAATACACTGGTAAAAGATAATTTAATCTCAATGGTATGTTATGTGTACTATACACAACAATAATGTATAGTGTCTCCTCTGTGTCTAAGAAAGAATTGAAAGATATGCATGACACCAGACAAGTCTGCATGCTGATAATTTTTTATTGGCTCCTAGGGCAATTACACACATCTGATAGAAGAGAATTTAGCTAAGCCTACATTTTAAAATATACATCATGCAAGAATCTTAACACTAACTGCTAGAAATCTCCTAAGTTATTTCAAGAGTAATTTTAAGGATGCCTAAAAAAATGAAGAAAGATTCTGCATTGCAAACATTGCTACATCTATGCTCAGGGCTCTGTGATAGAGGAAGGTGATCCACCTTTAAAAAGAACAGAATACAAAGTGACTTTTGAGGCTTTAGAGCAAAGTAACTCAGGTGATGTTGACAAAGGCATCCTGTATTCTGGCCTTGGGGCAGCAAGGCAGTGGGTAATAAGCTTTGATTACTAAGTCAACTTTATTTAAATGCTTAGTTTTTATGGGCAAGCATATTATTATCTCCCGTGAATTGCAACGTGGGGATTTTTTTTCTAAAGATGCTTTACAACTGATCTGACAAGTCAGGCTTGCCCCTCACCTGGCTTCCCCCTATGGTTAGCAATGGATCCTTTAGCAACAAAAGCAAGACCCTTTTTAAGTCAGCAGAAAGGGAAAAACTCTTGCACACTCTTCTTATTCATGAATGTGCTTTTGCCCTAAAATCCAGCGACTGCATTACAACTTTCATCTGAAAAAAATGGAGGCTTTGTTTAGGCAACCACAAAGAATAAAGTGCTTTATTTCAGGCAGATTATAGGGTCTTAGATATTGATTTGATCTATGCAGCTAAACACAGCAGGGTAATGCACAAGACAACCATCAGTAGCTAATGACTGCCTCTCTACAGACACACAGTATTTCATAAAGTTGCTAGTAATAGATGGGTAACAGCCAAATTGTAGACAAATTTTCACTGGCAGTCTGGCTCTTCCTAGTGAAGGTCTGCCACAAAATTTTCTCCTCAGCAGGCCTTTGAAAAAATGTGTTAAATGCAATGTGTTTAACACAGACAGAATATTTTGTGACAGTGGTCAAAAAAATTAATGACAAGCACAAGTCAGAATAGCATAGAGGTTAAAAAGGGGGGAGAAATAAAAAAGAAAAGCTTGATGATTTTCATACCTTGCATCCTCAGGAGATTCAGCAATTAAATGGTAGGTCCTGTCACCCATTATTAGGTCAATACCATTTTCTTTGCCTGTATTATCAACAATCTCTCTGAAAAAAGGAAAACACCGAGATTGAGCATTAGAGGTTATCGAACATTTCAAAAATTCTCTTCTGCTGAGAGGCTTACTGTCTTAAAACAACAGCAATCAGCTGTCATCAGGTTCATTTGCAAGACTCACAATGTGATTTATCAGACAGTATTAATCCACCAAACTACAGTTGTGTTTTCTGCCTACAGAGTACAAATATTCAAACTGTTATGAATGTCATTATACAAAGTCGACTATTCTGTTACCATTTTAACAAGAACTAAGGAAGAGGTAAAGCATTATCAATAGAGGCAGAAGAGATGCAAGGATGACTGAGTTGAGAAATGGATATATTTCTGAACTGACTGCATAACCAAGTGATTTTTGGAGTGGTAAAAAGAAAGCTCTTGAAGACTAAAAACTAAAAGCAAACAAAACCTGGATTAGTGATTCTATATGGTTGTGAGTAAGCATAAAGACAATTCCAAACATGACTTCCAGAAAAAGCTGACCACTCATCTGCTGAAAAATTACATCTTTCTAATTTTTAGTTTGGACATCTAAGTGTTAATATATGGAACAACTTTTAACGACAGAACTCAAGATTTTTAAGAAGTAATTAAAGTATTACATTAGATTTCCCTGAAGCTTAATAAATTAATTTACTTTTTGCTGTTTTGCTATATTTGTCAGAAGCTTATTATTTCCTTAACTAGCTATATTTCCTTATCAGCTATACTATTTTCATACATCTCTATCCTGTAAACAATATATGCAAGTTCTGCTTTTCGGACTCATGAAGACAATTTACCTGGTATCAAAATCAAAAGTTGTAATTCTATACTGTTTTCTTTAATTTGATTTCCTTCCCACCCAATAATGGTGCCCAGTGGAATACCTTCCTGTTCTGTGTTTTAATGAATCAGCCTAAGATTTTTAAATTGAACAGGGTCCCTAATATGAAGTGGTGAAATATGTAAGTCTCATTATATGTTAGGAATGCCCTCAGTAAATACTAAAATACCTAGAAAATCTATTGTTTATATTTTATGAAATATATTTTTTATATATATATATAAATATATATATGTATTTTTTCTTGAAATACAAGTACCATTTCTTCTAGCTACTAATTGAATCTACAGTTCAAATTAGTTTCAACAACCTTTACCTGACAATTTTAAAGGTATGTTCAGCAAAGAACTCAGTCAATGAAGCAGTGTGGTGACAACAACAACAACAACAAAAAAAGGATTGAATGTACTAGAAGAATATGCTAAATAAATGCTGTGGTACATGAGACAGAGTCAAATTCAGTTTCAACAACAAAAAAATGCCAACAGCTCCTTGGTTTTAACAACAGCAAGTCAGGATGCTCACTGAAACTATTTACTGTCCTCCTTGAAATCAGGCTTAGGCCAGGACTTCTAAAGAAAAGATTAATCTGTGATTTCAATTGAGTTTAAGTTCTGTGCTTACAAAATAACAAAATAAATTGGATAGCTGCAGATTACAAGGCATAAAATGGAACTGAGTGTTAGCAGCCATTTCTATTTTTCTCTCCTTCAGACAAAAGCTTAGGTACACTTTGTACAGAATGAGACTATCAAGGTTAGCACACTCTAATTTTTAAATTAGATAGATAATTTACAAGGAAAAATACCATCCCTTAGAAAACCTTTTATGTGTGTTTCAGGTAGCATAGAATTTTAAGGCATAAGGAACTCTAGTTAGCAAGACATAAGTTATTAGGTTTAGCAAATCTGGTTTTTTAATGAATATACACATTTTAAAGACTTTTCTATACTACCACAATTATTTCAAACATGAGAAAAAAATCTAATTACATACAGAAGATTCAGCTTTGACCCATGCAAACTTCAATATATACAGGGCCTATTAATTCCACCCTCCTCATTCTAGGTTTGCTGGCAGCTACAGACTTGGCAACATGCTCCAAATTGCCTTGGGAATCATTACAGACTAAGTAGGGCCTCTAGTCTGGGAGAAAGCATAGATGGATTCATTACACCGGCAGTTTTCTGAAGTATTTGGCACTGGCTTAGCTCTAGAGCATTCTGTAGACTTAAGAGAGAGCCAACTAAGGACAACACTTGCTTTCAATAACTTCATCATACACTCTCATGCTTGCATTCACACAATTTGTAGGCAGGGCACTCAGCATCTTCCCAGATTAAGTTCCAAGAAGTGCTTAGGAGGAACCATGGCAAGCATATAAAGCCATAAAAACCTACTTGGCAGTTCGGACATCCATGGCACCCTTCAGTTTTTCTTCACTGTCATTTTCAAAGTACATCAACCTGGACTGTCTGAGAACAAACCATCGTTTCTTCCAGTTCCTTCTGGAAAGTGTAGATGATCCACCCCCTTTTTTGTGAAGCCAACCCTGCTTAAGTGCTTCCTGCTTGGAACGAAACCACAGGAAGGTCTCATCTTTCAGGACACACCAGCGTCGCTTCCATGTGTTTATTAAGCCACCTGGCAGGAGAGACAAATGTGGGTTTATACACAGTTAAACCAAACAACTATACTATAAAACAGAAGCTATGATCACACCAAAACTGGAAGATTCCGACTAAAAACACTGCAGTTAAACTGAGTCTCTGCTGTAAGCCACAAAAGCAGAGATCTCATTTTTGCATATCCTTAAGGCCACTGTTGCCAATCGAAACACTTTTAAATTATAATAAGTCTCTATATTACAAAAATATATGTAACATATATATAATTACATATACATAACATATATATAATAAAGAATATATTACTGAAAAGTTTTACTGCACATGAGAATCCAACCTTTAACACTGTTTTCAATGTATTTCAGTAATAGTCTAAGAAAAATTCAGAGTTAAACTCTTTCCTCTCTCCAGTTTACAAGAAGGAAACAATATTTAGCTTAAAGCCATAAAACCTGACAAATCTATATTTAGAGTAGGAAATATATCAGTGTGAACTCGGTCATATCACAGTGAGACCTTGCACTGTAGTTATATCACAGTCGCAAAAACCTTAACCAAGCTAAAACACTCCTGTCATCCCACAAAAACATCTTGCTAGCTATGTCAGTAACAGCCATGTTACTGATGACTGCATTATTTTTCACATGAACATAGTGGTGTATACATTTACCACTGTTCCTATTCCAGGAAAATAAGCTATGCTGTAGTGATGATACCATACAAGGATTCATTAAGATTATAATTTACTATCAATCAACAGAAGATAAACCCAAGAATTTTAACAAGAGAACTCCTGTGTATGTTCTTTCAGAGTCTCTCACACCCCTTTGCTAAATATAACCTTCTTCGTGTCTTCCAGATCCAAAATGAAATTTGACTAAGGTCAGTAAAATTGGTCTGCAATGTAGAATGCTGTCTGTTAGAAACTTTTGGGAGCAAGTATCTGATTTCCTCAAAATGTGTCACAATTTGACTTGGTGAGTTATTTTTCTCTTTTTATACTGAATAGTTCTTTCTTTGTGAGCCAGCAAAGATGAAATGAAACAGAGGCAGACCAAAATATTGATCTTCCTTTGCAGAGAGGAAAAACACTAATAGACGTAAGCTAATGCAACTAACTTTGAGAACAGCCTGAATTAAATAAAGTCACTTTTCCATCATCCTTTGAAAAATAAGAAAACAGCTTAACTCTACGGAAATTGTAGTATAAGACAGAATAAGTATTTCTGGTTATTTTGTATATTTAGTAAGTTCTGATTCACCCAGTACCTTTCATGTACAGAAAGCTGTGAAAGTAGGGCAGGCTGACACAGCTATAGACTGAATCCCTCCGGTAGGAAAGTTCATCATCCGTATCGAACCTGGAGTCAAAGTCTTCTTCACTGTCTTCAAACTAAAGAAGAAAGGAAATAAAAGTCAAAATCTCTCAGGAAAGAATTTAGATAAGATTGGCTTAGAAGTCTCTAGCTAAAACATTTTATCATGTATTGGAAGGACATGATTCCTAGTTTTTCATCTAGCAAACAAAGGAAGGAGTACATTGTAGTAAGTTGCAGCCTGAACTGTGTGATTACACAAAGAATACACCAGGATGGCTCTTTGACTGGTTTTCACTGCCTTAACTGTAACAAATATTCTAGTGTTAAAGTTTTCCTTCTAAATAAGCTCATTGTTGCTGAAATACATTTTTGCTTTCCCAATTAGACAGTCTCACTGAAGTATTCAGTGAGTGGTAGAGGAAAGCATATTCTTTTAAAAGTATTTGTAGGAGTAAAGCCCATGATATACTCAGTAAACAGCACTGAAAAATAGCTCCTCAGTATGACTGTCTGCCTTGATAATTTTAACATCTGCCATCCTGTGAACTTTACTCTCCAGGTAATCTCAAAATATGCCTGCCATTTTAGGGACTTCTTTGAGAAGCTTATTCTTCAATACTGTTGCAACTTGCACGCACAACTGAATCTCTTTCTCCTGAAATTAATTCCCCAACATTCTACCTGGTACCCCAACTCCAAACACACGCACAGAGAAGACCTTTGCTTATGAATGACATCCAAGGCCATGCACTGAGCTCCTCACCAAGTAAGGTGTAGTACTGCATTAAAACAGTTAAAAACCGCATCTGTGCAGAAGCCCAGAACTGCAAGCAACATCTGAGCTACCTCTGAGTCCAATGCACTCACCCGAGTGGCATCTAGATGGCAACAGACAACTATTTCCATATGGACTCTAAGCAAATCATGCTACACAATGCAGAGCAGCTACAGTGACTCTACAGCTGAACAGCAGGGGAAAAAAAAAAAAATCAGAATATACATATCAATTATTAGACAATAAAAACAATGATACTTACGGAAGACTGAGCTCCTTCAGAGCTAAACCGGTACGCTCCAGAGCTATTGTATGTTCCCACTGAGCATCGGTAGTCCGGTGACCACTGGCTACTGTGCGAGTTAGAGAAGGTCACACTGCTACCAGAAGTAATAGCACCATCCTCATAATCGTCTTGGTCGTAATCATAGTCTCCATCGGGAGAAATAAGTTCCACAGAATTTGGAGGTCTACAAGATACATTTTCTGGCATGCAGTACGTGGATTCACCGCTTGAAGAGTTGTGGAGACTGACTGTGTCGTGGGCAGGAGGTATAAGCATGGTGTCGCTAGCAGCAGGAATTGTTGGCACCACAGTATCATTCATATAGGGATCCTCTTCTGAGGAATCATCACTTGTTCTGATGCCACTGGTCCTTTGATCAGAATGGCCATGCTCACTTGGGTTGGGCGAATCCTTAAATGCATCATCATCAGCTTCAAAGCCCTCATCTACCTCCTCCTCAGGATATGGCTGGCTGAAGTTAAAATTGGGCTTTTCACTGCAGGCATTTCCAGTCTGTTCAGATAGCTCAGCAGAAGACCCATTGCCCACAGAGAGAGACCTCTCAATGTTTCGGACACATTCGTCAATCTCATCAAAGTTCAGAGATTCTAGGAATTCCTGGGCTGCTCGACATGCTTCATCCTCAAGCCGCCGGAGTTCCTCATCTCGAAGCTGCTGCAGCCTCTGTAATGAAGCCTCTGTCAAGGACAGCTCCTGCTGCTTCTTCACACGCTGCAGGTCTTCGATTTCTTTTTCCAGACGCAGGATTTCTTCCACCTGTCTGCTTTCTTTCTGCTTTTCTACTTCTTGCTTCAGCTCTGCCTCCTTCTGGGCTTTCTGAATGGCAGCCAGTTCCTGCTTCTTTCTCTCTTCCTCAGCCTGCATATAAAATAAAACAAAGTAAAACAAAAGAAAATCAAATAAAGCCCCTAAGTGCAAGACTTGTTCTTAAAATTTATTTCTAAAGCACTATACTGCACCATGGTCATTCATTATACACCTCTATATCAGCTAGAAAAGGAAAGAAAAAAAAAATTTAAACATGATTACATTTGCTCAGAGATACTGGAAGCTCAAGTATGTGCAGAAAATTCAATCTTTTCATAAATTAAATGAAGCATGAGGAGAAGGAAATTTCCATACAAACAACTGTATCGAGTTTCCTTTGGCTTTATCTGTCAACTCCTGTAATAGGTATAGTTTAAATGCTGCAGAAGCCTTTTATTTTTTTAATTGTTGGGTTGAGATACTCAAATAAACAGGATGACTTTCAGTATTAGGAATATCATTTACCTGCTGGGCAAGACGCTCTGCTTCTTGCCTTTGTCTTTCCCTAAAAGTGAGGAGAAAAAAAGAAGTTAGTCAACCAAAGCTTAATATAAGCTCATTGCATTCCTTTGCTAGGGCAATAGCTCAACTCAGAGATCATCTGCCACATGGAAAAGACAGCCAAAAATAAGGTCATCATGAATATGTTTCTGAATATGAAACTACCACGACAGCTACATGCAAAAGTTTCCAAAATCATGTGATCTAGAATAGCCTGAAATAAAAGCTATTCAGACCAACACTTAATACATCACAGGAAAGTGATGTAAGACAGCATACTGTACCTTTCTTCCTCCTCTTTTCTTCTCTCCTCCTCTTGTCTCCGCTTCTCCTCTAGCTGCTCCCTGTAAAAACGTCGAGCAAGCTGGCCTCGCCGCTGCTTCTGAAGAACTATGGCTGCTTTCTTCAGGCACAGGAACTTTTTCCTACCACTGAATGCTCTGTAATTCTTCTGTATAACAACCACATAGTAGAGAACCTTTCTATACCGCTTTCTGGGGGGAAAAATAAAGAAACAAATTTCTAATGAAACAATGCATTAAGGAGCGGTCGTGAGAGACCTTGCAGGGTGCCTGCAATCACAAAAAATCATAGAATATGCTGAGTTGGAAGGGACCTACAAGGATTACCAAGTCTAGCTCTTAACCATGCACAGGACCACCCCCAAGAGTCACACCATGTGCCTGAGAGTATCATCCAAACGCTTCTTGAAATCTATCGGGCTTGGTGCTGTGACAAGTTCCCTGGGGAGCCTGTTCCAGCAGCCAACCACTCTTTGGGTGAAGAACCTTCCCTGACACAACTTCAGACCATTCCCTTGTGTCCTGTCACTGGTCACCACAGAGAAGAGATCAGTGCCCGACCCTCCTCTTGCCCACATAAGGAAGCTATAAACTGTGAGAAGGTCTCCCCTCAGTGGTACTTCCAGCTCTGTGATGGTTTCTCCACTGTTGTTTACATTCTTTTCTCTGAGAAGACAGAGATTCTCTTATTTCTGTGACAGCCCTATGTCTTCATTTAAGGAAATGCACATTATCTGTCTTACATGTGCTTATGCTTCTGACAAGGAGATGCTAAAAGGACAGTTCTCTGTATGTATGCATTTATGCACAGATGAATAGAAAGGATATACATAGATAGTCATCCCATAGCTCTGTAAAGGAAGACTATGGACAGCAGGATAGCTCTGTCATTAAAAAAGCAATATAGTTTTTAAGTAACCTATTGGACAGAATATAAAAACAGGACTAATATACACATGAAAAGAAATTACCTCATTATGCAAATAAGCTTCCTTAAACTGTCCTCAACTGACTTGTAGAAAATGCAGAGAAATAAACAGATGGGGTGAGCAACTCTGCCTAACACATAATGCATGAAGCCAGGAAAAAAATGAAACATTAATCAGTAACCTAATGTCATGGTTCTCCAAGAACCAAATGGATTAGTTTTATTTGCCTTCTCTTTTCTTACCATGACAAAGCAAAGATAAATCATGATCTCAGCTGGTAACTTGGGGCAGCTCCACTATATGCTGTACCGCTGGAGTTCCTAACATGGATCTAATACCATGGATTTAATGCCCTGATACAATCTGTGGATTTTGCCTTAACCTCCAAATTTCCATACTGTCCTATTCATTATATTAAAACAATTCAAACTTTGTTTTATTCATGGGTATTTTCAGCTGGTATTTTCAAAAGCCAGGATTTGAATCCCTGGTGCCTAGAAAGAGTTAAGAATTGTGTTAGGTGGATTTAGCTCCTTGACTCCCCATCTATTTATTTTAAATCTGATTATTAATATTCTCATCTAGTCACTTACCGAGCTGCATAACCTAAGATGTGAGCTCGGATAACCATTGCTGCCTTGGTGACTTCCATTTCTCGCTGTTTCTCCAACTTGTGTTCCAAGGACTCCCGGAGAAATACCTACATAAGAGAACTTCTGGCTTAATAACTTCTGGAGAGCATTGTACTTAAAGGACAACCAGGATGCTGCTGCTATCAGTCCAAACAGCAAACCTCAGCATTGAGAAATAGATGTACTATTTCCCCAGCAGAAAATAAGAAAACAAAATAGATTTCTCTTAAAAGAAAATATCTGTAGATGATCGTCTAACCTTGGATTTCAGTGGGAAGAGTCTGATTACTCTATTAGAACTTCTAATTAGGAGCAGGGTATTTCCAAAACCAACATAATTACTGGATTCATTAATAAGCCTTTCCCAACGAAGACTAACAAAGGTAGGGCAAAGAAGCTGCAAGACTCAGCATGAACTTCCCATTTTGAGGGGCAGAAATACCACCCCAAAAATTTAGCTGTTCCACAATCACATCAGGTTGTGACTTACAAGCCTTGCTTCTTCCAGTGACACTGTTATCAGACTGCAGAAGTAAGCAGAAATGAGAATGGTTTCATATTGACAGTGTTTTCTTGCTGTTACACAGAGAGAGCTGACAGGGCCAGATACCCCACCACAGCCAGCCACCCTCCCACTGACAGACTGCTTCCCCAGGCTCTCTTCTAAGCACTAACCTGGATCACTCACCCAGTCTGCCTGGTGCTTCTTACAGGCAGCTTTAGCACATGGCATTGACATATACTGAGCTAACACTGCTTATTTTGCCTTAAATGAATGAAACTCCTTCTCCAGTAAAGCAGGGGCATGGGGGAGGCAGCTTCCCACTTCCACCTGCCTCGACATCTGCACTTTACCACACGCTCACACACTGGTGAGCTATCTACTGTCAGCGCTTTTTGCAGCTCTTCTCAACTTTTCTTTTTTGAAGGCCAAGGCTGCTGGTATCAGCTATAGGTGACAACAGCCTGGCATGCTGCTGCCTAACACATGGGCAGCTGGAAATAGCCAATTAAGTGACACTTTGATTATGTAGGATGAGAGCCTGCAGGCTGCACACCATAATGTGGTGATAAAGAAAGCTCATGGACAGGGTGGGCTCTGCTAAGGGAGGAGGGCTGTAAAGACATCTAAAAGCAGGAATGCTTCCTTGAAGTGTTTTGGGTTTTCTCTTGCTGTAAAAACAAAATCACACCCACCTCCTCGCAAAAAAATCCCCCACCAAAAAATCCCCAAACAACCCAATGGACTTTTGGAGGTGTTCAAATGCAAAAGAAGGTAATTTTTCCTCTGTGTTTACATGAAAAGTCCATCATCAAAGCCAAAGCAGCAGTGCTCTTGAGGAGAGGCCCAGTAGTGACTTATGAACAAAGTTAGAAAGAGACTTTCCAGCACAAATTACCTAACGCTAAGGAACATACAAAGTCTCAAAGTTCTAATGTCAGAGTTGCACTAGGCAGCTCTTTCTATACAAAGTTTGTACTAGTGTTAAAAAGCCTTTTCTTTCACTCAGTGAGCAATCTTTCTTTTTTTGTCAGAAAGGCATTAAAATACTTCCTGAACAAAAATGGATGTTAAGCAGATGTTAAGCCCAGGCTAATGCCTTTTCCTGAGCAGGTGCATTGCAGCTTGAGATGTAAAAGACACAGAAAAAAAAATCACACTAAAGCCAAATCCTTGCAATGTTGTTATTATCCCTTTTAACTAAGATAGGAGCAGGATAGTGCTCCATTCCCATGTTCAGTCTGAAACCAATGCACTCTTGTTCTCTTCTACAATAAGCTGTTTATGAAGACTTACAAAGGCACAGGCAGTTCCTGGGGAAGGATGAGCACAGGCCCCACTAGGAGAAGTTACAACAGAGCTCTGGCTCCTGCCTAAGCCCTGAGGAGCAGTCGATTAAAAAAATTTCAGGTTTGATAAATATAATACATAAATATATAATATATCATACATAAATATATGACTTCAAAGCAGTATCCAGGGTCCTTGCATAAATACTCTTAACTTACTACATCTGAAACATAATGGGAAACACAGGCTAGCTCTGCAGCTGAATGTATCACTGTGCTATCTGTAAGAAATTATCTACAAATATGGGATGGAAGATGACATCAATTACTATCGGAATATTTCATATTCTGTCTGTTACAATAACTATAAAATGATAAAACAACTTTCCCAATACAAATCTGAGACCCCTTAAGCATACAGAGGAATGGAAGAAATCCTTCAAAACTATGCAGTTGTTAGGCAAAAAGGATAAAGGGAAGGGGGTTTCATACAGAAATCAATCAGACTTTACAAAATATTTTTGCTACCTTATGGCACTGAGAAAGTTTTTAAAAACTTCTTAATACTTAGGAAATGTCATACCCTGCAATGGGGAACCTTCTCTTGAATCTGCGATGCTTGTGAAAGCATTTGTTAAAGTCCAAGATTACAAATTGCAAGCTGTTGACTAAAATCAAACTTACAAAATGAGCATGCAAAGCCACCTGGATTGTTTTATTTCTCGAACTGAAATTTGATTCGAGTAAAATCATTTGAACTTTTTTGGGGGAAAAATAGTTCTGGGCAAAGTTTAGGTTGTCTGGTTGAACACATCAACATCTAGTGTCCCTCTGAAAAAGAGTCTGAGACTAGAACAGCAAACACACCTTGGAGATCAACTCTGCCACATGAACACTGGCTAAAATTCCTACCCCTGATTTCTGGTATTAAGGAAGTTATTGCATAGGTGGGTTTACTAGTATGACTGGAGCCCCGTGCAGAACAAGAGTTACCTCACACGCTCCACACATCTGAAAATGATGAAATCCGTGTTTTAAGTTCCCACCACCATATTGCTTGTGAGTAGTGAAGAAAATTCAATTGGACTCCTTCCCCATGACTAAAATCGCCAGTCAGTGTCTTAAGTGCCTCAGACAGCAAATTGCTCAGCACAACCATTAATTGCTGCTTTGAGGGTTTCAAGAGCACCAACAGGCATGCGTAGCTTCTTTTAAGAAGTAATTACAAATACACCTCTGCAGCTGTGCAGTCTAAATCCTGTCCCCTCAGATTTGTACAAGCACCAGCCCCACGATATGCACAGTCAGATTATTTTACCTTATTTTTTCCAATCTGCCATTCAGTGCTTGTGTTGTCATATAGACGAAGTAGGACAGCACATTTCTCATTTAAATCTTCAGGCAGAGTTAAGTTTCTCATGAGGACTTTATACCTGGCAACAAAAAAGTATTTATTGCTTCACGTAAGAGACAAGTTCTATTTTTGCCATAAGGTGTTTGTTTTTTTTACTTTTATTCCTCAATGTGGGAATGTTGACTTGGTATCTGTGACTTACATCTGAAGTGCACAAGTCAATGTGTTTACCTTTTACAAAAGTCTTGAAAGGGCCGCCGGACTGGGAAACCAGCCCTCCGAATCCTGACTGTCTCCAACATCCCAGAATAGCGCAGCTGGTTAAGCACCACTGTCTGATCAAACTGGTCGGGCATCTAAAATGAGCAGGTTCAAAACAACAATTTTAATAGCAATGGGTAGAGATGTCAGGGGAAATAAGGAAAGGGAAAATTGTATGAATCTGAAATGCATGAAAGATAAAAACTGGCTACACAATGTCTTAAAGGATATCAGCAGTTCTGAGCATGTAAAAATGTATCTACAGAAGGGAAAACACAATATAATCTCCATAGACAGAGCATTTACAGTCATTTAATCTAATTAATCAGGTGTCTCCTTCCATTTCATATATATTTCCAGACCATTGCAGTGCAGGAAAGAAAAACAGAAAGAAGCACAGGCACTTAACAGGTTAACAAGCTATTAGGCTTGACTATTTTGTTTCTTTAGCGATTGAATTTAAAGTCCCTGTAGATAAACTTAAATGTTGAAGATACAAAAATACAGTGGTGTGATATGGTTTTAATAAAAAACAAAACCAGAAGGGCAGAAGATATTCAGTTTTTAGTATATTCATAATTATCTGCTATGGAAGGGGATGAAAGTTTGCCATTGGTACCTTAAATCTTAAATGAGCTGTATTTAAAATTGTTTCTATTTGTTCTATTTGTATGCTAAGCAGTAGAAATATTCCCTTCTGTAAACAGAAAAAAATCTGCTTATCTGAAGTAAATTTCCCTTAGTTTTCCTGCGGTTCTTTCAGCATCATTTTTCATTTAGAAAACAGATAACCCCATAGCCAGCCAGTTATGAAAACCTGTGAATACTAATCAGGACGATTCTGCTGTTGAGAGTCTCAGGAATCTTCTCATCCCATCTGAGAATCCTCTGAGTCACCTGTCCTTTCACCATCCTTTGAGGTAAACCAGCCACAGCCATACAAATCTATTCAAGACAGCACTAATTGCTGCCTGGCAAAACACAGGTAACCCCTCTACCAAAATGCCACCACATGTAAATACAACATTTAATTTATCAGCATGAATTACCATCATTCACTTTAAGCCATCCGCTGACCCTCCTGCACAGTCATTTGCAGGGCTGGAGTACAGTGCTTAATATTTTGCACTAAGAAGTTCAGAAGATGGGATCTCATAGATACAGTCAGTGGTTCACACAAAGATCTAATGTTCTTCAGCTGACAGAGATGACAGCAAGATCAAGCCCTGGGCAACTGCAAATCAGAGAACTCTCTTGGTATTTATTAACTGGCTTTAATCATGCCTCTTGTTCAACTCAGCAAACAAATTAGCCCTCAAATTTTGACTTATCTAAAGTACCTTCAGAAAAGCATAGATTCAAAAGTTCATTTTAAATACCCAGTATAACCTTTTCAATCAGTGCCTTTATCCACAAAACAAAACACTATGTGCTAGTGATGATACCTTTAAGTTGTTAATTAGATAGCTTCAAAAATTCTGATAGATTAGCTTCTATCTGCCTCCTCTAAAACTCCGAAAGTCTAAACAAAAAGTTTGCTATTTTTCCTTTCATTAATTTATCTTCTGGAGCACAGATGGGAGATTCCTGTGCAGATATAGCAGCCCTTCTGTGCTGAGCTGCTGCAGATGAAAGCTTCCACAGCTCTCACCACTCCCCTAACAGAGAAGGACTTTCCAGCGGAAAAGCACCACAGCCTGGCCCTTCCTCCACAGTAAATAGCACCAAACAAAACTGAAAAAACATTTGTCATCTAAAAAGCGGCTGGTCACCTTGGTGAGTTCTGTCCTGCTTGGGGTAATTAGCACTGTGTGTGTGTCGACAGGACCCAGCCTGGTGCCAGTGGGCAGACTGGGACTATGGAGAACATCAGCCACCACCACCAGCTACTTTTGACCTCTGCAACATCATCCAAGGGACACTCCGGAGCTACATGAACTCTGCACTGCTCTGGCTGTTGTTACATTAATGACACTGCTACAAATGTGATTTAACATTTTATTTCTATATCCAGATGTATGAAAAAATCAAAGTTCTAAAGGGGAAAAACACCTCTGTGAAAGATGTGAACAAACTCATCTATCTCAACAACGTATTGCATTTGGCTTTCACCATGATGAGCAAAATCTTTGTATTTTAGTGAACACACAGAATGAATGCTTACAAAGAGAGTATCAATATTTCCATGACTGATATTGCCAAGTGTTTTCTATATGTGCCCACTTTATGGCAGCCAAATGTTAGGGAACTAGCCTGGCAAAACTGCCCTTTGCATATCCATGGACACACCTGCCTGCCTCTTTCTGTGCACATGACTGATGATGCCTGACAAGGAAAGTCAGGGAAAAACATAGATGTACACAAAAAAATCATAGGGAAAACCATTACTTTTCAACTTGTGTAACTCAAAGCTGATGCTTGCTATAAGAGAACACAGATCAATATATCTCCTTTTCTTAACACTAGAACTACTTCTAGTCCTTTTGCTCCATCCAAACTTGCTGGCTCAAAATATGACATTCTTCATGAGACTTGCAAACTCAACAGTATTTCTGGTGTGTTGAGGTGGGGACGCTAATGCATGGGTGCGAGGGGGGATACAGCAATGCCAAGCAAAATGCTGGTGACATAAAATATGTCTCTCTCACAAGGCAGCCTCTCCCTCTGCAAGGGAGCACCTCCAGCTTTAAGAGCCAGATGGCTGCTGCACTCATCTAACGTTTGTATTGCCATCCCCAGGCACTTAAAGAGTCAAAAGTCAGTTATACAGCTGGCTTGAAAGCTCATTTTACTGTTTTGAAAAACTTTCCTGAGCCACAGAGAAAAAAGCAACGTTTTTGTAACATTTTTCCTGCAATTACAAAAGTTTGAAACAACCCTGTTCTGTCAACATAAGATGGGATTGTCACCCAAACACCTAACTTCAAGTATCTGCATTTTTAAAGAAAAGAATGAAAAATTGCAAGAGATGTTAGCATGGTATCAATGCAGGGCAACATAAAAGCCATTGCAATTTTAACCACATATGCCTACTCCGTCACTTTACATAACACAGAGAACACAACACTTTTTCCTTTTGTGCATCATTTGCTCTGTTGAAACACAGAAGATATACCTGACTTCACCCTGAGGAAATCTCTCTCTCTGAACTCATCTGCCTCACAAGAGTACAGGCATAACAATTACAAATTACAGCAGCCTCACAGAATTTATGTAGGCAGGAGGGTCTTCACAGAGAGACTGACAGGGAGGAGGAGAAAGAGAAAAAAATCCCAGTCCCTTGTTTCTAGATATTTCTGTGAGAACTTGAATAGAACTGTATCAGCCTTGCTACTGTATCTTAGAAGTGTCAGTTTTCCTGGTTAGGGAAGTGTTTTGTGGAAAACCCATTCAGAAAAACAAAGATGAAGAACAAGTCAGAGGGTGTAAAAAGGTATTTTTTTTAATTTAAACACCAATAACTTTTCTCAATATCTTAGTTTTTAAAAATCTTCTTTTTTTATTCCTAAAATGAAGTCCTGGCATTATTGCTCTGGAGAAAACCAGCAGAAATTAAAAAGAGATCAGTCTTTCTCTGCTTTATAGTGGGTTTTAAACTTTGATGACATCAGCTTATTCAACATTTTCAACCTCAGAATTGCTGTGCTTCTAGCACAAGGAGCATTAAAACCTGTGTGTGTCCTGCCCTGTCCATGGAGCATCAGGTCCCACTAACCAAAGAGCCTATTTTGAGAAAAGAAACTCTCCCTGGTCTTCTCCAGCATGCAGCCAGCTGTAGCTGGAACAGGTTTGGGTTGAAACATAGACAAGTTTGATGCCTGTTTTGTTTTGGAAGACATTATTGGGAGTTTGGAAGACTCTGTTCCAGAGCATTCGTGTTCAGACAAACACCATAAGAATAAAACCAAAGAACATGCCACAGCCAAAATTTGTGTGGGATTTCTACTGCATGGTACTGCCAAGTCAAGGAATACTTGAATAAATCTGAAATAACAGTAAGTGTTTTGCATGTCCAAAGTCCTCCCAGCCTTTATCCACACACTCAACACAAACACTCATAAAAAACCTTTAAAAATTACTAGCACTGCTGGTGGCAACTTGGTAGACAAAGAGGATGGGTGTATTACAACAACTCTTGTGCCTCAAACAAATTGTGCTGCAAACTCCATGCCGGATTTCACTGCAAACTCACTAATGACATGCTGGCTCTTTTGTACAGTCTCTACAGGTCTGAACATGAAAGCACTCCATTTACCAGCAGCAAGCATTTACAGGATTAGCTGATCTCTTCAACTCCAACTACTGCATCTGACCTGCATGACTCATCTTCCAGCCCTGAGTATTTCAGATAAGAGACAGACTTCAAAATTAGCCACTCTCATGCCACAGGTTTGAGTTTCCCGTGCTAAAAATAGGACCATAGAAGAACAGTGTAATCTTAGAGGTCTTCTACTGTACCAAAACAGTTGAAGCAGGACACTCAATAAATGAATGTGAAAATGCTTTTGTATTTATATTCAGTCTGTGAGCCAGCTTACTTTAAAAGCAAGGGCATCTCAAGAACATTTTTTAAGACAGCTGTCCATTTAAGAGCTATAAAGTAGTACATTGCCACACTGACTATTTGCAGTAGTGTTTAAAGATTTCAACTGGGTCAAGCGTTAAGATCCTTCTGCAAAGATGTTGTGGTCATATTTCAGGTTGTGCTTGGCTATATTTGGCAAAGATTTGGCTGGAACTAACTTCTTGGTTGGGGAAAAGATGCTCAAATGATTCTGACTGGCTTGCTGAGATTTCATGCTCTCATCAACAACAACCAATATTCACAATTCCAGGCCTATTTAATCTTTTTATTAGTTATTGTCACTGTACTCTTGCATTTCAGAGTAAATTTTGGTTTAGTTTGTATGGACTAAATGCTACACCTGAGTAAAAACACAACAGTCTCTTTGTTAACTTTCCTTTTTAAAGGTATCTGGAATTTATTCTAAAGGAAGACAGAATTTGCTACCTCTCTCATATGAGCCCAGAGGAATATTAGCTACTCAAAATGGCTGTTATTTCTTACACATTGGGTAAAGCTTCATGGAGCAGGAGGCACAGGCTTGAACACCAGAGATATTGAAGTTTTCTATGTGCACATCTAGAGCTCTGTAAGTGGTTGCCTAAATCTTCAGCTGAAGTGAGCCCTTGTTTCTTGAATACATTATTCGGGGACTCCATTGAAATGCAAAGCAAGTCCCACTGGCTTGCAGCAACTGCAAGACCATCCATGTGAGACAGCAATTAAAAGCATTTGGGAAACTGGGATTTAAGGTTTGAAGCCTGCCTAGCAGTCTCCAGCACACTGCCAGAAGGTGCGACTTGTAGCACAGACCCCAGCTGGAACTTTTCATAGGCCCTCCTTCCCACCTCTGAGTAATCTGTTACCATTTCATTAGAGGTCATCCTCACTGAAACCTCCAGTCTCTGCAGACTAAACCCCAATCTGGCCTCATCCTTTCCACACTGTGACCAGTCAGCAGGCTTCTGAAGAAAATCAATCAGGCTGCCTCAGCCACAGACACACCACGAAGAAAACATGCTGTGAGGTACTAATTGCAAGCACAGCGACCAAACCATGTCAAGACAGCCAACACCAACATCACCACTGTTCATTTCAATGGTCAAGAAAACTACTGCACACACCTCTCCATGTTTGTTGAGGCTAAATACAGAGCAATTGCAGACGGGGAAACCCTGACACTGCATGTCATCAAATAATGCTGTGAAATGAGACCTCACATTTTCCTTTTTCTTCTTTTCTTTTCTTTTCTTTTCTTTTCTTTTCTTTTCTTTTCTTTTCTTTTCTTTTCTTTTCTTTTCTTTTCTTTTCTTTTCTTTTCTTTTCTTTTCTTTTCTTTTCTTTNTCTTTTCAAATTTTTCCACTGTACTTTCAATTGTCATTAGACTTTTTCATCAGACTTTTCATCCACACCTTACAAGGTTTTTTTGTTTTTTGACAATTTATTGGCAGGCTGGGCATATAAATACTATGCTTAAAAGCAGTCAATCCTGTTTCAGGATGGTCCCTCTAACATGATTTCTTCAGATAATGGTGCTTGGTTTCAAGCATTTATTCCCAGAAGATATGAAGTTTCATCAAGAGATAGAAAATTAGGATGAAAATATTTGAGAGAACATGTTAAACATGTCATCTTAAGGACAGCCAAAGTCTGACATGGCTGTAAAACCTTGTAACAATCTGTTAAGAACCTAATCCTGTGTGTTTCTAATACCTAGTGTATTGTTACTACAAGTAATCTCACACTTGAAACCCTCCAAGAAGCTAGTTCTCACTGGAATGCTAACATACTATCACTTCAGCAGTATATCCTCAAATAGTATTGCAGATAACTTTGATCCATATTATTAGAAGTCTCCTTGCTTTCCCTGGTGACACAAACTGAGAAACCTTTTTTCAGACTACAGCTCCATACAGGGGAAGAGAGGATACAGGGCTATTACCTCCTATTCTCTATTGCAGGTAAGTAGAAAGAAGGAGGTCAACGAACATCACTTCCAGTTCATGGGTGGAGGGAGCTAATATTGCACTCTACAGAGGGGTAAGAGACATGAATTTGTAGAGCAGAAGAAGAGTAGAAGAGGATTCTAAATCCAAATCTCACTTTATTCTCTGCTTCAGTCCTGGGCACCCTCCTGCTGCTTCTCTAGATCTCACCAAAGCCTATTTCTTTTGGACCAAATGCCCAAAGGCCATTTACATCTTGATCTTCTTCTATTTTGGGGCATTGATTTAAAGAGAATACTAAAAGTTCTCCGCTATTTCAGAAGTCAGTTTAGTGATTTGTCGGCTAACCTGTGCTCCTCAAGTATGCGACTGCTACTGAAACGTGATGCCCAGTTTTGGAGAATAATAAAGGAGACGGCTAAACTGGAAACCATTTAGTTAAGAGTCATAAGAATAAAGACCTGATTTCAAAAAGGCAGTAAGGGACTTGAATAAAAGCCTTGAGGAACCCATCAATGAGAAAGCTGAGAGGTCCGGATAGTAATCTGGGAGTAGCCATACCAAGAGCATACTTTCACCAAAAATTTCTAATATCCAGAATATAAAGACATAAAAAAGCATGAAAATCAAAGCAAGACATAGCCAAGCCAAAAGGCACAACTTTTTCTCACTGAGTACATTCCTTGGAAGAGCTTACCCATGGTGGTAGAACCATCTCAAGCCATCAGAAACGTCAAAGAAAATACAGGATGTCATTCTCCTTCTGGCAGGCATTAATGGTTTCCTTACTGTTTGCCACAGCAAGTTAGACTAAAAGATCTAACTAGTCCTCCTTCAGCATGCCAGTTGTGGGGAAAAATATTGTTTTTATTTATTTGAAGAAGCTTAATGCTGACTTCTGTAACCTTCATTACTTATGAAAGTATTTGATTGTCCAGCAGGGGCAGGTTGGCCAAGATTTTACTGTGGCTAACTGTCCATGAAGACACAGGCTGCAGAACTAAGGACTCGCTTAGATTAAAGTCATTAAAAAGCCTTCACATATTCACAACAAAATAATAAAAAAAACTCCTCCAAATGATTGGCTCCAATTGTCAAAAATGGGAAAGGCCCTGCAACAATCATGAATCACACCTCTGCAAGCTACAAGGTTCAGAATAATAAAAAAGTGTGAGTTGTCTTTGATTGAAGTGTGGAGTGTCCATGTTTGTTGTATGACCTCAAGAGCCAGCAACTTCATAGCTGAAAGTCAAAATCAGATTCAAGGAACATAAAAAGTTAGTGTTCAATTGCACTCCTTTTTAAATATTGAATCCACAAGCAGTTTCTCCTTCTGCAAAGCATTTAGCCCCTGCACATGGTTCACTCTCTCCATGGCCCATAAAAGATGCCTACAAAGCACAAGGCTGACGTAATCCACAGACTTGCTTGCTCTGCTTGGTGCTTTCTCGGGCAAGAAAACATTCTAGTGTAATTCCTCTGCCGACAGAAATTTGTGGGTTTATAAAATGGTCTTCTAAGTAGCCCTTTTTCCTCTCCTGTACCTCGATACAGGCTGTGTCGAGCCTGTTGTTCGAAAGCCATAATGGGAAATCAGCCAGGCTTAAATCACAGCCAATATCTGCTGTGTGTAAATGAGGAACGCCACAAAATATTCAGCTAAGCAGTTTTGTGTTGCTAGGACACCAGAGGTCAGGCAGCACTGAAAGGGCAGATTATTCCCACTACAGCACAGGCACACAGGCACAGGGCTCCATTCACAGCAGGGCTGTGCCTCTGGGCTGCTGCCTGCACAGGCCCTCACCAAGCATCCCTGCCACCCAACTCCCTGCTCTGACCCTTGCCAGAGTAGCCAGTGTGTACCAGCCCAAATGTCCCATCAGGCTGCACATGGCTCTTGCTGTTTTGGATCATTACTGAAGTCTCACTTCAGCCTGAGGGAGCCTGGGATACTGGGGCCTGACCAACAGCTATGTTGCAGCAGATTTTCAGTATGTGGGCTGGAGATCTCCTTGAGGTATCAGGAACCCCATAAAATTGCATTTAAACCACTTTTTAAGTCTGGAGAGTGGAAATTCAAGTTCACAGAGGTGACAGGGATCCCTTTGACCAGCACAGGTGTCTACGCAAGATTTGTGTGATGGCTCACATAAATGGCCCAGCTAGGTCTCATGTAATTGGTGTGTTAATTACTAGTACATATCTCAGCACATCTCAGATACCGTCAGCCTAATTTTGGCATTTTTCTTAGAATTTTGTCCTTTGAGCTGCTGTTCTTGTATTCCTAGACATATTTACATTATATACTCAGAACTTGCTTTGCAGATCTGCAACCGACTAGGCGAGATATCAAGACTAGTGAAATGTGTGTGTATGTATGTCTGCAGGGCAGGGGCAGAAAAGGAAAGCAGTTGTTCGCTCTTGTGTACATTCATTTCACAGAAAAAGGTAATAAATATGTTCTTCTTGGGCTATTTTGTTATAACACAACAATCCTGTTCCATCCTCTGACAGAGTTGCAAGGTCTTCTTGAGTTCTTTGATGTTTCTGAGAACCACATCAAGATGAAATTAGGTATTTCCAGTAATTCAGATCTTTGCGGTATAAGTCAAGCAAAAAGCTCCTTTACTGATTTCTTCATATTTTATATAAATATGAGATGGAGTAGCTCTGTAGACCATAGCTATTTGTGCTGCCACAGAGGCCACACGCAGGTGAGTCAACATCACCTTGGCTAGAACAGCAGGTAGCTCCTGTGCTTCCTGCATTGATACTAATTGCATTCAGTAGAGGAAAAAAGCCACCATTGTCATCTCATTGCAATGGGTCATGCATTGGCAAGCATTAACACTAGCAATCAAAGCCACCATATATTTCTCCCTCACAAAAAAAAAAAAAAGTTGCACAATCCACTTCTTTGTTCCAATTCCTCTACATCTGTGAAGTAAGAGTTAATTATAGAGTAAATGAACTTTGCTTTATTAGCACGGTGCAGGGTTACCCAAAATGGATGGCAATAAACCCTCTTAACATCAGTACGGTTACTAAACTATTAAAAGATTTATCTAAACACACATATATACAGAGAAAGAATGAATTAGAAAAATGGCAACATTACATCAGGATCTAATTTAACATTCAACTGTCTTCTGAGTGATTTAATTGTGGTACCACTGTTCATCTCCTCAAAGCCTGTAGAATTCACAGCCAGGCATGTTGGTTAATGGCCCTTTGTTTCACTAAGGCTAGTTACATCTTTACTTAGTCACATGAACCACACACTTGGCTGAGTCTATCCATTTTTAAGACGATTGTGGAGAAAAGTTCTGCCCTTACTTATGGTCTTACAACCTGTTGTATCATATTCAAATAGGAATATGGTTCCTCCTGCCCTAGAAGTGGATTTTTTTTCTATCCCTCTTCCATATTTTCTGATTGTGGTGAAAACAGACTGTTGAGACCCCATGATTGGTTAGATGCACACTCACTGCTGCCTTACCAGCCTCTTGGGGGAACACACACAACTGGAAGCAGTGGATGTAACAAGTTTTGTCTTCTCTGTGCATATGACTTGTGATTTTAGGATCGGTGTGCACTTTAAGCACCAACCCAGTAGTAACTTAAGCAAAGCATTTACATGTGTGTTTAGAGCTCATTGAGGTCAATGAGTAGTACATGCATTGTAAAAACCAAGCTGATTTTGGATTTGCTATGTTGGGCATACCAGCGATCACATGGAAACAGCAATTTTAGATGGCTGAACAGCCTCCCCTGAGAAATTCCTAAGCTGGCTTAAGTATACAACCCAACATAACCCTTAATGTTCGACTCAGAAAGAGACACTTTAGATGGAATCAGCTTTCCTAAAAGCAATTTTGTTTGACATGTGAATTGCTTGCTTACATTAAAAAATTCTTTGAAGCTAATTTATGTGCTACACCACTTTTAGTAAAAATCATTTCTCCCTTTGAAAGACTACTTAATTGATGAGTCTGGTCATCAATTGTTTCTTTTTGGTAAATATGCACACACCGTGTGCTTGGGAAGATGCAGATGGACATACTCATCTTTTTCATGCTGAATCTGAGGCAGCCATTCATGTGAGAAACCCAGTATCATAGAGGATTTGGTATCTATTTTTCCTTCTGAAAATGTATGTCTTCTCTCAATCCATCTACTTTATCTTTGATTGACTAATAAAAGTTTTTAGACCCCCTCCAAGCCCTTACTTGCCACATACTTTGAGATTTCCAGATCTACAGAGAGTGAGTTTCAAAAATGCCATGATAGATCGCATCACATAAACAGTAGAAATAGAACCTAGTACTATGAGTGTGGTGACAAATTTGCCTTTCCTACACTAAATATTGTATAATGCTCACAGGTGTGTGCCACAATCCAAGGTGGCAGCCAAAACAACAAACTTCCCAGTGTCCCAAATGATATACATAGAGCAATGTGCTTACTGGCTCACCAGCAATTCATAGACCTGAACAGAGTGTGCATTTGCCTGGATCTTGGGACCCAGCAACAATATGAATACTACTCAGAGCCTGAGGAATTGTGATTACCTCCCCAGCAAAGCTCCTGTAAGAGGCATCAGGTGCCCAGATTGTGGAGAGGGGACAAACCAACAACAGCAACCTCTAACCTCATCATGTGTGAGCCAAAAACTTCCTGTAGTTAAAACTGACTGCCATTACACAGCTCAGATGGCTCAGATAATGTCCTCAAACATAGCTACTATATTCCACTTCATACAACTGAAACCACAACCTGACTTCCAATGACTGTGTTCAGAATGCACCTACCTTGCTTCTGAGGTTTATAAACTACCTAAATCCACTAGAAATGGCAAATTCTGAGTGTAATACAACAAAGATGATTTGATGCACTTTCAGTAGGCTTTTCATGTTTAATGTTTCATCTGATGAGGTGACACTAGATGTTCTAAAGTGTACTTAGTCCTTATGAATCCATCATAGTCTCAAAGTCACATATATATATATATATGTACATTAACAGATAGATTCAGTTAAAGAGAAAAAAGTTCAGTAACTGATCCACATTTTAAAACACCATTAACTTCTAGTCTTTACACACATTTTGTGTTTGAGGGTAGCTTTGGCAAAGATCTATGAATAGTCTAGCCATATTGAAAAAAACATTGTTATTATGCTTCCATTTATAAGTTGTAAATACATCTTTTTGAAGAAGCCAATAAATGAGAAACAAAGTAGATCTTATCTTTTTTGAAATTAAGTATATTTAGCAAAAGAAGTACTAAATACGTATCATTAGTGTGCCACACGACAGAACCAGCTACATTTTGACCTACTACTAATGTTAACATCTGGGGTTTAAAGGGACATATTTTAACATCAGCGAGAGAAGAATGACTACAAGTTATGGGAACCCTATTTCCTGCTCCCATAGGCACTTTATCAGATCATATATCCTCCACCTAGATTTGCAAGTCAAATCTAAGGTTGCTTTTCTTGAGACCAGAATATAACTCCCATAGACTTCAATGATGCAGGATCAAACCCATTCCCTTCATAACAGGTTCTCTCAAGCCATTTTATCCTAATTTTCTACCCTGTGGCTGAATTCTAATGTTTGCAGAGACAAGCACTTAAAGTGGGAAAGCAAGAAGCAAAATGCAGATCCAGAACCAAAGACAAATAGTGGTGAACAGAGCTACCTTATGTGCTGTGTTGGGGGGGTTATTTCATTGTGTGCAGAAGGGAGATCTGATACGGCAAACAAAGTAAAAATATACTGCTATTATGATATCCTTTCCAGTACTACTGCAATTAATTTTTTCCAGGCATACTTCATTTCCTGATTTCTGTAGCAAAAAATTACTGTTCAAATGTGCTCCATCAAATTTCTCCAGTAAGAATAAAAAATTAATTTAGACTTCTGGGTTCTGAAGATATCTCACCGGACTCCTCCCCAACTCTAAGCACATTTATCCCCAGTACCTTTTTCTTTTCATGTAATCAACACAAAACTACAGCCATGCCTTATGCCTTAATACATTACAGGAATACTATAATCCTAAACTTTACATAGCTCATTTTCCTGTACCTACACCATAAATTGCTGAACAACAGAAAAGATCTTTCTCCAGAAAGCAGCCCATCACTCCAACACAGGTCTTCCCCACTCTGCACACAAAGCTCTACTTCTGCTGACTTTTTCCCAGCTCTGCAAACAATAACCCCTTTAACTTTTAAACAAAGTGTGATTTATTAAAGCAGACTGCTTGGCAGCAAAGCTCTCCTGGCTATTCGAAAATATGATTAGACCAGTAAATTTAGTTCTTTTTTCATAAACTTGGTTCTGCATGCATTTACTCTCTTTAAAACAAAATACAAGTCCAGAAACATTTTCAGTACAGCTTGCTCAGCCAAACTCCAGGTACTTTCTGTTGTTTTTCTATGAGTCCACTGCAGCTGCAAGTATGCGAGATTAAAATAATTTAAAAACCTGCATGAATTAAACCTCTTACCTTTTAAGACTTTTTCACCCTTCAGCGTTCGTCCATTGTGAAGAACTGAATCTTTAGCAGTTGCAGCTATGTATACACACACAGACACACACAGAACAGGGCTTTCTTCAGCTCACTGGTATTTCAAGTCTTTCATGTGATATCTTTGGCTGTACTTGCTTAATTCATTCCTGCTGCTACTCAAAGGAAGTCAAGCCTAGCGAGGGCTGGCTCTACAGCAATTGCTGAAGATATTCCTGACTAACAGGACATGAGGGCTAATCTCACCTTATAGGCAGCAAGAATGTAAATATATTTAACAGCCAACAAATTCCTAAACCTTAAGAGATAAAATGCACAAAATGCCCTAAGACACGGTTTAGCAAGAAAGTGACTTACGAAGGTTAAACTTTTTGCTAAAGAACAATACTCTGTACCCCAGTGATGCGTTTGGAGCTCTAAGGATGTCTATTTATCATGGACTGTGCATGTTCCCTTGGAGTAGTTACCATGAGAACACAGCAAACAGGATTTGAATGTAAATTGCCATCTAGAGATGGGGGACTTTTATTTGTAGTTACAGAAGAAAACTTCCAGAGCTTGATGAAGTGCACACTTTTTCTGCACATACATTTGCATGACAATGTTTGCAATTCAAATGCTTGGTAGAGTGCAAAAGAAGGAAGAATAGCCAAGATCTTTGCTTGGTATTTATAAAAACCAAATACTTCAGACTTGGGATCACTAGTTGCAGTACCATGAATGCCTATACACATTACACAATCACACATAATGGAATTCGTAAACCACAAAATATCCATCGGGTGGCCCAACATGCAGCGTTATTGCAGTGCCTGAAGTCAGCTGGAGGCAGTCAAAATCTTTCTCACTTCCAGATACCACACTGAACTACGCAGCAAATGTTGCACATTAAAAATATCCCACTCTCGGGCATTTTATCTTTCCCCAAAATTGTTCTGGTACTTTGCCATTTGGGCCATCCCCCTTCCAAGTCACTCCTGAAGCAGCATTTGTTCCCCATGCATCTCTCCATCCTGCTTACATACAGCCACATTTAGTATCCAAGATCCAAAAAATTACTTCTATTATTTGTGGACAGATGCAAATGCTGCGAAACATGCAAAAATCTGTCTGCCTGCACTGCATGGAGTTTGATGCAACCTTTACAGCAGAGCGTCTGCTCCCTCCCCCACGGCATCCCATGTCAGCTCTCTATCCCTAGCCTTAAACAGCTCAATTTTAAACTTCTTAACCACGGTCACTGAAAGACAAACCCTAATACACTTAGCAAAAGGATGCCTCGTCAGCCCTGCTTAGTAAACAACAAACCTTGATGAAGAAGAAGAACATGCCTGTCTGGGTGACTGCCCGGAGAGCAGAATGACCTACTTCAGCCGAGCACACAGGGACACACTGAGATGGGGACAAAGGGACAACCCAGTGACTCCCAGGCAGCATAACCAACAGGCTGCACAACAGAAGTGATGGGAGCCATCTTTCAGAGAGGGCAAGGAAGACAAGCATGGCTTACATGCAGCCAAAACACTGTGCAGGAATCATCTTGTTCTTTCAGGCAGGGATTCAGATTCACACGTAACATCACTGCCAGCACTCTGCGAGCTGGAGCGGTTGCTTTCCTCACACCTACTCCTTATCACTTTTACCTAAGGAGTCTTCTAGTGCCTGACCTAGTTATTCAAGTGATGTGTCAGAAAATGATGCAGCTGGGACATACTCCACAAGTCTCATTTGAAGCTATGCAATTCTGCAAAACCCAAGGCGGCAAGATCCAGGTAGCTGAATTAAGTGGCGTTGGCCAGGCACGACACCACACCTTCCGACTGCGCCTTCCTGATTACGAATCATAAAGCCTTATGAGCAAGTTAAAGGGCTAAGGATAAATAGTTTGCATTTGGCCCCATGCACTCGCTGACCTGTGAGACTGGGCCAACATGCTATCTTTTTTGGAAATGGTTGCTCTCCTCCCAAATGACCCTGAGCAACAGCTCCCTGAGCCTGACCCAAGCTGCCCCAGAAAGCCCAGTCTGTGCTCAGAACCTGTGGCTCTGCTTCCTCAGAAGCAATGACAGCAGTAATTGGCAGCCAGAAAGCCTTCTTAAAACAAGTATTTATTGAGAACAACTGAGATTAAAGAGAGATTTTTAAAACAGGCAGTAAGGATCTCTAATATATGAGCTGCTTATACAGCTGTAAATGAATATTACTAGACCATAACTTTCTATAGATAGCACCACACACATACAGCAGCTGTACCTGGGGTATATAACCTATCCTCTTTTCTTTCAAAGTATGACAGAGTAACCATTAACATGATCAGGCTTTCTATTCCATCTTTCTTATGGACAGCAAGTCAAATTTACCCTGTGATCTCCTAGCTCCCAGTACCAGAGAACACTGTAGCTTTGATGCAGAAGGGCTATCCCAGGGCTTGGAAAAAACCATAAAGACACCTTCATTTAGGGCCTAAGACTTTTTAGCTTTTAACTGCAAGGCTCAGCATCTTTAAAGCTTCATAAAAGCATCTGTTCCCCAATAAGGAGACCTAGAGTCTGCTGAGTGACCGAGATTAGTGTATAAAGCACACGCTTAGTATTCAACTCCAGTAGGATGTGTACAGAAGTTTGAAATCAGACCACTTTAAGGATACTTAAAAAGAAAAAAAAGAAGACTAGTAAAGAATTTTCCAGATGCTTAGCAATCCTGTGCTGCAGGTATAGTAGAATACCCTTGAAGCTCTGAGTCTCCCTCCTTGAATCTTTCAATCTGAAAGATTGCAATCCCTGAATCTGTCAGTACTGTTCTCAATGAAGCACCATTAGACATACACTCTCCTTACCCACATTCCTGCAAAAAAAACCCCCCAGAACCTCTCTATACAAGGTAAACTCAGTAATTTATACAGTCAGGTCCCAATATGACAACACTGCAATTCCAGCTTGACAATCAGTTTACATACTGGTTCACTGCATTTGTATCTGCTTCACACCCTGCATAAAATCAGCCTTGCAGACATGGTCAAGCTGTACTATCACTGTTCCATTGCACTGCATTCCTGAGCTATACTTCTAACTGGTGTTTAGGTTTGTATCATGCTATACTTACATTTGTAATGATTCAGAGCTATTTTAAGAGCACAGCTTTCATTCAGGAGCCAAGCAAAATACGTTTGCATCTCATTTCATATTAGAGGATGTACTGCTTGCTATTCCAGGGCGTCTCATGGCCATTAGTGACCTATACCTCAAAGTACACTGCAGGTGCCAATAGCTATACCTTGATTCCTCAAATGGCTCTGTCCCCAAAAGCGATGCTAATAATTTTATTGCCTTGATAATAATTTTCGCAAAATGAATATGGAGCATGATAGGACTGTAAGCAGCAGTAGACCTCTCAGAATTTATTACAGATGTTTTTTTTTCTTTGAACTGCAAAGTTATTACTAGTTTCATTTTTTCTGTTGCTCCCTGTAGTCCCTACCCTGCAGTAGTTTAAAATACAGGTTTAATTTTGTCTAATTTCTTTAGCTGACCTAATTAAATTTTAAGATTAAAAAAAAAATATAAAAACCCACAGAGAAAAAGAATTGCCCCTTCAGAAATCACAAGCTCTGAGAGAAGGCAGCTTTTATCCTGAGAGTGACAAGATCATCACTACAACAGAGACAGACAATAAATGGGCAGATAGGGAGATGAGTGGAGACCCTGCAATTCTGTTGCCTGGTGGCACACAGCAACATAAGTTTCCTACAAAAATAATCTAAAAAGTGAAATTGTCTGCATCAAATACTTCATGTGAATTAAACCAGGACTTTGTCTATCAGGCCCAAACTGGACTTAGATCTGTAACCAAAGAGAAGTAGATGCACTTGTCTATGTGCATGAGAAAAGAGCCACGCCTGAACCTGTTGAAGTCTCAAGAACAGGGAATTAGAAAAGTAATAACTGAGGTTTTGATAGACTAGCACAGACGAGGCAGATGCTGGAGTTGGGGGCCACTTGCTATGATTATGTCAGTATTATCCCACTTGTGTTTATCCCAATATATTTTCAAGAAATACCCTATATGGAAAAGGGAACTTCAGAAAGCACTTAAGCCAAGCTGCCTGAGGTTGGCTGTTTCAGGGCAGCAGGAAAATTTCTGCCTCTGAAACAGCTTGAATAGGAAGTTCAGGTCTTAAATTTACACTGATCTGTCTCCTGAGTGGCACCAAGGCTTAGCAACTTTATTAATAGGAGCAAGCTGGAAGAAACATTCAGCTGATGGCTGTAGCAATATTTGCAGCCTGTTCCAAACAGACAGTCTTTTTTTGCCTTTTTTTTTTATGGGAGTTTTTTTGGCGGTGTTGTTGTTTTTTTTAATTTAAATTACACAAAAAACAGAAGAACGAGACCAGAAAAGGCAAAGTTGCAGGGAGGAATCATTATCAAGTAGAACAGAAGGCAGGAAAAGAAACATGAAACCAAGAAATAGAGAAAGATGTGTCAGAGTTCAAAAGGATGAAATGATATGCAGTTCTACCAGCTGCAGTGAAGATGAGGGGAACTGAGGAGAAAGACCCTTCATTAGCAGAAAGCACTCATTAAGCATACCAAGTGGAAAAGTTTCCATGTTATGGCTAGTTCAGAACAGATTGGAAATTGTGAAAACAGATACCCAGATTGTTTGGGGGTCTCCCAAGAATTAATGGGTCCTCTGTCCTTCTGTCTGAGGCTCGCTCACTGAAATGTCTTGTGACAAAAGGTCACGTACTCTGTGTGCTCCCTTTAGGAAATTGCACTAATGAGTGTAGATCTGCTTTCATATGTAAATGTTCAGTCATTTATTGCATATGCTGAATTGTTTTTCCTTGCCACTGCAGCGTATTTAAAAATTAAACTTCAAAAAAATTAAAACAATCAAATAATTACTGTATATTATCACATCTCTACCCCTACTTTAATGTCTAGAACAGCAGAGAAAGTACTGTCTGCTGCACAGTCTGCTTTTCAAAGGCTTGCATTTGACTTCCATTTGCTCAACCTCATTCACCGACAGAATTCAAACATACTTTCAGAGTAAAACAGATGTTGAACCCCACCAGCTCCTCCCCTCCAGTTGCAGAGGATGGTCACCAATAGGCATGTTACCTATTTGTATCTAATCTGAGACATATGAGTAGATTGAGGGGCTTTGCCCCCAGTAACACAATTGCAGCTCACTCCTTGATGAGTATCTCTGGTCCACCTCTCCTTTAATGTTGTGTATTTTAAAAAAAAGCAAATAACCCCACACACACACTTCTTTCACATAACTTGGCTTTTGGTAAGCACTATTTAAGTACTTTTTGAATTACATTTATCTCTCCATATCACCATCACTGCAGAGAGAAAATAGCTGAAAATGCTCAGTGAAGACCCTTACTTTCTTTTGATCCCATTTTCTCTGCTTCAGCAGCTCAGCTGAACATTTCAAGCAATTATGTTTCTGCACAGCGAGTCACATACGTGGTAATCCCTGGCAGTCCATGCACACCTAGCCTGTCTCTGAGCTGTGTTGGTTCAGAGATGTCTAAAGTCAGTCACCTTACTTTCCCTTGTCTGACTGAAAAGAACATTTATATGGGAGGATAAACTACAAAATGTTTAATGTGATGTGCATCTACAGAATCTAGTGAAGGTATAGAGCAGCCTAATGCAGTTCATCTGCCTTCTTCTGTACCTGCATCACTGCAGAAGGAGCTACGCCAACAACATCAGAAGATTGTCACTAAAAACCGCTACATCTGTATGACATGGAGTGGGGGAAAGGGAGCAGTGTACAGTGAGCAAAACTTCGAACAGTGAATCCCAAAAATCCATTTCGATAACACTTCCCTGAATGAAGAATGACATTGTTAAGCATTATATATGGCTTTCCTTCTCATTTTCCATCAAGTCTTCTACTGAATGAGCAGAGATTCAGCAGATTCTTCTACTGTCACAACACAGAAACTGTGTGATTTAAAAAAACCAGATGTGGTTCCCTGAGGCTGTCTCAAGCTCCTTCTCCTTGGACAGCTGCTAATTCTATGAGAACTTTGTTTTAAAAACAGTAAGGCTCTCAAGCTGCTACACAAGCAATGCAGCTTAAAGTGAACCTTTTATAACCATCCTTAAAACTAGTAATTTATCAGAGTTCTGAGCAATGAATATTAAAAAGATGCTCAAAGACATTGACCACATGCAACAACAACAACAAAAAAAAATCAAATGCCTTTCCCTGTGCCTTCCTATTGCAGAGTCTTCTACAAAGTCAGTGAAGAGTGCTACCCTATGCTTCACACAGTGGTAAATAAACAGGCAGCAAAAGATTAGGCCTGAGACATATACAAAAGATGGACACTATTTAAAATCTTACCTTCTTCACGTTGGGTTTGATGCATCGAACAAAGAAAGGATTTGAAGAACTCAATGTCGCCATTAAAGAATGAAGCGATTCCTAAACACAAGTGGAAAAGAAACAGCACTTTACAAACTGGATTTTTGTACAAGCAACATACCCCAGAAAGGAGCTCAGCACTGCAGACAGGATCTAACTGCAACACCTAGTGGTACACATCAGGAGTTACTGCACCACATAAGCTCTTACTTCCAAACACACAGGATCAATATGTGTGTGTTCATTTCTTCCACTGGCTCTTCTGATCAAAACTATCATCACTGTTTTACAGTGACTAAGATTCACATATTGATACAAAGAAAACTGTTCAGAGGGAAACACCAAACTAGAAATTTGCTGTTTCGAGGATCTTCCAAATGACTGCTTAAGACAGGATCCACATTGCCAAACTGCTAAACTTGAGCAAGTCAAAAGGAAGGATAAGGGGTCTAAGTTAAAACCCATAAAACCAGATTTCCTCTTCTCATTTCAACCATGCTATACTCACACCTTTTCCATTTTCCCTGAAGAAAACAGGTTTTCCCTTAGTTTTAGAACTCTGAATGATCGAATACACATTAGACTATCAGATGTCTGAACCTCAGCCTGGAGATAAAAATCACAAAAATCCCTCAGTTCTTTTATGATTATTACTTTAATTACACATCCACCCCTTTCCCGCCTGAACCGTCATTACATATCTTATTCCAACTTGTCTCATTCTGTATCATTAAGTACAATGAACCATTTTAAACTTAAGTCTTGCATTTACTTTGCAGAGATGCAAGATACAGAGACTTGTTCAAGAGAGGAGCCCATGCTCTGAAGAGCCCAGAAAGTTAACAATGGTAATGTTTCACCCCTCAAAGGGGGCACGTTGTGCCAGGCAGCAGAGAGAATACAGAGCATGCTGCCAAGGAGACAGAAAATCCACTTTTTAAAGGAGCAACACTGTGCATCCTGCCATATGTCTTGGAGCGAAACTGCCAATGCCAGTCTGTTAAAACAAATTCTTCCTTTAATCTGCAGACCAAGGACTTACTTAATGGTAAAACATGCAATGATAAAGGCAACAGGCAGAGTTACGTCTATGCACAGAAGCTGGTGCAGAGCAAAGGGAGCAAACAGTGAAATAACTGGAAACATAAATGATAGCTCTTGCTCCATTTGCATTTGCCAGCCTATGGGCTAGGAGTAGGGCAGCAAACATTGAACAACCAGAACGTGTAATACCAAAATATTTTTGTTTAAAGACAAATATTTACAGTTTTAAAAAGTAAGGCTTCCTCTGTATTAAACCTGTGTGAACATTGTATCTATGGACAACTAAGCTAATCCCCTCAATCCAGGCTCCTACTTACAGAGATTGGAAAAGTTGGTGAGTCTAAACAAAAATGAGTTAAACTATTTTCAGCCTCACCTGTGGTACAGACAGCCAGATTCTGCACAATGCTGCAAGCCTCTAAATCACTGTCAGGTGGAAAGCTACTCTGAAGTTTGCCTTGCTCTAATCAAAGGGCTGAAACAGATGATATCTAAACTCAGGAACTCTGCCTTCACCCCCATGCCCACATTAGGCAGGTCATCAAATGAAGAGTCACCTAACCTATCCTAAGAATAAAACTATGAAGGTAAAGTTCTTATTTTTAGTTGAAATAAGATGGACTAATCCCTGTAAGGGTTTAAAACATCTGAAAAACACCCAAACTAATTCTTTGGGAAAGGCATGGTGTGAAGGCTAACCTCTTGTAAAGCAGCCCAGCTGGTTAATGGTCAGTTACTGCAGCTTTAGGTCAGAGGCAATAATGTTTTGATTTCATTTTTTATCACCCTTATATTGTCCAGGGTCCCTGACAGAAAACAGAAGGAACACTACATTGTTTTTTACCTTGCCAAGTGGGTGCAAAAATATGGTCAATTTTTGTAAGGTAACATCTTAAAGTCTGCTTTGCACATAAACAAATGACTAAGTGGAAACAGTACCTCCTGTTATCTCAGAGAACTAGCAAATAATACCACCTCACCACAAGAAGTGGGCACTATCTGAGATAAGTTATGGTAGCACAAAACAAGCTGTCCAGGAAATAAAACAACAGCATGTTTTAATAAAAGACATTGTGTGTGCACCAGCATATACCCCTTGGTGTTCTGTCCAACACTTAGAAATAGTCCATTAGAATAAAATCTGCCCTTAAGGGGTTTGAGTCTTCTCTTTTTTTTTTTTTTTTAAAGTGAAGAAACTGTGCAGAAGTGTATTAATTCAAACAAAATTAAACAAAACTAATCCAGACTTGCACTCATGCAATTTAGAAAATCTTTTATGCCAATCTTTCTCTTTTAAGTAATTTGCAGATAGACTTTATACTAGATTTCAATATGGTGTCATTTTTGATGGGAGGCTATAAAGCTTCATAAAAAGATGTTTCACAAAAATGCTTTCCAAACTAAGTTAAAGGAAAGCAACACCTTAAGGAGGTATTTGTTCAGCACTTAGTTTTCTTAGACTACAGACACTGCTGTAAGGCTTTATGTGCTTTTGTGGTTGGTTTTAGATTATAAAGAAGAACCAGGACAGAAGAAACCGAAGTCATAGAGGAGCTTTAAAGTAAGGACAAATAAACAAGTGGGGAATGAAGCAGAAGTTTTGTGTGGATGATTTGATGCAAAGGCTAGTGTTTACTTGAAACTAGCTAGTATGGCCAATTAGTTGATTAGCAAGGGCAGTTTCATAGAAAAAACATCAACCTTTTAATGATCAAGTTTTGCCTGTTTCAATCTGTACCCGTTCTTTATGGACCAGGGTTCATCTATTACTGATTAGCTACGGAACAGAGACGACTCATTAACTAACCTTGAACTGGAGACTGACTGTGGGTTTTCGGTGCTTGCTTCCACATTTAAGAGTGTCTTGATTGTTGCGACTTGAAACATGTTCAAACAGATCATAGATGAAATCGAGACTGAAATGGGAAATAAAAAGAACATTATTCAAGTGTATCTTAACAGGTTATGAGGTTCATCACTGTAGAATGCAAAGAAATGCCCTTAAAAATCACTTCCTCCATCAAAAACACTACCTGATTTTCTCCATAATCTTTAATAAACAATAGATTTTGCCTTTGCAGAATTTAGGTAGGGGAGAAAAAATAAAATAAAAACAAAACAAGGAGGTTCTTTCTTCTCCACTCCGAATACATCTTTCAAGAAATGAAATGTGAAGTCGTAGAGACTTTACTGTATTTTAGTCCACTCAAACAAAACTCCAGCTGACTGTAACTGGAATTGTACCTAAACAAACACTAAAATACAAGACTTCTAGTTTGTTTAGGGCTGTAACACAAAATAGTCACCCACATAAGCCTCACTTTCAGATACCAACTGTGCCTGCTGTATCCTTCTGCTGTATCCTTCTCTTACCATTTCTATAGAAAAACCGACATTTTAATTTCGGCTTCACATAGATATTGGTGCAAAAGCAAAACCAGGGCCAGCAGTTTTAACTCATTTGTTCCTTTTACCTACATACTTTAATTGACAGATGTTGTATCAGATATGTCATAAATCCAGAACAAACAACGTAGGGAGGTAAATGCTTATTAAAAATTTCCCCCCCACAGAAGGGCTTAAGGGATTTAGAGACAAGTAACTCGCATAGCAAATCTGGATGACTGGATGGGATAGATGAGGGCAGTAGCTGAGACAGCAACACCCAGTCTCAGCTGCCTCCTCTTCCACCACTCCTCTATGTCCTGGAGTTTCAACCATACACCTGCAAAAAGGGATGTGGTACTGCTCCAGCTCCCCGAGGACCCTAAGACCTTAGGCAGCAGAATGACAGGTGACACACAGGTACCAAAGCCAGACACAGCTCAGACTTTCAGTAACATAAATCTTCATAGAAACTCTCCCTTCAAGGCAATTACTACATGGCAGTTTGCACGGTGGTAGACACCCGACACTAAGTGTTCAACCAAATTAAGGAATGCCTGAAACACAAGTAAAGCCAGCTGAATGTGAAGTGAAAAAATACACATACACACTGCCCATGAGGTACCCAGATACAGTTAAAAACCATCACCAGCTTCCAGCATCTTTACTCCTCACAAGAGTATCAAGTGAATTCTCTAGGAACTCCTGAACTGAACAGCGACAAGGTACTTTACAATTTAGGTAAACTCAACTTTGTGAGAACCAATTACAGTCAGATCTGTCTACAGAAAACTCTGATATGCTCATTTCTATGACATGCTATAATATGCTCATATCATTTCTATTTCATGCTATTTTCTGTCAAGATCTGATGCTCTGGAACATCTATCATACTCAAACCCCAGTAGAATTAGATGATAAATTCTGACAGAATTAGTCGACACAACACTCCTTAATGTCATGTCCTTAACAAAAATCGCAGAAACGTACCTGCTTTCACGTAACAAGTTCAGGAGATCATCTCTGAAAGTATCTCTGTTCTTCTCCAAGATGCCCCTGACATCATACTGGACCTAGAATGAAACAGAGGTGGTTCAAACCACAAGTTAAACAGTCAGGTACCTCTCACATGAGTGGTACTGTAAAAAATGCTGAGGGAACAGAGTGCTTAAGTTAATTTTGAGCAGCCTCAGGGTAAAACTAAGCTAATGAAAATTCTCCCTGGAATAATTACAGCAAATAAAAAAATTACCTCCCCAGCGTAGTGCTTCACTCCAAAGTTGTGAACGGCAACTCTTGGTTTTACATAAAAAGGATTGTTCTAATTGGAGGAGGAAAAAAAGAGAAAAATATTTGGGGGGTGGTGTCAGGGAATGGAATGATACAAAGGGTCACAGTGTCCCCTCAACCCATACTAAATAAACCATTGTCTTCCAGTAAACTCCTTGGAAGATTAGTGCTCCAAAAGCAAACAAGCAATTTAAAATGATAATAGGATTTGTTAGTCTGGGTTGCTTCAATTGCAGTAATAACAGATTTACAGTCTATAAAAAGGCATTATACTAAACCTAAAGCCATAACTCAAACCCATCTATTAAAGGCACTTTGAAAGAGAAGGGTCTGTCTTAAATTGGTAGTCATGAAAATTGGTGAATATGCTTGCATCCCAGAAATTAAAGCAACATTAATCTGGACAGAAGAAACAGCAACCTTTCAGTAAATTACACCAAGGTGAATGCTTCATTAAATCAAGGGAAATTGAACACCTAAATAATCTGAGCTGGAGGTTGACAGAGCTCTAATTAAGAGTAGAATTTGACTTATTCACCATAATGGAAACCTTCAACTGGACAGTAACAAGGATATGTTCTGTCAGGTAACCAATTCAGTCTTGACAGCAAATTATATGGATTGCTACAGAAGTAGCACCACATTCAAAAAAGCCTCTACAACTATATGCCCCATATATTTAAACCATGAATTTCTAAAGAAGCAAAGAGATCCTCCATAACTTGCACAGAAAACATCAGCAAAACATCACATACAGCATGCTGGGCATTCAGCTTCCCCAGTAAGGTGAAGTCAGTAGCCTGAGGAAAATGGCTCTCCTCATTGATAAGTGCCAGTAGTCCCAGTTTCTAGAACAGCAAGAAGAGGCAGAAGATGAATTAGTGCACAGATGGACACAGATGTTTTTCCCAGTTCGGAAAAATCACAAAGTCCTTGAAGTTGTTGTGTGCAGAGAGGCACAAAACAACTCATACATAACTAAAATGCCACTCTTGTAGACAACTGCAATCCTATTTTTCTGGCAGCACACCTTTTGAAACATAGAGCATATGAGTTAAATAGAGAAAAATAAGCTACTGGAAGACTCAACTGTTCTCCTGATGCAAGCAGTTTTTAGATGCATACAATGGCATTGCCTCAGAATATATCCCCAGCCTTCCAGATTTCCAGTGATCATGAGTCTGAGGAGTTTGTGTAAAACAGCTTTTCAAAAATTTTTCTTCTATATAATAATCTACTTACTTGTTGATCCAATGCAAACATTTAGCACCCACAGTGCCCAAGGGCAGAGCAAAAGATACACAGTTTTAACAACATGCTGTGTGAAACACAACCTCCCTTTGCTTTGCATATGCCTCTGTGTAATTGCCTTTGATGTTCGCTACTTCTCATGCTAGAAGAGGTGGTAAACAAAGCAAGCTACCCTGCAGTTAATTAATGTGTCCAGCAAGCTTCAGGTTGATACAGCATCTCAGAAGAACACGGTTCTCCAGGTGCACATTTTAATAAGCCACTTCCCATGGGCCCAGAGCAGCTCCTGACAAACCACACTGCCCTGACTGCAGTCACGTCCTGCCAGCTAGATCTTCTGCCTGCTGCTATCCATTTCTGTGGCCGTCCTGCAGCCACACACCCTGCTACAGAGAAAAACTCACACAGCCCACCTGAATCGATGGCAGAAGAGAACATGGATCAAATGATTTTTTTTAATCATCTCCAAATATTGCTTTTGTATATAATCACAAAGTTGCCACAAAGAAAATACATATATTGAGTTTACAATATAATCCATATTATAGCCTTACATGAAAATTATCTAATTAAAATTTGTTATTTAAACATGCAAGACCAAGACCCACCATCCTCTTCACTTGTTCTTTGTGTGTTTTAAAGACGTTTTATCTCAGAACAAAAACTAAAATAGGTAATAGAAACAAATTCTTTATTACCTTTTCAATGAGATCCAAGCACTCTCCATTGTCTGTCCAGTCAATATCCTCCCAAATTAATCCTTCCCTAAGGAAAATAAAGGGGGCCCCTTTATTGACAGCTATGAAACTGTTTTAATTACAGAAAGAGGAGGAGCTGCTGTAGTCATCTTGCAAATTACAGCACAATCACCTTGCTTTTAAGAAATACACAGCTCCAGACAGGGACTTTCAAGGGAAACTAAAGTAGCTGCAAATTGAGATTTCAAGTGAATGCTGATATAATCAATATTCTTTCAAATTTCTTCTCTGACTCTTACCTGCTGTATTCCAGTTGCTCCAAGGAAAAAATATGCTTATTGAAATACTCCTGAAGCTTCTCATTTGCATAATTAATATTGAATTGCTCAAAACGGTTTACCTAGAGACAAGAAATTTTCAAAAATGCATACACTTCAAATATTTTGCTTTGCAAACAAGGCACTGGATTAACTCGTAACATGTTTAACAACCAAGTTCCAGAGAAGAGGACAAAGATACGTAGAACAATAAAGCATAAATATCAGACAACCCATTTGAACAAGCTTTTGTAACCTACCTCAAAGTTTTCAAATCCAAATATGTCCAAAATTCCAATAGACTTGAAGTCTTCCTTGCTCCTGATTCTGCTATTGATTTTTTTAATGATCCAAGCAAAACACTGAGAATAAAGTGCCATAGCCATAGAATCTCTGCTGTCTATTGCCTGCGTTAAAGAAAGAATACATGAACATCAATCACCCATGTGACTGAGAACTGATCAGACTGCTGGCCAGTGTCCTTAGCACAGCATAAAGAAATGCATCATGCAACAGGTTAGTTTTCCTATGTAGCTTGACAGCAGTTGTATTAACACTTATATGGCATCACAATTTGAGTTCAACAATTTAAGTTAAAACAGCTGTACACCTATGTGGCTTTAAAATTATATTTCAATGCTAAAACATTCAAAACACTAGGAAATTATAAACTTAAAAGTGTGGAGGAAGGAAAGAGAAGGGTAAGAAATACTTTAATTCATCCTTCTGTAGAGGTAAGCATAATGTTATGCATATCTACTTCTAATCCCCTTCTTGTAAATTATAAAAATATTTCTCCTGAAAGATTTCAAAAACACCCACCTGACAAGTGTTGATAGTGAAAAGTATCAGCCTATGTGATTAGAATTTGAAAAAAAATGGTAAACAATCAGGCTTGATAAGAATAATAAGAGACAAGAGAGAAATCCTGTTCAGAATGACAGAATAAGATCTACAGAGATCATACCCTTCCCCAAAAAAACCTATGTAGTACTTTTGATTACAACTCTGATGCATAAGCTAAGCTTCTGCTCTTAAGTGACCAGTGATTTCTCTGGACTTGAAGACTGAGACATATCTTTCACAGACCCTAAAAAAATGCCAAAACTGAGATGCATTTACCTGTTGTATACTAAGAGGTGTTAGAATTTCTTCTCCTCTGAGTATCATTGACCTCTGTGTCAACGCTTCAGTTAGCTGTGTGGAGTCCAACCCCAGTAACTCAGCAGATCTACCCAGAGCTGGAAAAAGAGACAGACAAATACAAATATGTCCTTAAATGTATAAGATTATAAATCCAATTTGTTTTTTACTATTATTATTACCACTAACAGCACCATTTAGTATGTCTCTAAAGTGACAGGGATTAAAAACACAATTAGAAACACTAGGATATTGTTTTGGTGCTCATGAAAAGGCATCAATATGTACAACTGAAAGAAATTAGCAGTAGAAATTCATCAAACGTAAGTCACAAATATTTATTTTCCCCTTAATGTTACAAGGATTCAAACAATCTACTGCTCACAATTTTTTCCAGATACAAGCAGTAACTGACTTTTTGTCCACATGAATGCATTTCAGCTTCCCTCGGGATGATGAGGATAAACCAATATTTTTTTTCGTTACACGTGTACTTTAATTTTCAATTTTGCTATAACATGGTATGTAAAGCAATACATAATGCTATTCTCTATTGCCACATTTGAACATCTTTAGACATACCGGCACATACTTTTGGTTTAGTAATTGAAGCATTTAAAGCTTTAATAAAAGACACTTTCAGTGGAGATCTTGTTAAGGAATGTATTTGAGCACTTATGTTTTATCAATTTGAGAATATTTCAAAGAAGGAATTAGATTCAAATGGAATTTCACTACTATTAATGGAATAAATATGTGCCCAAGGTCTTCCCTAACTAAGATTTAGCATCCAGCAGCAGACTAACTTCCCTTACCTGTCAAACTCCACCCCCAAAAATAACCTTTTAATCAACATTTACGGATGTTAAAAAGCAGTAAGACCCTTTCACTACCTGTCCTTGTTGTGTTCAGATATACTAGCAGTGAACAGGCTTTCCACAGCCTCAAGAAACATTTACATTTGTATGAATAGCCTTCTCACCTGTTTTAAAGGACACCTGTGCCCCACCAGCAGTGATGAACTCCACATTTCCTAGATGCAAAATGCCAGCCAACAGCCTCAAAACTTCTCGTACCTCCTCCTTGCTGAATTGCATCACTTCCATTGCAGTCTGGAATGACATGTGAGCTTCTTCAATAACATGCACACTGAACCAAAAATGGGAGGCCTTAGAAAAGCAAGTTGGGACTAACAGAGGCCTGGCTGGAGTCCATTCTTTTGGTTTCATCCCAAACTAAACACACTGTAAGGCATCACTGGGACATCTTGGAACATGTAAGTATCTCTGCTTTCAAGAAATCTCATTTTGATGCTGTAATGATGTTGTAATTTGCTTACAAATTCATCATTAAAATTGTATGAATACTGGAATGACCTACTGAGTTGAGCATCAGGCACAATTACTTTAATTTGAATTATTAATTGATAATCTCTTGTGTGTTTTTACCAAATTTTGCCAATTAGCCCTGGAGGTTACAAGGCATGGGGGGGGTGGGGTGGGGTGGGGTGAAACACAGCAATATGTAAGATTTGCTCATGTGTGCATGCCCAAACATGCATCTTACCCACGTGGTCTGACAACTCCCAGTAAAACTGAGCAAGAAAGGGATCTATATAAAAAGTGTTGTATTTATGAATAAACAATATAACAATGATCAAAACTCAGCTACATAAATGAAATGAAACAGCAAATGGTAAAACATAAGAAGAAATATTAAAACAAGAAGAACACATGATTTTCTTTGACACAGAAGGGGTATGTAAGTGTTTGCCTCTTGAAATGACCAGAATTTTCCTAAGTCGGGTATAATACGAGTCTGTCTGAGACTAGATCACAGTTTTATGCCCCCACAATCAGACTCATCATGTTATAGTCACTGCAGGTGTCTGACAGATGACACATTTTACCTTCCATAAATCATTCATCACAAATGGAAAAGCCTCAGACTCATGTCTGTCATTCAAAGCGGGATAGAGACATTGTTGAAAGCTTATTTCATAAAGTAAACCTTTCACAACAGAAAATCAGTAACACTAGGAGTTCACCTCCATGCTCACCATGCAATTCCTCCCTGTTTCCTACAAAATATATTCCCTTAGGTAATATTGCTCAGACTTAAACTGCAAGAAAAATAGGCAAAGGAAATTACTATAATAGGAAAAGACAGGCAAGGGTGAACTATGGGGTTTCTGCCCACCTCCTGCTCTGGGCATGCAGCCTGGCAGCCTCAGCCCCTGCTCCCTGCCTGCCCACATTGTGGGCAGCAGCAAGCATCACCTGCCCAAATGATTTAATGTCTGCCTACCCTGGGATGATCAGCACAAATTAAATGTCATGTTAATCAACTTCAGCATGTGAATAAACTATAGATGAGTTACAAACTTTTCTAACACACCCTTCTTTCTTCCACACGAGACGAGGGCTTTTTATATTAAAAAAACCTGCTGCATCCGCTACACACTAATTTGTCATTTTAGCAAAGAGATTAACATAGCTAAGCAAAAATGCCCTTGGTGAAGGGCATAAAAACAGATGTTTTGTCTGATTTTTGAAATCTAACATGCATTGCCTCAGTACTACAGTATGCAATTAATGTGGTCACTATAGACTAATTGCTGTGAGTATAAGACAAAGACACTCAGAACACTTCCATCAGGACCTGGTTTTTAATCTATGTTTATGTTTTCTTCAGTGCTATTGTGTGAGAACTTCACACAACTGGATTTCCCAGCTGCAATTTAAAGAGTTACAGGTGCTTCCCTTCCTGTGTGCTGCACTGCAGACTCCACCTAGTAGATGCTGCATTATTTGGGCAAAGCTTTAGGATTGAAAAGCAGAAAAAGTATCTATCTATCTATCTATCTATCTATCTATCTATCTATCTATCTATCTATCTATCTATCTATCTATCTATCTATCTATCTATCTATCTATCTATCTAATCTCTGTAATATAAAACAATGTAGGGAAGGTCAAAGGCATGAAAAAGCCTTACTGACTTCCCAATAGGTATTTTTTTTTAGTTTCAAAATGCAATCATTTTGAAATGATTTTGAAATGATGGAGTAAAACTGAAATACTGGGGGGAGGTAAAGGCATGCTCAAAATGACAGTGAAGTCTTTTGAGAAAATGTAAGTCCCTGTAAGATTAGTGCCTCAGTGAGAAAACTGCAAGTGCAGGAAAGCACACAAAGGTTTTGTCACCTGCTCTGTCAACGGGCCCCAGGCACCTGAACTTCCAATGTTTTTAAAGGAAAAGAACTAAGGAAACAACTCACAATGACTTCCTTGAAGGAATCTTTGTCACTGATTGTCTTATCCGCTGTACATCCAGACTGATTTAGGTAGTGGTAGTTCTCCGGTAGAGATAAGTAAAAAGCATCTAATGATGAGAGAAGAGAGGGTGATTGATGAGAAATCTCAAACCAAAAGCACTCCACAAATTACTATGTCAGAGCTAAACAGTTCACAACTAATTTGCTCAGAAATTATGGTGACGCACAAGACAAAGTTTTATATTAAAATCGCAGAGGGTTGTTTTGCTGGGTTTTGTTTTATTTAGTTACATATTTGAGTTAACTCTTTAGCATGCAAAGACAGCAGGCTTAAGGGGAGGTGCTGGAACAGCTTTACACAATTTTGCACGTATATAAATGTCATTTCTTTTGTTCAGTGGATTTATTCTTTATGAGAGAGGATTAGAGGAACCAGAATTATTTATCTTTGTTGCTGTGGAGTTATGTAGTAACAGCAAAAATATTCAGTTTGAACAGAATAAGGCATGTTTGTCCCCAAGTAATTTTCCCAAGGCCAAGCAGAAGCTGGGAGAAAAACGTTGGGCGGCTCAGTGACATTCTTCAACTAAGCAGGTTGCTTTATCAAGTTGAGCTCAAATTCACATTCACTGAATCCCAGCTGAATAAATAACCTATTTCTCTGCTTGGGTTAGTGGGTTTCCACAGTTAAATTCTCCACTGCTGTCACCATGGCTGACTGCTAGCAGAAAGCCACTACAGTTGTATGACTTGTGCTTTGCCACTCACCTTTCTCTCTCTCTTCTATCCCTGCCAGCAGAGCATAGAATATATGATAATTTCTTTCCCCAGGGTTTTGTCTTACTACACGATTCTGTCAAAGTAAAAAAATAGTTTCCACTTAAGTGATCATTTTTAAGGACAATTTTTTTTATCCACCGTTTCAGAGAAAATATTAAGCACAATTAACTAAGCAAAAACAAACATCAACTTACTTTTTCCAATAAATCTAGAGCCAGGAAAAAAGCTTTAGTCAAGGAATAAACTAAAAATCAGTTAATGCAAAAGCTATTTATAGTCTTCCTTCTTTCATTTGAGGCAATAGGAAGAGGTTCATGGTCTTTTACAACATGCTGAGTGTGTTTCACGCAACATGCCTACAACAAGATAAATAAAATAGCAATGATGATAATACTGGAACAGTTCTAATATTAATGTATCAACACCTTCTCTTTGTCACATTCTGCATTTTAAATGACATCTGGTTCCTTTGCTTTTTCTTTTCCCTAAAGCTTGGAAACAACTTTGATAATGAAATTTTTGCTAGTGCTAAAGAAGAATATGTTTAAACTAGTAGGTAGGAGCCCCTCAGAATATTCCTCATCCCTACACCTGTGATGCTCAGGTGGAGCTGCTCAGTCTGGTTTTGCCAAATGCAGGACAAATCCAAGGATTTAACCTGCTCAGACTAACACTAAAGGAATTCAGCAGCTCTGCTCTTTCAAGTACTTTTCCAGAGAGTTAAGCAGCTTATCTTTGGATATAATAAATGAGGGAAATGGCTGACAACTGAAGTTATTCCCAAGAACTCAGGCTGTTTTAGCTCAGTACGTAGGAACATGCACACGAGCCATGACACATTGACAGTAGCAACACTAAATACTGGTCCTGCAAGAGTATATATACTCCATGCCATCACAAATGCACACGTGAATTTGTTGTTGCTACTTCCTTTTCCCACTTACACCAGCTCAATTTAACTGTGTATGTTTCAGGATGGGGCAAAAAGACAAAGGCAAGCCATTTCTCTCAGTCCTCCACATGGGGGCTGCTTGCAAACAGGGGTCAAATCACCAAACAAGGATACAATCTATAATTCTTCCTCCCTGAATGTTTCCTTTCTGACAGATGTTCAGTTGAATAAACTTCCCAAAGCGACTTGAGTTGTTGTTGTAAACAGTCTTCGCATTGCCAAAAGCTTCCATAATTGGACTGTGAAAATAGAGAAGAATGACAAGAGTGTTAACGTGTGACTAGCATGCCAACAGTTTCACATGGGACTGGTGAAAGGAACAACACTCTGACAAGCTCCCTTCTGACACTCAGTCACAGCCTACATCCTCAGCATTACCCTCCATTTATCAGCAACAGGCATCTCAATTTCCCATCAAAAGATACAAGTATTCATGCAACAAGAAGATTAATCGGACTAAACTACTCTGCAGCTGCAAAGTGGTAACTGCTACTTAGTACTTCTTTTGTATCTGCTCAAAAGGTGCACGCAATTCTCGTTGCAGTACTCAAATAATAGAAATAAGAAATCTCAGCACATGCAAATTGCTAGACAGATGTAAGAAAATAGTCCTTGTCCTAAGGCAATTAAAAAATAATTATATCAAGATACAGGATGTATAACAGAGATGAAGATAAGCAAAATAGTGCCTCAAATTTCCTTTGTTTTTAAATAGTTTAGAATCATGTTATTTCATAACATAATGCTGAGAATTTTTTTTTGCTTGCACAGATTGTGTCCAATTTATGTGATGCATTTGCTCATCTGTCTTACCATTTTTACTTATCCTCTCTTTCCTCAGTATGCCTTCGCCACTCGAGCAATTTAAACTCGCCATGCTGTATCTTGTTCTACCTTATCCCCAGGCTACATAACCTGAACTAATGGTTTCTCCCTCCCATCACCCATTTCCTTTTATCTGAATTCAGCTCTGAACAAAAATGGAAGCCACCATTAAAGCTTCATCCATTTCAAACCTCTGCATATTTTTGCTTTATTAATATATTCCACTGTGCTCATAACTCCCTATAGCAGCCAGTTAATTTTATTGTTCAGTAAATGGACAAGCATATTTAATTACATTGCAAGCTCTTATTTCAATGTCAAGGCTTATGTCTTCTGGAAAAAATATCTGTGTATTGAAAGATCTAGTACCTGCTCTCAAGAATAGCTTGCTCCACACAGGACGTTTTCTCTCTGCAGGACAGCTCCAGTGAATGTTGGCTCATTGCAGACAAGAACTTGAGAATCAGTTTAGTGCTTTCTGTCTTACCAGCACCACTTTCGCCACTGAAAGAAGAGGAGGAAATTGTTTGCACAGTTCCAGTGGCCAGTGAAGAAGCCCTCTGCCAGGCCAGCCATCCAAACTCTACATTACTGGAGGTCGGGAAGACTGAGGTGATTAGACTGGTAAGTGGTAGTCAAAGGGAAGCAGAATATCCCCTTAAGCTTCCTGAACATGACAAGGAAGGCAAACCAAAATCTGTCTTTAGACTTTATACCGTGTTCAGACAGCATTTCAAGGTATTGATTGCTTATGTACACACACCCATCAGGCAACAAAGAGCTCTTTGAATATAAGCAATTATAAAACACTTCCCACCTAGACGTTAAAACAAAGTTACAACAAAGGTATGGCAATGGTCAGGGATGAATTCAATTGGGAAACAATTTGTGATCATGCTGCAGCAATTCTACCTAATGAAGGAGCCCTGCTGTGAGAGGGAAGGAGAAAGAGAAGGTTAGAGACACTAGTGCATATTCTAACACATAAAAGCTACTAGTATAATTACTAGTCTTAGTGAGCTACATATTCTTTAAACAAACTTTTTATATAAGTATTCAAACAAACCAGAATCATATCAGTTAAAAATAGAAATTTTTCACCTCATATCACCATCAGAGATGTAAAAGCTCTCATCTTCATCCACAGGAGAATAAACCTATTTGATAATGCTAAACTGACATTTTTAAACCAAACTGTTAATAAGCAACCTTGCTGATACAAACAGAAGGCAATATACTCAGTTTCTCTTCAAAACTAACACTCTAAAAAGGGAAAGTATAAATTTGGCTTATTTCCCCCACATCACTTCATTTATGTAGCCTAAAAACACACTGTGAGCCATTAAGAAATACAACTTGTGGGTAAAGTTTGCCTAGTTTGCTTACTTTTCATCTGATGTCATAACATCATAACCGAAGTTGCCACCTAATTCCTGGTTTTCCTAATTCCTAATTAATGTGCACCTAATTCCAGTTTACTCACAAAGAAAGGGGGTAAGATTTCATCTTACCGCACCTCTTTCATCATAGCAAGCACAAATTTTCTCACTGACTTTGATGAAATACAAATGGGCATGTGGAGCAAGCTTAGATAATCTGACAGACTTTTGTTGTGCCATTGACGAGTGGTGACCCTAGGAATTTTAGGTTATAGCAAGGTATAATGATGTTTTCTAGTAAAAAACAAAGAGTAAAGGTACAGCCCAAGAAAACAGCATAGTATTTTCCTGCAAATGATGGTATCCCTTCCCTTTCTCTTGGCAGGCCCTCAGTCACTCATGATCCTCTGCCAACAAAGCTAATATTTAATATTAACACCTTTTACAAAACATTTTTACTAGTAGTTTTGAAAGAGCTTCACAAACTTTTGCATTATCCTTGTCTAGTGAAATGAATCATCGAGTGATACATACCTCTTCCTCCCTAAATTCTCTCCCCTTGAGCCACATGTATAGCTCAATAGCAGGGATAGATGCCAAGAAGGACATCAACACTTTCACTCACACCATCCTTCCTCTACTCCACCCACTGTCCCTTGCTCTAGACAATCTGTAGTTCTATGGAAGCTGAAAGATACTCCACTGTAATCCAGAGCGATTTTACAAGTGAGAAAGCCGAGAAACCCACCTCTGGTACAGTTGGTACTATGCACAATGACATGCTCTTGATTTTTTATTAGAATGGGAGAGGCTCAGAACTGGTTCAGGCTGAACCTACCTGCCTGGTATCCTATCTCTGACAGTTGCTAAATAGAGATGCCCAGGGAAGACATGTGATACTTGCCTTCTGTTCTTGCAGCTTCTGGTTATTTGCTGTTCTGGTTATTTACTGATCTAAACATGCTTTCTGTGTGTCTTGTAACTTTCAGTATCTTCTATGAATTTCTAGTCATAGTCCCTTAAAAAAATGTCTTTGTTGTTTCATATCTGCCTTCTATTATTTTGATTTAATGCCTTTTAGTTCTCATATTGGAAAGAATATGAGACTCATCCCAACACTCTCTCTGTTGTGCATGACTTGATGGATAGCTCCAAAAATTCAAGTTCCCTGTCTTCACTAGCCATTTCCACACATAGAGCCATGTTTTACTTTTGATTGCTTTTTTTCTGAACCACTTCCAGTTCCACAAAGCCAGAATCCATCCAAGGGATGGATTAACCCAGTATTCACTAATCATTTAATAGAAACTGCTCCATTCTATTCAGTTTTACAATTAATATTGAGAACTGAGTGGGTGGGCTCCTGGAGCCCTCTGGCATCGTAGTAAGATCTCACCATATCATGGTGTTGCTGAGCTCAGGACTCATAATATTATGCACATCAAGTTGGCTCTACATTTTTCCTTTGCAAAATGCTTTAATAATAGCTGTTTTTAATGATTACATTAAAATCAAGAACAAGCGTGCTAAACTTTAAAGTTGTTTATTCAACCCTACAGTACATACACTAACATCAGGTTAAATGGCATCAGTCTTTCAGAGCCCTTAGAAAGCTCACGCCTACAGTAAGTTGCCAAGGTCAGTAAAAAGGGTGAATTTTTTAGTGCAACCTTTCCAGCAACCTTTCCACCTCATGAGTTTAAGTGCCCAGCTTGTTCCACATCACTACATTCAGTCCTGTGAACATATTAAGTCTGACAGCAACCCAGAAGGCCCCCATTTAGAAGATCTTTAGACTTTCTCCATGACATATTCTACACAGGGCATCACGCTAAGGGCACGGCAGCCTGGACTCCCAACTGCTGCACCGGGAAAAGGGTTCACTGAGAGAGACTCCTCAGTCTGAAGGACCTAATGCTACTTTAAATCACTTCTCTTTTCTGTCTGCTGGTTTTAAAACCCCAAGACAGATAAACACAGACAAAACAGGCCCCTTCAGCAAATATTGCTCATCAAGTAGACATCTGAATTTTGGTGTGTCTGTGTCATAAGAACGTCTTCCCACCACAAGTCTGGGTCCTATATAAAGAGTTTGGTTCCCATGGATTTTCAAGCTCAACAACAAAAAGTGTCAGGCCATCAGATGACAACAGAGACATCAAACTGGTATCAGACTGTGATTTCCCACTCACAGCACTGACTTGAATGTTATTCAGGGTGACTGTTGCTGTTCCTTTGACCGCTTTACTTTTCTTTTTGAGTGCTCTGGATGGACCAACTGCTATTGTATTTGGGAGAAGTGCATGTCTTTGCTTCTGCATAGACTAGACCACCTTAAACAGAGAAGCAGAAAAAAAAAAAGCCCCTAAAGTTAACTTCTGATAACAAAGGGGTGGTGGAAATTTGAACTTTGTACCCACTTGTGAACATCAGCTAATCACGAGGGAACTCAGTTCCTTTCCTACATCAGGACAAGCTGTTTGCCTATTGCTTGAGTAAGATAGACTCCGTTCATGAAGAACCCAGCTGAAAAATCAGAAGATGGTTTTTGTTTGTTTTTTTTTAATGTGGTGGGCTTTTTTTCCCCCTGTTTTAAATGAAACTGTACCCCACAGTAAGGTTCAGACCAACAAAAAACTGAGTATTCATAGATGTTTTTGTCTACAAGAAAACCCTAGTTCAATAGCCAGAGAAACAATTTTTAACCTGTGACAATAAAATACCATTTCACAACTGTGTATACATTCTAATTCATCAGTTATGTACAGCTTCTTTAATGTGCCATTTGGTTGACATTTTAGGATAAGTAATTTTTTGCAGCTTTATCATGAATTAAAATGCCCATGTTACATAGAACAATAATTAAGAATCTTTGGGTGACTCCATTTAGTAGGGCCTCTTCTGTGTTTCCTTCCTTTTCACCTCTGGTCTGGGTGACTATAGTGGAAAAATGGTTTAATTTCTATATTATGAGTCTTTACAATGACAGTTTTTAATTTGGGTTCTGTCCTTAACCCTCTCATCATACCCCAGCCAAACAAATACCCCAATACCAATATTTAAAAACACTAAAAGCTTTTTCACAGGCTTTTGAACTCAATACCTGAAGAAAACAGCTCCAAACAAAGCCTGAGCTAATTCTGGATGCCAGCAGGGGGCACTTCAAGTCCAGAGGATCATCAAAAAGAATTCCAAACACTTTCCCTCTTGGGCTGTTACAGCTTTCTACTGAGTGCTCAGATCCCAAGGTCAGGAGCAGGTGAAACTGCCGATCAGAATGAAAAGCCTACATGAGCAAACCACTCTTTAACTGTTGTGTTTTCGTGATGCAACAAATTTTTCCTCTTTATCATCTCTTACATTAAACATAAGACCAGAATATTTGTCTGAGTTCCAACACTAAAGAGCATCACTTGACCATTTTTTTCAAATGCCAGGAATAACCAGGAAAGTTACAGTGACAATGACTAATTCCATCAACTAATTCTAAGCCAATAAAAGATGCAGGAGTGACCAGGTTGCTGCATTTGCCAAGCACATTGGGACTTCCAATCACAGGGACTTTCCTAAACTTCATGAGGGCCACATAAAACCTTCAGTAAATGTAAAAAATCCTGCCCAGAGTCCTTCACAGATACAGCAGATAATATTGCTTTAGGAAAACAGATTTGAATTTTTTATTTGAATTGCACATTCCCTCAATTTCTCTACAATTGAATTGCAGCACTTGCCCAAAATATTGAACTTATACCAATCATTGTTTTAATTCATGACCACAGTAAATTTAAAAAGGGACTGCTAATACAAAACTTGTCCATATTATGGCTTATCTGTACTAAAGCATATGGTTTACAGAGTGGAGACTGCTGGAGACTCCTCCTGAACACCAGAGCCTTCTGCTTATGCCCATTTTAGGACATAACCTGCTTTTCTCTTGGCAGCTTGTGAGGAATTGTTATTAAAGGTAAAATATTTAGGACTGTCTAGAACGTCAAAAGTACCAACCACTCCCTGCCCAGAGCCCACTGGCTGCTGCCACACTGCCATTGCCACCGAGCTGCTCCTCCTGATACAGCAGGCAAGGCTTCAGTTTCCCTGCCTGTGTGCAAGCCAACGCAGCTGAGCTGGCAGGCGAGAGAACGGGAAAAGAGATAGCTGCATTTTCAGCTGCTCTGGAGCCAGAAGGAAGGAGGAGCTGAAAGCAGGGAAAAGCTATTGAAATGCCAACTACTCCCAGCATACACTCTACAGCATTGAGTTTCTGAGTACCAGTGGCACAGTGGATCAAACAGGAAGCTATTAAATCACCATTAAATTAAAGCACAACAAGATTAAGCAATGAAGATTAATCAGGCAGAATTAAGTGCCTGAAATGTGTAGTGTTTTCTCTTTTGCTGTTCTTATTTACTGCTTTTCTCAAGAGTGGTGGGATATTTTCTTTCTTCCCTCTCCACAGAGGAATCGAGGTCTAGGGTTGACAAACTACTGAGCTACAAGGGATGTTTAAACCAGTAGGAAAGCACTTACTTAACAGGATAAGTAGTAAAAGTGCACAAAAATGCAATGTTTTTTTTCACTACGTGAAACTGTAAGATGCCTAAGAAAAATTTACATTTTTGTCAGCAGTTCAGAGAACATTACAGAGCGAATTCAGTACTCTTTTGAAACTCTGCTGTTTAAAAAGCCTGCTTTCTTTTGGAGTTCTCCTCTTCATGTGATCCAAACCTATGCTCCTCAATCCCCTCGGAAGGCTCACCGGCAGGGATAACCAGGGCAGCAGCAGCCGCCATTTACCTGATGAGGATACACTGGTTGTCATGGCGCTTCCAAAGGCAGCGGTAGCACTCGTTGGCCACAGCGAAGATGTGAGGTGCAATCTCTCCCATGTGGTGCTTGCTGTATTGCTCCATGGTGGTGCAGTCGTACAGTCCTGGGATGCTCTTGTAAGGGTTCACAGAGGCAACAATCGAACCAATGTAGGTCTGCAAGCACACAGCAACACCCAGAGCTGTTATTACACACAGGCTGCAACAGATTAACACTCTTCTCAAATGATATGCAACAAATACAGATTTGCAAAACCGTAGCAATCCTTCGGAAGACGGTGGCAGGTAAATTCCCCTGATTTCTTCCTTTCAAGAAAAGCAACAGAAGGACAAAATTTTTTTCCACCTCTGTCATGTTCTCATGCTTACCCCACTTGCAGCACAGAGCTTATTGGCTGTACAAACCTCTGCCTTAATGCTGCTCACAGCTGCAGAGTAATGCTTATGAGCACTGGTTTACAGCTGCTTCTCATGTGTTCTTAGGGACTCGCTGAACTTACCAAAAACCTAACTGTGTCCTAGGCGTTGGTACAAAAATCTGTATTTCCACATAGAGTATGCAAGTCCTTCTCTGCTACTCATTTTTAAAACCGAAGTATCAGACATTGTAGTAGACACTAGCATTATTATATGATGGCAGCCTCTAAGAAAAGCATGTGAACTGGCAGTTGCTCCCAATATTCTGCGTTTCTGTAACTTAATTTATTACTTGTTGATGCACAATGGCACCTGATAAGGCATTCATTGCTATCCCACTACAATTGGAGAGCACATCAGTTAAAACCACCCAAGTAGCAGTTTATGACCATTTCCACTGCCCTAACTCATTAGGCTGTGGTAATCTGATCATTTGCAACAGTCTATTTGCAGTGCTGTTCATTTTCTCACTTACTCTCTATTCGGTTCAATACATTTTTCAAATAAAATCATATTAAAGTGAGGTAGCAGATAACATTAAACCTATCTCCAGAATTTCCAGTACATTTCTTGGGCACATGAAATTGATTGATGGTGTGTGTGCTGTTACTGCTACAATGCTAATTTCATTTGGTTAAACACCCTTTCTGGGGTTCCAGGCAGGAAGCTGACACCTGGCTTCAGCAGCCCTGCTCTGGAGTTGTGAAGAGCCAGGCTGCACAGTCTCCAGCCCTGTAACACAGCCCCCATGCACAGACAGTTGCCTCAGCAGCAGTCAACAACCTTCTTGTCACCGACAGGAACCAGCTGTGAAGCTGACAGCAGGACTGGAGCGCTCTTCATCTCTACAGCACCCTATCCACAAAGGGATGGATAGAGCCAACAGCATCTTGCATGCCAAAGGAATGCTGCCCCATATGCTCCTCCTGCAGCCTCCTTCTTCCCAGTACAAGCCACCATAGGGGCACTCGCTGAGAAACAGGGACCATCAGCTCCCCCATGTTTTGCTTTCCTCTCCCTTCCTTTCCTCTCCGCCAGTCTCTTCCACAGCATTTACAGCCCGCATCTACCTGCCTCCCTCTTCTTCTCCTTAATTAACATGCAATTATCACTGTGTATCAGCTCTCCTTTCTCACTGTTACTCTGCTGTTACACTCCCCATTATCCACCTGTCCGCCCTCCATCAAGCCCGACACAAATTGCAGCTCTGAGCTTTTTGTAGGAGAACTACAGCAGTGTCCTTGAAATTATGACAATTTTATTAGCTGTAAGGGGAATATCCTTCCTCGCTGTAACTCAAGTACCTTTTACAGAGTGGTGAACTTTCAGTCTGCATGTTTTATAACCCCCCATCATGCTGTGCAATAGATCACAAGGTTTCATCTAAAGGAGAGATACCATTTCAACACAAGATCATATCACAGGGCAATTACAGCACTGAGACAACAGCTTAATTTCCTGGGATCAACTCCTCTTGTGTTCTTAAATAAGTAATAAGGAAGCCTCTGAAAACAAACTTCCTCTCTTTGATACATATTTCAGCACAGATTGCACAGGCAAAATTTTAAGAGGCTTTTTTTTTTTTTAATTACATGACTACAGTGCAGGTGTGATCAATAAACCAGACTGCTACAGATCTTTGTCTTTACCTTATTAAAGTCTGTCTAAGGTATTCTGAAAAGAGTAATTTAAGGCACACCATCACAGCAGATGCCATGGCAAAGAAGCAAATTAAAAAAATCCCCATGAAACACGATACCATCTAACTTTACAACAAAGCAATCACTCTATTGCTTCTGTGAGAAAAATATCTTCCTGTACTAAAGCACTGGCAAAACTGCATAACCATGGTCTACACACAGCAATTTTTCTTGCTTTTCCTCTTTTAAATGTTAAACATCAGAAGAGGTGACAGCAGCCCACTTCTGCACACACTTGTTTAACATAGGCAGTCTTTCATATGGCTTAAAAATAACTTTTTAAAAAAGATAGGAACACTTCCAGAATGTTAGTCATTACTGAGAATAATAAAAGTGTTTTTATTAAATAAAGTCAGCTGGCTTCATTGCCTCATAATTCAGTAAGGTATCATAAAGAAATGGGTAGTGTATTATGGAAATAAGAGGAACATGGTGAATAGAGAAATGATGCTGGTGAAAGCAATTCCTAAATCACCTCATGAAGTAACGCTTAAGATATGTCACTATTTTAAAAAATCCTTCTTTATGTATTTTTCTTTCAACAAAAATGGAAAGAACCACAACCTCTACTAACACAGGTGTAATTTTGTGGTTCCAGTCTTCTGATGCTTTAAGTATGTACTACCTCTTTGCAGAACATGTTAAATATGTGCTCAAACCAAATTATAATGATACAGGATAGAACAAACTCAGGCCTTTAAAAACTAGCTTCCTCATCCCAAGGGAAGATCACAAAAAAAGTATATTCTTCATACCCACAGTGCATCACATTTATCACCTGCCAAGTGTCACGATCCAACTCAGGTATCTCCATGGACCAAGGAGGAGGTAGCTGGCCCAGATGAAAGTTCCACTTTTACTCAAGGTAGTTCAGCAAGATACTGATGGGCTGAAGCAGCATCATTATTAAAAACTATTCCAATTATTTTAGAAATTCACATTAAAATACAAGTTTTCAAGGTCTGTAAATTTCCTCTTACTTAAAAATATCTTCCATGAGAACCATTTCCTTCATCACTTCCAGGCTTATTACTCCTCCCATCCAGTAACTATGAGGGTCTAGCTAGTAGCAGTATTTTATTCACAGTAGATCCAAGACTCTACCCTGGCACCTTGAAGAGACACAAAGTCAGGGACTTGGGGTGGTAGGGAGAGCGCATGACCTGCATCCCTATGAAGAAGAACACTACCACCTCCCTATTTCACAGAATCATAGAACAGCCTGGGTTGGAAGGGACTTTCAACATCACCAGTTCCAAGCCTCTGCCATGGGAAGAGACACCTTTCATTAGAACAGGTTGCTCCACCCAAGACGGCCTTACACACTTCCAGGCATGGGGCATTTACAACTTCTCTGGGCAGCCTGTTTCAGTGCCTCACCACTCTCACATCCTAATAGCTAACCTAAACATACTCTCTTTCAGTTTGAAACCATCTGCACTTGTCTTGTTGCTACATGGTCTCGTAAAAAATCCCTCTCTATCTTTCTCTTAGGCTCCTCCATTTGCCCTCCCCTTGGGGATCCTGACCAGCCACCCAACACAACCCCTTTCCTGTAGGACAGACCTTCAAGTTTGGCAAATGCAAGAACCTTAGCATCAAGTTAAATCAGTGTAAAGATACACAAAAAACGCAAAGCTGTTCACTGGACATTTATTGTCTCCTGAACTCTTATTTCTGCACCAGGAATCATCATATGGCAAACTGAAGCTGTTAGCAGTCACAAGCAGGATGTCTAAATTACTATATTAGGCTAACATCACCAGGCAAGTGAAATTTCAGAAAAGGTATTTTCACATAAGAATGTCACTTCCCCTTTACTTATAAGAGAGTAATCTAAATTTTCTTTTTGTTCTTTGCAGTTTCTAATCTGATTCTGGCAGTCAATATTACTCATTTTAATGAACGCATTCGAAAGCAGTTATGAATGGGAGAAATGCTTATACATCTGCCAGAGTAAGCAGATGTCTAGCAAGCAGACACAGGAGTTCTGAAGATTTCCAATTGAAACTGTTTGAGGTTTTTTTCAGCTAAATACTATGAGAGTTCCTATTATAAGCCTGAAACTTTAAATCCATGGCAGTGAACATGACTGTTTACTATTCCCTGTATGACTGTTTGTGACTGACTTGGCATTTCAGACAGAATCATATACAAACTCTTGACTTACTTTGGTACAGACTAAACCAGCAACAACCTGTTATCAGATTGCCACTATTATGTTTATTTAAACTAAAGAATAAATGTAACTTGAGTTACTCAGCCTGAATCCCAATGCAGCAGCTTGATTACCATATTGAAGCTTGAGTTCTTTGTACACTTTCAAATTTCTACTGAAATTTTACATTGATAATTCATCTGCCTGTAGTGGTTCAACCTGGGCTGGGTGCCAGGGGCCCACTACAGCCACCTTCTCACTCCCCCTTGCCCAGCTATAGAGGAGAGAGAATATAACAAGAGATTTCATTATTTATGATAAGGACTACAGCAAATTCTTTCTTAATCACCGTCACAGGCAAAACAAGACTCCATGTGGGAATGATAATCAAATTTATTACTAACAAGATCAGAGCTAAGAGTGAGAGACAATAAAAGACACCTTTTATCCCCCACTCCCTCCTTCTTACATCCAACCTATTCTCCCGCAGCGGTCAAGGGAAAAGGCGAGGTGGGGGGGGAGGCGTTGCTGTGGTCAGTTGCTGTTCTCAGCCGCTGCTTGGGGAGAAGAGTCCTTCCAGCCTCATTCCATGGGGTCCCATCCCTCACAGGACACAGTTCCTCTCACAAACTGCTCCGGTGAGAGTCCATCCCATGGGCAGCAGCCCTTCACCCACAGCTGCCACATGGCTCCCATTCCACAGGGTGCAGTCCCTCAGGCACAGGCTGCTCCAGCGTGGGCCCC
>VXBA01000405.1:403027-439105 GCA_013399895.1 Serilophus lunatus
TGGGGAAACTTCCAGCAGCTTCTCAAAGAAGCCTCTCCCTCAGCCCTCCCCACTGCCACCAAAACCTGGCCACAGAAAAACCAATACACTGCCCAAAAACTTTCACTCACAAGCCAACGACACTCCTGCTCCCCCTTTTAGCACAAAAAAAGAAAAAACAAGATTGTTTGCTGATTCTCTGCAAGGACTTTCAAAATTAAAAATTTAAACCCTGTCTTCTCAGCTAGGCATTGGGTAATGTGATGCCATCACAGGAGTCAAAATGAAAGAAAGGAAGAGATTTTTCATCAGTTCTTTGAAAGTTTTTGTTGTTGTTTTTTTTGTTGTTGTTGTTTTGCTTGTTGCCTTCTGATACCAATTAGCTTTGAGCCTGTGTCTTGAAATCACCTCAGAGTTCTTCAAACACTGAAAAACAATTTGTTCTTTAACAAGGTTCAAGAGCTCACAAAGATTGCTGATATCCACAGAAATACTCTAGCGAAACTTAACTTGGTCAGAGTACTCCTGTCTAACATGACAGGGGATTTTATCTTTTTTTTGAGAAAGGCACAATCAATTTACTTTGGTTTCATGCCAAACAAATCTAAATGATGTAAGAAGTTTTACTGATCAAAATACAGTTTTTCAAGTTATCTTAAAATTACAAGAAACAAGTTGCTATGGATGAATGAAAAACAGTTTGAAATGTTTTTTTTTCCCATGTAGAAAAGGCTTTGAGACTGAAAGAGAAGAAAGTGGAGCAAGAAATTTCCTCTTCAAAATTTTTTTTAGATTCTCTATAAACAAAAAGCAATGAGAAAGGAACCTGCCCTAATGCAAGATCACTTCATTAGTCCCATAAACCAAACATACTAAATATACCAGAACCACATTGTTTTTCATCTTTTCCTATTCATAGATGCTTCTTAGAACTTTTGGTTATATCCTTTCAGGTTTGCTCCATATTCAGCAATCATCTACCTTCCTTCCACATCTTCTCTTTTATGTAGAGACTTCTCTACAATAACTTCTCTATTTCTGAGGATCCTTTATGATTTCTGTGTTTTACCCAAGCTCACTTTTCCCTTGTAAGGTCATTAAAACTATCCCACACTTCTTCTCTCATGACCTCTTTTCACCCTCTACATCAAGCTATCCCTCTGTACTTCCCAGGCTTCTAGCATCTGAAACATCCCAGTCTTCCTTCTTTCATAAATAAATAAAAAAAGGGGCGGCTGGCAGAGCAGGGAAGGACACACACTTCCATCATGCTTTGCATATATCATGCTACAGGGAGGGTGATAGAGAAGGCAGAAGCAGGCTGGAGGACACTGTTAAAGAGCATTATGTGCTGCTCCTGAACGAAACCTTTGATCAACAATCACAACAGAAACCAAAACTGCTTTCACCGTTAACACATGCATTCCTCGGTTTCTTTCTTTGTGTTTCTTCAGTGACACCAAGAATCAAAATATTCTTCACAACTTCAAACTAGAAATGCTAGAATAGATCAAATATAGAATGAAGATGCTTTGTTACAGATATATATATATTAATACTGAGAAACAGAACTTTGTCTAACTCTCTTGATAGGACTTTGAAACCCTTCTGCTTTAGAACAGGAAAAATCTGTTACTACAGAAAGATAAGTATTTTTAGAGATGCCTCAAAAAATATGTTTCTGTGTTGTTTTTGAGCAACTCCTGACTTTTCTGGAGTCACTTAAAGAGCTGATTCTGTGTTTGAAAAGTGCTTCTTTTAAAAAACAGGATATTGGTATCTACTTGGCAAATACTTCAACAAGTATCACCTTTTGGGCTCAAGCATAATAAATGAGAAACTACAAATATAACTGCAGTACAACGAGCTCACCTCAAAGCTACTTCTCTGTTACTTTTATACAATGTGTGAGAAAAGATTTTTATCGCTGTTCCACACAACTTGCACATCTGTCTTACTTTTAAATCATCATGGCTACATTAACATTACCAATTTACAATACCAGTGTTTTCACAGAACATGCAGTAACAGGCAACATTTCAAAGACCAGAAAGTAGCCATCAAATTTTGTTTTCAACACCAAATTTCAAGATGTCAGGATGCAAAACCTAGCAACAGAGAAGTTTGCTACACACTGCAGATATGGCCTCCATAGTTCCCTGTTGCCTCAGGTAAAGGGACTGAAGGTCATCATGACTGAGTTTATTCTGAGGCAAAGGCAACTAGAACTACATCACATACACATCAGCACGAACAGGAAAAAGATGACTGGGCCACATTTTGATGTACTTTCTAGGGGAGATAGAAGGAGGGGCAATAGTATGCCATAAAGAGGATGATAATTTATGCTGTCGTTCATGGTAGGACCTCGATTTATCCTTACTGTGGTAAGTATACCCTGTCTTTCAGCTAGCCCCATGCTAATTTCAGTGGGACAGAATCCAGGTTTCTCATGTCTGAAACCAAGCTCCTTTCTTAAAAACCATAATCAAAGTGAAGTACTAAAACTAGAATTTTAAATGTTTTCAACCAATCTAGCCGTTTCTAAGATGGAAATGACATACTCTATAATCATCTTCACATGCTTGGGCTCCTGCAGCCCTCATTATGTCTGGTGACTCCGAGTGAATTTCCAACCACCCAAATTTACATCAGCTTGCTTTTGTGTATCTCTGTGTTCCTTGTCAATGCACACAACATTATGACCCCTAACCTGTCTGTTTTCTTCTCAAAGTCAATTGTGGAATTGATTGTAAAATGAGTTGTTTGCAAACACACAGACCACACTACAGATACAAGAGTTAGCATCCAAAGGACAGGATCTTTAGAAGGGAAACAGGACACAACAGAGAATGTCACTAAGATCAAGTGCCAACAGGCAGCAACCTACAGCCAAGTCATTCCTACATGTTCTCCTTGTCATTGTTCATGACAAGCATCTTCTCAGGCATGTTCACACTGCTCAGTTTCACTTTCTCATGTGTTCTAGTCCATGATGGAAGATGCAGCAGCCTTTTCTCCCAACCACCTCCTTGGTGGCCTTTTCCCTTCCTGTGTTGAGCCCCGGTTAGCTGCAAGGTGTAAGAGACCAAGACATTTTCAAAGCCAGGCTTTATGTTTGTTTCCACTAATGCAGTTCACAAGAAAATTTTGGAAGGCAACTGTTGGGCAACAGCACATCCTATCCAGATGCAGCCTATCAGTTATGTTGACCCTTCAACTCAGCTACTGCGACCTTAAGCTTCCCTTGGTACAAGAGTATTAAGCAACACCATCCTATTCCCAAGCCCCTCTGAGGGCAAAGGGTATGTTATTTTTGCATGAAAAAAGTTTTACTTTTTAACCTAGCTACCTTAACTTTTAAACTAAGAGAATCTTTCTACTCCCTACAGCTTCAGTCTTGCACATTCACAGAGTCCTTGTCCTAGGAACCTACATGAAACTGTCTAGATCTGACTGTTTCTTAAGGATTAAAAACTGAGTTTTGATCACCTTAGCTGCCAATGTAAATACCCAAAATAGAGGCAGACACCTTTCTGCTTAGCTCCACAGGAGGCTCAGAGATGGTCAAGAACTCTCCAATGGTTAAGAGATACACTTTAGCTTAATCTCATCTTATTTTCTCCTGCTGAACAGACTGTTCCGTGTGGATGGGGATTACTCAAGCAAACCCAACAAGTTTCTGTGTAAGTTCTGAATCCTCACCAAAAAAACAATAAAATCCAGTTTGGAAAAGCTGATAAAAGAGCATTGTTACAGCCAAAGGTAAAAACCAAAACAGTAGACAAAAATACTGACATCAGATAGACATATTTCCTTCTTTAAGAACTTGGCAGGTTTTTGGCAGTTTTTCTCCTGTGCAAAAGGGATGGAGTCTCCTTGTTTTTATTGCACTTTTTCGCTGACTAATACAATGCAATCTCTACTATGTAGCAGTTCTATCTACTGAATGTCAGAATAATGATCTTTTGTGCAGAGACGGTTTATATAAACAATTACAGAAGAGTATCTCTCTTCACTATTGCCCAGTGGATAGAGGCGGTGACCTCCTGAATAAAAACACAATCGAATGAGACATTGATTTTTATTTTCATGGGCTGCAAGTTGCTATTTTCATGGGCATGTGTATGCAAGTTTGCACATCAGACTGCAGCAATCTGTGTGCACAAGTGTGCTTAATTTTAACCAGACAAGCTCTAGCTCAAATCAGAAAAGGCTCCACAAAAAGCAGAGACCCCATGGCTAATCATTTCATTTTGAATGGCCTGTGGCCACACAGTAGCTCTTCCTCCTGCTTTGTTATTGCACAATGCTCAAATGAGTCTTTCAAAGCTGTCTGAAGGTCTAATTCACCCTCCAGCAAGGAAAAGAAAAAAAATGGTCTTTTTCCTTCCTATAGATTCATCTTGGGAAGATGAAGGGGCTTTTAGAGCAAACACACACAAATGAAAACAAAAATGCTGGCAAACGACGCACCAAAGAGAAGTGTCTCTAGAACAATAGAGAAATAATTTTATAGAAAATTTTGCAGATCTGTTTCATTCTGCCTGTAAGCATTTTACATACTGATATCCAGATTTCCATAACTTCCATGGTTCTTTAATGTCTGAGGATCTCTTGTATAGAAAGGGCTTTTTTAGGAGGAGAGCAGGAAGAACAGGAATTTCGCTTTAACAGAGCATGAAAAGAGGAACAAAAAGCCAGAATAACTGAAATCTAAGTCTATGCCAGGTAGTTAGTTGGATGGCACTGAACTACTGCCAAATAGCTGTCAGTCTAGAAATCAGGACTAAGATGGCAAATGGTATTAACAGCCAAAAATCTGCTAAATGGAACTTTTGGATTCCATTTGGTTTTAAAAGGAAAAATTGACAAAGATCAAAAGGAAAAAGCTGAAATTCCTCGTGAAAAAGGGACTACATCTTCTCAAATAAAAATAACAGCCTGGCTATGAGTGAATAGTCCATTTACAGAGGTAAACAATAGCTATAAAAATTAATCTATTCTCAAGGTATACGGGTTGTTTATGGCCTTTCTAGTATTAAACTGCTGGAACATGTGAATAAGGCAGTCGGACAGCACAGCACAAGCAGTAAATTTTGTACAGCTCGCTTTATAGTCAAAGCCTAACTCAGGCAAAGAAAATTATGCTGATGACAGGTAAGCAGCCTAAGTTTTGGAGTCCAAATTCCTGGCCTCCTTTCGATGACTTTGGTGGACTGGAAGCAACAGATCTTACAGAAAGGAGCTGAAGCTTACCTCCAAGTGAGGCAACGGTGCATGCAGAAGCACTGAGCACCATCTGCAGTAGCTCTGACTGAATGGTACTAAACTGCTGTGGGCACTTAATGCAAATGACTGATAATCTTGCTTTGGATTTTGCTTGTTGGTCTACTTTCTCTTCTTGGCTCATAGAGTTAGCAGTGACATTAATAAAGGAGTGTGGAAAACAACATAAAAAGAAGCCTTCAAATTTGGGGAGACATTAGCAATATATACCATCACCAATGACAAAACCTGCACATGATGATAGATTTCTGTTTTGCAGCTTTCGATATGAAGGTACTATTGAAGTAGGGTTTAGGTATAATACCAAACTCACGGAAGTCAACAGGAATTGACCATATTGCCACTGCATCTATTATTTACTCCCCAACCAATCAACCAAATGAGAAAAAAATACTGGCACATAGCAGATAGAAAGAGCAAGTTTTTATGTTTTTATAAAACTCTGAACTCTTCTCCCTCACCATCTGTCTCACTAAAGCAGCTCAATGATAATACAAGATAAGATCCTTATTGCAGCATGTACACCCAGCAGGTTACTAACAACTAGCTAATGTGCTGCAAACCGTAATATAAATTTATGTGTTTGTGTAGGTGTTGCATACATGTAGTCACTGCATACACTGTGTAGTGTTTCGATAGCTGTGGCATATATAATAGTGTACTCAATTATACAGACCTTTCTGAGCAGCTTCCCTTTTAATGATATCATGTTGATCGCAACAACCTCAGGCTGAAATACTTGCTAAGGTCTGAAAATATGCACCTTTAAAATCCCCAGTATCCTGTGTTGTGAGGATAAAGTTCAGACAAATGCTCTTTATTGTTTTTGGTATTATAACTATTAGCAGTCCCACAAGTTATGCAGTGTGGAGGAATTCAGAAGCAAGGTTGGTTAACCAAGTGATGACATTTGTTTACTTCTCATTGTCTTTACAGCTATGTTCTTCCCCTAACATGTATTTTTTAAAAATGAAAAACAAATAAAAAATAATGATAATTTGCCTGTGGTAGACAATTGTTGAACTATATAACTGACCATCCTTTAGAAAGAAAAATTACCAGAAATAAATTTCACTAGACTTCCAATTAAAAGCCTGCTGTGTCTTTATAGATCTCTGTCTGCTGCTCTCTAGTAACAGATGTGAAATGGAAGCTGTAATTAATGCTTGGAGACAGGAACTCACTTTGAACTACATTTTGAAAACATTATCTGATGTGTGCAAGCATAACATTCTAATTATGGAGGTAAGTAGCTGTGTATAGACATTTGTCATGCACTCTTAGCAACAGTGTTCTCTGCTCTCCACAAATCCACAGAAAGATCTAGTGGAGAGAGTTTTCCCCATCTCTCCAGTAGCATAGGAAGGTGTGAAAAACACTGTGACTCATCAGCACACTTTTAAAATTTCTTTACTATAAAAGTGGAGCAATTAAATAAACAACAGTTTCCCCAGTGACCATGGAGCAGATCCTGCAAACTGGTTACCTAGGACTGCTCTAGAGCATTGAATGTCTCCACAGAGGAACTGTGCAACGACAGCTGGGTTACAGGTAAGACCAGGATAAATGTAGGTCTAGGGGCTAGTGCAATAACTAGAAGCTTGGTTTAAATGGACAAGTACTATACTTACATAGATGTTTTATGGAACTAATTAACAACACAACTTGTGTATATCATTGTTTGCTTGTTTTTTGAGTCAATGTCCCACACTTATTTATAACATGGAGCATGACAGGACAAAAACCAAGGCTGTTGAGCTGTCCAGGATTTTACAGGGGTCCTTGGCACACATTCTTTTTATGTTCTTTTTCAGGGAGTGCACCCATGTTTTTGCCTTTATAAGTAAACACTTTGGGTCTATGGTTTAGTTGGCATGGCAGTGTCGAGTTGAAAATTGGACATGGAGATATTTGAGGTCTTTTCCAAGTTCAATGATTCCGTGATTCTATTTACTTCTACTATCTTCCTTTGTTTCTCTGCCTTCACCTACAACTTGTGTTCATGTTAGAGGACATCTGAACAGGAGTGGTATCAAAGTGTATGAATTATGTCTATCTGCATTTAACCATGACTTTAGTGTGCCCTGCTATTTTTTTCAGTGTAACATGCAGCAACATCCGCTTCCCAAAGACCATCATAACATGGCACAGAGCAACTGCACTGGATCTGAAATGAATTTTATTGTACTCAGAAAAAAACCAAATATGTAAAAACCTAGACAAATAAGTGCCAGAGAGCAACTGACCTAGATAATAAAGTGTCTGTGTCTGCAAGCAGAATTTAAAAAAACCCTATGGTGGTTATTGATTAATACTGTACAAACATCAACTAGTTGCCTATGGGAACCCTCATGACTTCAAGGGAGATAAATTATCTAATTACTGCAAGCTTAAAAAAACTACAACTGAACATGCTGCTTAAGTAAATAAACACTAATAGATTTAAAAATCAATGCATAAATAACTGAATATATCTTTTAAGAACTGATAGAACTGACCATTTAGTGTAATGAAGTGGCTAGGAGCTGTGCAAGCAACCTTGTCAGGGAAGAGACCACTTCTCCAGTCTAACACATTTTAAAAAATTGGATAAATCTTGCTTTTTTATTCAAGTTATTCTATGTTTGTTGCTTCAGGTGAAGATAGAAAGGAAGCCAGCCATAAAAACTGAGCTCCTAATAACCATCATCCTCTCTCTGATGTGGATGTGGCTGGTACAGCACTACATGTCTACGTGGCTGGTACAGAACTTTTCATACATATGCACGCAAACATAACAGATGGTTATAATTATCAGTGGGCAAGCTGCAGTCCTAATTTGAAAGAGAGCAAAAATAGGTTGTCTCTCCCTTCCTGGCTACCACACCCAACTGTTGGACAGCCTGGAGGTCACTCTCCCCACTGGGAGAGGGCGGCCAAGGGACCGCCACAACCCAGCCCATGAAGCATACCTCTCTGGGCACGGGTGACCACCTTCTACCTAAATAAGACAGGCATGTGTCAAATCATCATCACTTCAAAGGGGAACATGCCTACCTAGCCCTTCACTTAATTCAAAAGGAAAAAAAAAACTAATCAGAAGTGCTTTGAAACTTGTTTATTGCTTGAATTCATGCAAATGAAGGTGGATCTGACACTGAAAACATCTGCACTGATCTGCACAATGTATAGTGCAGTTATTTCTGACCCATATCTCACCTCAGCAAAAGCTGCTCTCATCCCCTGCTCTGCTCTGCTCCTCAACCACGACACCCGCAGCTCATTCCAGCGCCAGCCCAAACATCATAATTTGTGCATCTTGCAGCACAATCCTTCCCATGTGGTTTATGGCGTCCTCTCCAATGCTAAGCTGGTCTCCTCTGCAGTGTGTACTTAACTAAAAGTGAACCAGAATCAACAGCTTTGGGAACAGCTTTGGGAACAATCTGCCTTTGAACATCAACAAGAATGGCTGTCACAGCACTTGCCCTTTCTGCACCCTGTGTCCTGTGATGGCCTTGCTTCAGAGGTGACCAAATACCCCATGTGCCCTCACAAAAGGCTCTGTTTTCAAACATAAGCATCTTCCATTTTTAGCACTAGTGTTTATCTTTCCATATTTTGCCACATACCAGCTCAGCATGCAAGCTAACATGAGCATTCAGAGATGAAGCTGGACCTCCTAATGTTGTTCCAAATTGGAGTAAAATGGGAGAGGAAGTAGCAATGAAAGTCCCTGGACTATATGATCACTGCCATCATGAGTCTTGTTCTTTCTCGGACAATAAACGTGGTGATAGCCCAGAAGCAAACTCAGATAAAAGCAGTATTAATCACAAAACCTGAAAAAATACCAGACAGGAGCCTGCTTCAAGGAATCAAGAAAGGACTTGTTCATAGCCAGGCATCATTCACACTGTCAACATATTCTGTATGCTAAATCAATATTCTTCCTCCCCAAGAAGCATCAAAAAATACGGAAAATCCTCTGCTGACCCTTTATAGCTACAGTTGTTGGCAGTAGCAAAGAAAGTCACTGATGTGTTTGACAAAACTTGGCATCCATAGCAAATAATGTTGTAGTATTAATTAGGAAGCAGTGAAGAGTTTAGGAACATGGATATGATTATGTTATACAAAAATATTATTAAGTAACGGAAGATTAAACTGAGCTCAAACATCTGAAGATATTTATTTAAATGCTCGTTGCTGGAGAAACAGCTCTACAAATACAGAAAATCACACAAGTTAAGAAGTGGAACAAGTGGAAGATCTGCATAAACAATTGTCTTTCCAAGAAAGCAACCGTATAAATTTCCTTTTAATTGTTTCTTCTGTATTTTTGAAATTATATATGCTTTACACTACAATTCAGTGTATTGTACTTCATACGATTTTTACGTGTGTGTGAAGAAACAAGCCCCAGAACTGAAGTCCCAACTAAGCGTATTCCCTATGAAGATACAAAGTTGCTTCTTGGTCTCAATGCCACTAAGAAAATTAACAGAAAGCTGCCAGGCTCAAGAACCACACTAATGTAATACCACAAGCATATAAATAAAAAAATGCCAGCATACACCTTGGCATATCTTTTTCCCCCCACTCGGGATGCGGACAAGGAGGTGCATGGAACTGAAGTAAAAAGAGACCTGTAAGCTAAAAGCCAGAACACAGCAGTTACACAGTGGTTTGTATTCAGGGATCACAAGAAATCTTTCAAAGGGATAATCAGCCCCTAAGCCCACAGTGGAGGCCCCAGTTTATCCCTAACGCACAAGGGACAGACACAGCCAAGGTGACGAGGCAGATACAACAGTGTGTGCACTACACCAATGAAGCAATTCCTGGCCAAGGGAGAAGGCAAATGTCTAATCTGGAAAGTTTTGATGGCTTCCACTGACTGAGCTGTACTAGAACTAGTTTGGTCCCAAAGCAGAATGACTGAGCAAGGATGAATGTTCAGCTGCAAGTATACCTTCAACAAAGGTAACCCTAATGTAGCTTTCAGTTTTTGGTTTGGGGTTTGGTTGTTTTTTTTTAGTTAAACATTAAAATATCATTGAACTGTTCAATACAGTCAAGAAATTTCTACTTGAAAAGACATAGTTTATTTTGCAATGACAACATCCTCTCCTACAAGGCATTTAAATCAGCTTTCATGGGGTTTTTGATCCTGAAGCCCCTTCCCATTAAAACACTACTATTGGCACAGCAGGAGTGGGGTACCATTGAGGTTGGAGTAAAGAAGATGCTTCTTAAATCTGGTCCTGGTTACACATACAGGACAACAGAGAGGCTTTCATATGCATTTCAAAACACAACTTTTTTTTCCAACCACCTTTTCAGTCATTTTTCAGGTCAGGGGGATTCAAAAGAGTAAGGAGTTAAATTAGCAAAACTGAAGGGACAACGTGTATTCAACTGGAAATCTGTCATCATTAACAGCACAAAAACCTGTTTGTCTAGAAATGTACACCACACTAAGCACCAAGGATCAGAACACCCTAAACTTGCCTTGACAAGCTGAGAAATAAGCTAGGACATGTCTCTTCAGAACAAGGCTATTCTATGCCAAAAGAATCATCCTCATAGACACATGCTTTTTAAAAAAGGGACATGTCCTCCATCTGAGTGCACATCATGACTCAGAAAACAATTTTTTTTTTATTTTGACCTACACTGAGTATCATATTCTAATCTAACAACATGGATGGAAAAGTAAACTCTTTATCAGGTAGCTGTTTTTCCTTGAACAAGCAAGACTGTTAATATATGCTATTAATTTTTTGTTTATTGATATTTCTGAAAGGCAAAATGGTTCACTTGATTTGAGAAAAAAACATATATAAAGAGAACTACGTCAACATTAAGGATTCCCCATGCAAGCCACTTTAAGGGTAATGTGCAAAGGAACATCAGTTCATTGTGACCTTTTTCGCTTTTTATTGTAAAGAAATTTCTAAATATAGGGAAAGTTTATTTTTGCACTGAGATATGTTTACATTCGAAAATAAAGAAGCCAAACTTAATAGATAAACCTTGGAACAAAGCACGTATATAGCCAAATCAAGGACCTAGACAAGCGATGAAAACAAAAATTATTTGTGTTCTGCAATTATTAATAAAAACACCAAACCAACAGAATAACCAACTACTGATCTCCTAAGGAGTGTGATTTCACAATCTGCAACTGCTGCTAATATTCCTTGTGTCTTTCTCACATTTAGTGTCATTTCAGATTCAGGAAAGATTCATACAAAGTTAGTTCAACATTAACAAAAATTTAAATTTTTTTTATTTTTATTTAAGGAGCAGGTAAATCTAATGATAAAAATCTTCACTAGAGAGTTAAGAAGAAGAATTCTATGTGGACTAATGCCTAGGTTTTGAAACTGATGAGCAGCTGTCTGTTTTCATAAGACTGTAAACTCCAACTATCTGTACTTATTGGCACAAATTCTCAGCTTGAAAATTGTAATGTTTCTTTCCTAATACCCTTTCTACTACAGTAGAAGAGGGAAGCTGATCAGCATTGGATCAAATGGCAGTGACAGACATAACTCCGCCACATCCTTTCTGGTGACATACACAGCACATTTTGTCGGGACAGAGTCTAAAGAAGAGAAAAATGAAAGCTCTTTACTCAACTGTGTCACTGAAAGCATAAAAGTGTATGCAGCACACCAGTTTTTCAAGGCTTTCAAGTGATTGCCTGGCTCATAGTCCTGAGCTATGTTCTTCTTACAACATGGTTGATGAGAAGTCACTAGATGAGGCATACTTCAGCTCTATACACAAAGAACTGGAAAATATTATGAGAGGAGACAGAACAGCAAAATACACATAGTGCTTGTACATTCAAAAACATTCCCTCTGGCTATTTTTCTTAATTTTAGAAAAAACTTACATAGATTTTATCTTGCTGATATCGCTGGAATAAATTGTGCATAATGGAGCCTTCATGGAGATCTACAAGTGCTGCCATGTCTTCCACACTCTCTGTGCTTGTTTGATGCATAGGCGTTACTTTTTGGTGTGTGATCGTGCTCTGTTTATAAGTGAATACCTGAAAGAGAGGAAACAAAGACAATATAATCAGAGCACACATTCAAAAACTATCAGTGAATGCAGATTTCAAATCCATTCCTATTCCCTATCCAGTTTATTGGTGTACAGACTTGTAAAATATAATAGCCTGCCAGCGATACCTTCTTCTAAAGCTTCTCTGAAAATAACTGAAGCCCTAGACATCTACATGGGTCATATGAAACTAACACATACTGACAAAGCTCTGAAAACTGCAAGGTCTTTTCCTGTTTAAGGGTAAACGTAATCTTGTTTCACACTGGTCTACTGTTAGACTTTATCAGGAGAAAAACAAACCAAGCAATAATCACTCCCAAAAATCCCAAACTAACCAAACAGAAAAACACTCCTTACAGTAAACCCTATTTATACTCAAATTACTTTGGAAGGAAATGTTTTACAGTGCAAAACAGCAAACAAAAATTATTGCTCTAATACGCTGCAAGTGTTCATCTGTTTGATCTGAAATCTACTTAAATGTTTCCATTCAACTCTGCAGTCAGGAAGCAGTCATTACTCCTAAAGTAAGTAGCATGCTAAGTTCAGCATGCAGCAGATACTTGGAAATGAATAAGCTGACAGAATTCTAATTTATTTACTTTTGAGACTAATTTCTGAAGCTGTTCCACAGAAACAGTAAAAGCTCTAAAAAATCTCAGTCAGAAAACACTGCTATATATCTTCTGTAAAACTACCACAAATATGCTAAGAAATGCACACTTCCCCAACCTAGCTAAACTTCTATGAATACTAGTAACATCACTAAAAACTATAAAACAATAAATTTCAAATTCAGCATCCCATTTCCTTTTAATTTACATCTTGGCACCTCATCCTTATAGATGTATGTCTGCATCTCAAAGCCAACACTCCTCAGGCAGTAGCTGTCCCTGCTAATGACACCATTACAGTGTAAGAAACTCAAAGTATGGAATTAATGCAAATACTTTGATAATGTGGAACATTAGGAAAAAACGAAACCTTTCCAAAATCCTTTAAAGTAATATCAATCAATCAGATGGAAGCAGAGCCATAGCTGTCAGCCCAAGCACCAGTGAGCACCGCGGAGCTTCTGCTTTGGACTGGGGGTCACACTGTGCAGTTCTACCTGAGGGCCATCCCTGTGCAGAAAGATGAAACCCCTTTGAGGTTTTTCAGCACAAAACCTTACAATGCAACAAGGATGGTAAAGGGGCTGGAGCAGAAGCCCTACGAGGAACGGCTGAGGGAGCTGAGATTGTTCAGCCTGGAGAAAAGGAGGCTCAGGGGTGACCTTATTGCTGTCTATAACTATCTGAAAGGAGGCTGTAGTCAGGCGGGGCTCAGTCTCTTCTCTCAGGCTCCCAGTGACAGGACGAGAGGACACAGTCTTAGGCTGTGTCAGGGGAGGTTTAGATTGGATATCAGGAGGAACTTTTTCACAGTGAGAGTGATCTCCCACTGGAATGGGCTTCCCAGGGAGGTGGTGGAGTCGCCGTCCTTGGATGTGTTTAAGGATAGGTTAGATGATGAACTTAGTGGTATGGTTTAGATGGTTTAAATGGTTTAGATGGTATAGATGTTGGACTGATGTTGGGTAGGTTGTTAACCTAGGTAAAGGTTGGACTTGATGATCTCCATGGTCTTTTCCAACCTTATTAATTCTGTGTAATTCTGTGTGTCATGCTCCTGGTAATTCAGTCCTGGAAAGACTGAACACGTGTCATTTCAGGAGGCCGTCCAGGAAAGCAGTGATGTTGTCTGTCTGCTGAGACAAGTGAGAAAAAGATTTAACATTGAAGCTCAGTACTTGGATATCCTAAGAGCTGACAAAGTACTGCTTGATGATATTTGTTCATTAAAATAGTATCCTAAGCGTAACAAATGCTGGCAGAGGTCAACACATCATTACAGAAGTCACTTGCACCAGCACAAAGCATACTGAAGGAAGGCTGGGGAGAAAGGAGATCCAGGAAACAAATTCCTAGTATCTCAGACATCAACAGGGTATGTGAACAAACCATCAGAAAGTTCCTAACAATCCCTAACTGAGGGAAAAAGACAGACATGGAGAGATCAGAGCCTTATTTTGCAGTGAACAAAAATCAAGATGACAGGACAAGGATATTTACAGGGCAGAGAGAATAGATGGAAAAAGCAGCCACTTGTACATAATCTAGGAACATGTAGTCCTGATATCTAATAGACAAAGTCAATGTGGGAAGCATCAATTCATAGCAAAACTTTTGAGGCTGAAAACTGTGTTAGCAGTCCCAAAACTAACCACAAAGAGTACAAATCAAATTAGAGATAATTACATCTCAAAAATAATAAACTGCAGTTCCTAGTCACAACAACCATAACAAACCCCCCAAAGGTCATACTGTAGAACAAAAATACCACAAGCTGAAACATTTGGAAATAAAAGGGATTTAAGGAGAGCAAATCTTAGAGTTAGCAACTTCTCCTACACATAGAAAAATACACTCAGTAAGACAATTAGGAACCCAAACGGGGACGGCATTTCATCCTGCGAGTGTCGCATGTGAATGTGGAAAGGAAATAAAACATTACATCTAGGAGAATAATCTTCACGTTTGTGATGACTGTTCTTTGGTATGTGATGCATAGGTTAGCAGGGTAGGAAAAGCACCCTATATATCACTGAGCAAGTTTAAAGTATTCAGAGAAATACACCAAGAAAAACAATGTGACAACTGATTTGTGCATGACACCACTTTTGGAGATGGTCTCTGCTCAAATCCAATATTTTCTCTTCTTCAGGCTGGTTGTTCTCATACTTCCAGCTCACCCACATGCTGCCATCTCGTTTAGATGAGGAAACAGTTCTGTGAACTTACTCAGAGATGGGACTGTGCATTGACCAGCTAGAAAACACACCAATTGGAAATAATGTCTGCCACCCAAATTAGAAAGGAGCAGGACCTCTTCCCCAATATTGGGTAGTTACTTTTCCTTGACTTTTAACTTTTACAAGAACTATGCATCCCTCAGATTTCTTAAACCCACTGTAAAACTTGGTCAAAATCATCTAACAAAATCAAAGTCATGAGACAGGGCTGCAGGATCACATGCACACAGACCTCATTCCCGTAAAACGGGCTTTTTGCAGCCCTGCTGGCCAAGCTCTGAAAGGCCTGCTTTGTTTTATTTCATCTTGAATCACGCCTTAATTATGATAAGGACATGGAAAAGCTACCTTGAACTTTATCGTTACTAATTAGAAGATCACATTATGAAATATTATAGCACTTGAAATCCTCAGGAAATAGGAACCAAGTGCCATTCTGCAGGGTCAGCATGAAGAAGAGGAAGATGACCAAGGTGGCTCCTGAACTTCAAGTGGACCCTGTTTGCAGAGTGCAGGAGTGTCCATCCTCAAAGACTTTGCTGGCATTTCTGGAAGGTCAAGTGAAATATGCAGGAAACTAGAATAAGATTTAAGACAAGCCTAAATGAGAGTTCAGCAAAAACGTCTTTCCTTTCTAGATATAAGTGGTTCAACATAACCAACAAACTGAATACATGGAAAACTCTAAATTAGACCTTAAAGAGATAGCATGCAAAATGAGAACTCTCAATGTTATTATTAAAGTGAAAATTAGAGGTTGAAATAGGGTGGACCAAAGCAAAGAACAATAACAAAAAGAACTATAAGACAAAAGAGCAAACTCAGCTAAACAACAGTCAAGTGCACTTCATTGGGAAAGAACACTTCAAAACTGCTCCATTGTCCCTACCATGACTTACTAATGTTGTGATGAGCATGCCAAAAAAGGACTCAAAAAATAAAAAAAGTTGTCTTTCAGGCATTCCATTAAAGAGGAATATCACAAAACAATGTAAAATTAATTTTCTGCCTTACAAAAATATCCCTAAGATCAAGATCTAATGGAAATTGTATTTTAACAAAAGATTTAATGTGTAATGCAATTTATTAACACGAGGAAAGCACTTCAGAGTAGGCCTTCCATGACAGCAGTACACACGCTTTCTCTCTTACCATACCATTTTGTGACATGATGCCAAATGAAAAAAATCTCTGCTTGAATCAGGTCATTAAAAGGCACCAAGAATTTCACAACAGCTGAGTCAAATGAGCTTAAGAGAATGCTAAATTAAGTGCTTATGTACATCAAAAAACCCACACAAATTCCCCTCTTCTTGCAAAAGCAAAAAATCACACTCAGGATTTCCAGCCTGCATGGAGCCAATATACCACTGAATCTCTCAGGGTGTTTTTCACAAGGAGATATGGTTTCAGCCTCAAGCTGATGAATCATTATTGGATAGGAGGAAGGCAGAAATTACTCCAAAAGTTTCCTGACCGACAGTTAATTATTTGACTTACAATCTTCATTGTTTCAGTGAGATTTCTGTGAGATTTCTATGTAATGGTAGAAGTAGGCTTGTCTGCAACTTGGAAGCCCTGATGCAAGTTAGATCATTACTGAAACTGTTTTCTTCAAGATTGACTACTGAAAAGCTTACATGCTGCAAGCATTTTAAAACAGTCCCTTTTACACAGTGACCTTAAACCTCACCCCTTCCAAACATAAATCCCAGCCAGTGAGGGCTCAGGTTTCTTTCTTTAATTCAAAAACTGAGAATTGGGTCAGAGCAAAGGGTGCCCACGGGCACCGGCTTCCCAGCGCTGCTGCTTCTAGACAAGGACGAGACGCCTGCCTGAAGCCTGGAACCAGACCACCCCTCGTGGCCATCACCCACCACATGGGCAGCAATCACATCAGCCACTCACCTGCCAGTAACAGATGCTGAATGTGGTACTGACTGACTGATGCCAAGAACTGAGTGCTGTGGTGCTTGGGGATGGTTATGCAGCTTAGCATGTCCCTGTCACCAGTGTTATTGCAATAAATCAAGAGAGTTTCTTGGTAGGAGTAACAGAAATGGAGCAACCAATCTCTCTCTGCTGCCCTCTTGAAAATTTTTTATCAACTCTAGATGTACTCTACAAACTGCAGGGTCTTACAGAAGCTAACCCTGATATTCAAACACAGAGAACAGAAATATCAAAGTCTTGTCACTCACTTGATTTAAATTAAGTTGCTCAACTCCATATAACCACAGGGATAATGTAAGATATGGTAAACATAAAATTCAGTAAGAAAAGGGAAGTGAAGATGAAGAGGTATTTAGAGAAGTCATCTGAGAGGCAGGTCTACAGACCAAAAATATAAAACCAACCAAGCAACCAACCACAATTTTTTCAATAGTGCCTACGATATTATTGAACTGACTGCTACAGCATGCAGGCAGCCCATAAGCATCAGAAAGCAAGTCTAATTGACCCAAAAAGTGAAGTCCACAGCCTTTGTATCACTGCTCCAGAGACTGCTATACATAAGCTTTTCACAGGCTTAATTCCAATGGCTACAGTGACATCCACAAAATCCCAGATAACTCAGCTCCAGAGGACTTGGCTCATATGTTCACAATATCAGTGCCCTCAGTTTTCTAAGGCACCACAGCGGAGATGAACACAGCCCAGTAAAACTTACAAGACTGTACAGAGAAGTATCTACTTAAAAACATCAATTCCTTTTTCATTCTCTGCTGTTGGTCTGAACTAAGGATCATCATTTGTGTTTTCCTCGTGTTTAGAAGTTAAAAGAATGCAATAAATCTTATAAAATGTCTTTATTCATGAGTCCAAGTAGAAAAAAGAGGCCTTGGGCTCACATTACAAGCTGTGGAATGCAGTGTTCCAGGGAGAAAAATAAATCATGACAAGTCCAAGGACCAAGAGATTAAAAACAAAAACTAAAATGTAGTAGTTTACTTGATTTTTTCCTATAGAGATCTACTGTCTAAGTAGATACTTAAAATACACATCAAGGAGTCTCTCTTATAAATCAAAAGTAGTTTAAGACCAAACATAAAGTAGATGAACTACTGACACTTTAAAATTCTACGGTTAAACATGACAAGAGTGTGACCCAAGTAATTTACTATTTCTCTGTAACAGCTGACCTTAGACATCCACTTTATTGTCCCAAAATAATCTTTGAGGCAACAAGATGTACCAAGGCCCAAGGCTTGCTTTGATGTAACATAATTTAATCTCTTTCAAAGCATTCAGAAAACTCCACAAGGAAGTTTCTTACCCATTAAACTATGAAGGAAAAATCAAAACATTTTATGTAAGGCATCTACTGATGTCAAGAAAAAAATATTACCAAACTGATAGCATTACTACTGTGACTAACTGGCCTTTTCTTCAAGCATCTACCACCTATGTGCATCAATTGAGAATCAGCCATCCATTCCGTAAAATTCCTCCCCACTTCCCACATTCCCTTTGCAGTTAGATATTAACCTTGATCTCTAATGTAAAGTGTCTAAATGACACCTTGAATGTTCCTTACCCAGTTAGTTGAGTAACACACAACTTAAAAATTGTGTGTAATTCTGTATTTTATCCTTACTCTCTGCTCACTTTGGTTCCTGCCATTTTCAGTCGTTGCTCCTCCTCCTATCAATCAAACCCCATTCAAACCCTTCCTCTCAGTCCCCTTTTTGTATCATTTCTCAGATTCCTCAGGGCCTGGGACATTTGGGTCAGTAGTTGCTCTGAGGTTCAAATGCTGAGAGCCTGTTCCAGAGCCTTCCCCTCACCTACATCCCAGAATCCAGCAGCAACAGCACCAGCCATGGCCTGTAACACCTTCCATGAACAGCTTTCCTACTACAACTTTTGGGCTCTCACACCCACGCAGACTATGCCTTTTAGCTCCCAAGCTCCGCAGTGTGGGGAAGCACGCTGCCAGGATGGCAGTCCTGGCCACCGCTGCAGCAGAGCTCAGCCAACCCACTAAGTTGTGCCTCTTTGTTGTTTCCCTACACACGGACCACTGTCCGTAAGCTTGTCTGATCAACACTTCCCACCTAACGCCTACTCCACGAGAGGCATTTCAAGTCAGTTTACTCCACACACTGAGCTGCTCGCATTCATAGACAAGCTCTGTCCTCAAGTATGAACAACCTTCAAATTACAGGTTCAGCACTTAGGACCTTTCAATTGAGCTTGCCTATACAGACAATTAAGAAATTTAATTCGAATTAAACACATCCATTTTACCTAAGTTATACTATTTAAGCTAAGCCTCTAGGCAGTCCATACTAATTCTTACAAGGGGGCGAAAAAAGTGAGTCTTTACTTTGTTTCCGAGTGACCTTGTATAACTTACAGCACCTGTAGACATCAGAAAGCTCAGTGTTTAAGAAGCCACCTATAAATACTGTGACTGTAGCACTACAGAAAATGTGCAACATTCCTAGCAAGTCACCAGCACCTTCTTGACTATGGAAAAGTGCTCCTTTCTCTTTGCGAACAAAGAAGTGGGAGGATTGCAGCTGCCCAAGCTTTCTCACAATGCTGGATGAAGTGAACTAGCCCAAGGGCACGACAGAGGAGATGCAACACAGGATGGGCCTTCAGCTCTTTGACAGGCAGCCTGCACAGGTCAGCAGCAGGGTCTCAACTGGAAGCCAGGGAAGAGGCCTCTGACCTTCAGGTCACTCCAAGATGAGGCAGAGAGCAGACCCCATGGCATAGCAGAGAAATATGGTCTGGGCCCATGTTCCCCATGGATTCAATCCTCTCTCTGTCTTGGGACACCCCACCCAAGTCAGCGCTACTGTAAGCAGCATCCACTAAACAGATGTAATGTCAATACACCTCTTGTTTCAATGTGTTTCACCTTAACTAGCTCAAAGGACAAGGGGGTGAAAAGTGATGGTTTCCTCTTCTCAGAAGAAAGATCAGAACACTAAAAAATCTCACCCTTTAACCATCATTGTCCACATAAAAAAGCACATCTATAGGCAATGGCAGGCACTGAAAGCACTGGTTTTCCCGTCAACATAACTTACAGCTGCAGTAATAACCGAAACTTCCAGTTTCAAATTCATATTTATTCAGTGAATTATATGAGATAAGGAATGTTTGTTTGCCACTGAATGAATAAGACTGAATTTGAACAAAATGCCCTGCTATCAAGAAGTGGAACAACTATGTTTAATAAGCAGCAAACAAATGATACCTTTTTGTGAGACACAAAGCAATTCACCTCAATAGGCATTTTTTCTAAAAAACAAAGATAAAAAAAGAAAAAATCCTGGCAAGTAGCTGACTGGACTGTCTCTAAGAGCAGAGTAGGAGCAGCCTGTGTGCAACTCCACAGCAAAGCTTCTGTGGAAGCCGGAGCTTTGAGGGGCCATCCCTGCAGAGCAAACATTGTCTCAAATGACAGCTCGCCAGAGAATGTGAGACTCTAATGATGCTCTCCAGGATGCCAAACAAAACCTGAGTAACACCATCATGAGCCTTTTGGCCTCATCCTTCTACCTTCTTCTCACATCAGTATGAACCAGCCCCGCCTGGGCTGCCAGCGCATCCTGTCAGAGGGGGCTAGTGCCTCTGCACAGGGCAGCCACAGCCACTCGGCTGGGGGGCTCCCTCTGCAAGGCTGCTGCTGCAGAGGGCTGGGAGGGAACAAAAAGAAAACAGAGCCAGAAGAAAGGTTTTTACAATAAAATGGATGGTCTTGATGGCAAATTTCAATGCGCTGAGACAACGCAGGGCTTCGGTTTCCCTCATTCCTCCCACCAGGCCTGGTGCAACCCATCAGCCCCGGTCAGATACAGCTGGACATCACAAGTGTTTTTCCAGCTTCACGGCTCACTTGCCTGGTGCTGGCTGGGTGTCACCAGCTGACGGACCCGCAGGAGAAGCCCAGCAGGATGGCTCCAGCGCTAGCACAACTAACACAGCCCAGAGCAAGGCTGGAGAAGAGCACAACGCAGACAGCACACGGCTACTGGCATGATGATCCATTGCGCCCCTAGAGCAATGCACCAGTCAGGGAGGCCTGGAAGGTCATACAATCCACAACTATGTCCTGAAAGACATCACTCACAGAGGCTCAAACAGTAATCTTCACAGACACAGCTCCCTCACACCTTCTCCTCCTGCCACCAAAACCTGGCCACAGAAAAACCAATACAAGGTCTTACACCACTCACTAGAGAGCAAGGCTTGCTTCTCCTCAAGGGCATTCCATCACCAAGTCCATCTCTCCATCTCTGCATTCCTCTAGTGAAACCTCCCCTATTTGCACTCATTTGTCCTCCCTCCCTCCCCCAACTCCACTCCCATTTTCTCTCCACCTCCTGCTGCCCATTCTTGCTCACTGTCTCCCCACAGGGAGATCCAACCCTTTGGAACCACCATGTCCCAGCTAGCAAGGCAAAAATTTGCTTTCCATCTTACACATGCATTTAATTTTCAGTTTAAAGTGTCCAGTGCCTGAAACACTGGCAGAGGTACACCTCAGTTCAGCCATAAGTCAGCTGGTTGCCTGTCTGTTCTGCCCACACCAAAGAAAGGATCTAATATCATAGGTAACACACAAAGGCTACCACACAACAAATTAGAGCTCTTACTTGAAATGGGAGTGTAAATGTTATACAAGAAGCCCTAAAAACATCAGGGCAATAAAATAATAGAGAACAAGAGAAGGACACTGGCAGGCATTAGTCATGAATCCAGTGCTGAGGAAAAAAACACCCTCTGCACTGACTATTTTTAAAGCCATTTGTGAATTAAAGACATGACAACTTGCATAGGCATAGAGGAAGTTCATAAATATGCAATCTTAGCTTTCAGATCTGCTGACCACATTTAACTAACATTTAACTAACATTTCTATGCTATCACTAGTTGCCTGTAAGGACAAACCTTTCCTCTTTACTGGCAACCTGCATGTCACGCTTCTGCCCACACCCTTAGAACTACTTACTGTTGCTCAAGCCCAGAAAATAGGAACTGGGTACAACCCTGTCTTGAATATCAGCCCCTCACTCCCTCTTTTATTGTCTTTAAAGGATCGGATGGGCTTTTCATTAAGCCAGTGTTTAATCCCTGTTGTTCTTGCAGGTTGCCTGTGCTGTGAGGTTTTGACACAGCTACACTGCTAGGAAGAGAGATGAGAGTGTATTTTATCTACAGCTCAGAGCAGTCCTTTAACGAGGTAACTGTCTATTCAACTTCCCCCAAAGTCAGAAAAAGGAGGAACTGAATAAAGTAAGCTCCTAAGGATGTCTACCCATGAAAACAAACATGGGCATGATGACACACGACACCCCACGGAGAATGTTGAAAGCAGAATTACGAGCAGGTGAACATGAAACATGGCATATTTTCGCCAAATTTAAGTGCACAGTACGGTTCCTATAGCAGACTTGCTAACAACGCTATGCCATTTCAAAGTTAACTTTTATCATGTGTACTGATCTCAAAACAATTTGTCAGCCTTTCAGGTAAGGGCTATCTGAGGAGAAACAGAATGGCCACTCCCTCTTGTCACTACAGCCATTAGTTCAGTTAAACAGCAACTGTGACTTTTTCCGGCTCTGACCAAGGATAACTGGAAGGTGGCCAAGGCAATTATTCTGTAAGCAGGACATACCAGCAGGTGTCCAAAGCTGCCTTTTAACCTACTCAAGTTAGCAATGAGTCCAACAACAGCACAGTTACTCCTGCCCGAGAATGGACCCTAAATATCAAAAATTTTTTTTGTTAATATGGAAGCACCATCAAATAAAAAAACCCCAAAACACCAAAGTGCAGGTGGTTTATCTACATTTAGAATTACCCAGTTATAACCATTGGCAGGAGCATACATCTGTATGCATACGTCTGTTGCAGCAGGGCCTTGTTTTGCTCTCTTCAACCACAAATTCCTCCTAAAAAGCTACCAAGGCCCTTTGCTAGTTATGGAAGGTTAATGCTTCAAGGCACTCAAGGCTCCCAAATTCGCATGATATTCTTACAACAAGGTGCCCATCAACACATTTTATTAAGTTGAACTGCCCTTGAGAGCCACAAAAGTTGTCAGCAAGGAAATCTTCTTAAATCTTCTTAAACTTCTCCACCCCCCTACTTTACCAGTACTGCAGCAAAAGTAGAGTCTGCTGCAAGAAAGAACAAAACAGGTTTAGACAAGCACGAAACAAAGCTGCACGTACCTTAAGATAGCAGCCAAGGCGGTTAAACATTTTTCATTACAAACACGAAACCCAGATCCACACCCTTGAGATCCCAACTGGCCCCGTCAACTGCCATCCCTTGGACCCACATGCCACTGAATTCAGAGGGGTCCCACAGCCACATACCAGCCTTGACTGAGTCAGAGGAGCTGGAATGCCTTTGGCAGGTTATTTATGATATCTTCCTTTACTTCTTAGGGTGAACATCACACAAGTGAAGTTTTCCAGACTTCTTTTGCCCTAGGACTGCTCTGGTTTAAGACCAACAAAATCAGCTGAATATTCCACAATGGCTCAATCATCATGAAATCATGGTGAAGAGAAGGGGAAGCAATGGAGTAGAAAAAAAAAAAAAGGCATAAGACACATGAAATAAATAAATAAATAAATAAATATACCCTACTGTATCTTGTTTTGAAAAAGTGCAGAAATAAGGAAAAGGGCACGAATGCATATTTATCCTCCTCAAGTTCAAAATCTTTAAGTTTAAATTGGGAAAAAGAGAAATTTCTTATTTACAAGTGGCACACCACAGTTATCCCCTAACTTGCCCTGAAAAGCAGCATTACTCAGACTGATTACATAGTCAGGCACAAATTACTTAGGTTCTTTCAAATGCATGCTGGTAAATTTGATTATTAGTCAAATGAAGTATACACTGTTAGGAATGCCAGAGTGAGCTCTTTCCTTGACTGAAAGCTTTTTAAGGGAAAAAAGCTACTTCTTTGCTATAAAGTTTTACAGTGTCTGGCACAAAGACCTCTAAACTACTGAATTTTAATATGTCTAGTTTTAGGAAAAACAGTATTATTTTTTTTCTTGGTATTATTACAAGGAGCATGAACATATATATATCAGGCCCAGGAGCCTAAGACTTTACAGAACAGCCTAAAAAACTTTTTTTTGGTCTGTCTTAGATTCACTGCAAGTTCCCCTTTCTTACATCCTTAGAGAAAAAATTGCTTGTATTACTGTTCACTTGCTGTTAATGTGCAGGTAACAATCTCTTTTCATTGCATTTGTGAAAAGCCCATGGATGTTAAATACAAAATCTTAAAGCTTTAAAAAAAAGAATGCTAGAAGGTTTGACTATAGCCTGTCTTGGCCATACTCCTGTGGTAGTTTCTTTGAAGAAAAAGATAAGTAGGTGTCACTGCTAGAACTTGCCAAGGAGATCAGAGCACTCATTGGTCATTGCAGGGCATGAATCCAACAGGGACAGATGGAGTGGTCAAGAGATGCAATACCTTTCAAATCCATGTCTTATTGCATGGCATGGATATTGCTTTATGTGTGAGAATGTGCATTACATACAGATAAGGAAAACAAGTTGCTCTTGGCTGTAAAAGTTTGACAGACTGTTCTGTATGTTACTCCCATAAAATCAGCATATATACTGGCTGGTTTGCATTTGAACTATAAAACTCCTGTCCTGCAAGAAGCAAAAGGGCAAACTGAACACACATGAAGGTAGCTCTGTTTATTCAAATATATATGTGTAATTTAATTTTCCACAGCTTGCCTGCGCTTACATTTGAAAACCACAGTTCTATTACACACCAGATAGCATGTATGTGTATGCTGGAGAAGCCCAGTTATAACTAGTTCCCATGACACCAGCAGAAAGCAATTCACAGCATTTTTTTTCCACCCCAATAAGGACAGTACTTGTTCAGTAGTTGCGTCAGAATTATGAAGACAGACAACAAAGATGTCTTAGACAGAATTACTTAGTAGCATTACACATAACCATAGTGCTTATGGTCCTAGAATGACAAAACAAACCTTTTGCTGCAAAGAAAAATACATCAGTATTTTTCTGTCTTTGTAAGGATACTATTGTTTGGTTTTTATTTTACTTCGACAAACCTCAAGCACATGAAGCTGTAAAAGCTCCAGCCTATATTCTTTAAAATGAGGGTTAGCTAGCTGAACATAAAATACTCTGAGATTATTCTGACATGTTACTAAAACCCAATTAGAACAAAGACATTAAAATTGGACCACCTTTTCTGATTCCTTGCATTGGAATTGTGAAAGAGATATACGGACATGGCAATTTCATGTACCAGTGTTGCCCTCCACTTACCTTTCCAGGCTACTCTCAACTATTCAGACAAGTTTATTTTCTGATAACTACATATATCAGAATTCAGCTTTAGAGATTAATAGTGGAAAACCTCCTGCAAATGACAAAAGGCTTGTCTTTTCAATGTTCTCTTCCCCTAAAGATGTGACTCCTCTCACCTCCCAAAACAGGTTCAGCTTATATATACCCAATCTTGTTGAGGGTTCAGTCCTACTTTTAGGACATTAACCAGTTGTTCTTACTGTAACAGGTGCTTACAGTGCATAGGCCTGAATGTGAAACAGGCTCAGAGAGTAGGAAATGAAGCAGTGTGTCTACCCAGGACAGAAATGAACTGATGGCAGATAAGCCCAGGCATGTGTGAGTGCATGGATTGCCTAGCTTTTTACATCCCTGTCCCTATCCCTCTAAATGCTAGAATTATTCACTATAATTTTCCAATAGTCTGCAAAGTTCACAATGTTCGTTATGATTCTGGTGGGATGCACAGTGAGAAAGGACTCTATTTTTTCTAATTTTTTCTTTTTTTTTTTTCTCCGTCTCATTAGAAAGAAAGTTCTGCTGCAAGAGATGTAGAAGTAAAAAAATGCAGAGTTGGTCTGAGTGATTTTAACTATGCAACTTACAAACCGATGGGGTATTTGTATGAACCTACTGCAGTATACCACACAAGCTATAACAGAGAAAAATCCTCCTACAGAACGAACAACATCAGATTAGAAGACAAAGGATGCATTAACAACTATTTCATTTAACTATGCAGGGCGCGAGCTAATGTCACCTCACCCTGAGAATGTTTACCTAACATGATTCAAGCAATGGCAGTGCTGCATTAACAGGTGGACTCAATGATCTTAATGGTCTTTTCCAACTGAAATGATTGCATGATTCTATTATTTTTCTCCCTCTTCCATCTCACTTGTGTATGCTTCAGAACTGAGTCCTAGGCTTACACTCACTGCAAAATTCAGTGACTTAGTTCCACACATAAGCTCTGTCCTGCTCCAACAGTACATGATTTTTATTGCACATAGCTTCAGCCTGGCAGATTAAATCAGAATTTTCTAGAAACAAGGCCATATTTCAATCCTACAGCTAAAGATCATGAAACTAGAAAGACCATTGTGATCTTTCAATCTAAGCAGCTATGTAACATAGAAAATAGACAGACCTAAATCTATGTTTTATCCAGCTAAGTCTCAGCCATGAAATACTGCAAAACTCTTTTCTTCACCCTAAAGTATCTTGCATTTACTACCATCTGTTTGGATATTGCCTTTTGATATGCACAATGTAACTTAAACTTGTAGTAGAAACTTCTCTGCAGACACGGCATTTCTGGTGCAAGATTTATGGCTCCCAACTCTTGTCTATCTGATTTTTAAAGCCCTAATTTAGCAACGCTCTGTGTGGTACCCAACTCAAGTTGTCCTCATCCAAGTACCATGAAGCCCATGGCATCAATCATTTACCATCACATTGTACATCATGCAGGGAAATTCACTATCAGTGGTATGGAAAGACCATAGGATGGACACATCTAAAGGTGGGACAGAGGTATCAGTTATACACAAGTTCAAATGTGGTTGTAGGACTGTAGTTCTGCTTAACATCAAGGCAATGACAGAAACACATCCTGAGCAATAAAGAAAGATGTTTCATGAAGCAGCAAATGAGCAAAGGGAATCTGCAGACACAGCAGTGAAACACTGGCTTCCACTGCACCAGCATGTACAGCACTCTAAAAAAGACATTGTGTCTTCTCAAAAGTCAAGTGCTCTGGACTGAAGGCCGATCTTGGGCCTCCAAGTAAGTGTTTCTACTTGCCACAGAATAAAGAGGTGCAGAAGGAGAAAAAAAAAAGTACATTCCGTTAGTAGGACTTCTACAAACAAACATCTCCAAAAAAACATTTTGTCTGGAGTCGTTTTATTGCCACAAACACTATTGAAGGTATGGAACTGAGCATATTCAACAGAGGTTTATGCTTCCCATTAACAAGCCATAGCAAGCAGTCACTTCAGAGTTTCTGTCCTGGCCATCATCTCCACAGATTTTAAAAAGAAGTAAGAAGACACGACAAGTTGACCAAAGAAGTTGTGGATATCCCATCCCTGAAAGGTCAGGTTGGATGGAGCCCTGAACAACCTGGTTTAGTGGAAGATGTCCCTGCCCATTCCATAGAATTGGAACTACATGATTTGTAATATCCCTTCCAACTCAAGCCATTCTATCATTCCATGACAAATCAGTCATGCAGTGTGAAGCTGATGCACCGCCAGGTGACACATAACTAATGACTGACTCTAAGTCAACAGCAAAACATGAAAAATGCTGTGATTCTACCAAAAAAAAAAAAAAGCTTTAACATTTGTATTGCAAACTCTTTCATTTTCAAAACACACAGTAGTGACAGCACTAAAAGTAGGTTTCTCGCACCCTAACACAAATATAGATAAAGTATTTAACGTGTCAAAGAAGAGATTATTTCCTAGAAAAGTCCATAGAATCATAAAATTTCTTTCCTGTCAGAGAAATGAACTGCTACCAACTATTCCAATGAAAGATCCACTGTTTACCTGTAATTCTGCATTACTTTATACTTTATTACTTTATACTGCTATCTTCATACATTTTTCTGTTAACATGCACAATGACAAACAACACATAGGTGACTAGGCAAAGCATGCAAAGACTTCCAACAGTTTATCACATCCACCGAGGCACATGACTCAACATCTCATTTAGTTCAAGACAGGTAGGTACAAGAAAAACCATACATCTTTCTAGTAGAGTTTAAAAATTAATTTATATTAAATTACTCTCATGAGATCCCTTTATTGTAAAGAGTATAAAACTACAGCTATATTCAAAGTTCTCATTTCTGGGCTTCACCCACCTGAAAAAGCTCAGTCAACTCAAAATATGTGGTGACACGACCATCACAAGGCCTTGCATGTTTTGAAAAAATACTGCTATAGTACAGGAAGAAAAAACACCCCCCAGAAGCATGACTGGAGAACAACCCCTGGCAGTAACTGCATAGGCATAAATGTGAGTTTCCAAAGAACCAAATTAAAAGACAGTCCGCAGGATTTTCCATTAGCTAGACTCTTTTGTAGCTGAAATTTTCAGAGAAGGAAATGGATTGAGAAAAGGGAAGGAAAACTAAAACTCAGGTGTTGCAAGTCAAGCACAAAATCTTAATATCAGATATTTAAAAACTATGAACTGCTGGGAAGAAACTTAGCATCACTAAAAACAAGCTATGCAGGTTCCCATCACTATCTAAACTAGAACACCTGATTCAATTATCATTATTTATAGGGTTTGATTTTACTGATCTGACCAAGACCAAAATAGGTCCCTTTATCAGATGTTGCACAAAGAGAGGATCGCTGCCCCACCACAGGACTATGTCAATCAAACATTCCTTCATGTTCTCAAGCAGAGAAACACAGTAGGTGCAGCCCAGGTACTGGCAGAAGAAGCCTGTTGGTGAGAGGAAGGTTTAATCCAGACTACCAGGATGCATTTCTGGAGAGATGAATCAAAGAAAGCACATGTCAGGGACACGACTCATCAATGGGATTGTGTCAGGTAACAAAATTGAAACAGCACTCATTTTGATCCCCTCCATCTGCTCCAGCTGAGAGCAAGGTGACTCAAGCACCCAGATACATGCCATTGCTGACAGAGACTAAGAAAGCACTGATCTCCATGTAAATTCACTTCTCAGCACCAGAGGCTTCTCCCATTAAGACAGGTCTACACTAGATCCTGATGATGCATCCTGTGAATCACAGATATGAGCAGTTTTCCCAGCAAAGGCCCTTGACCTCAGCATGATTATACTGATGGTGCTTTTTTAGTGAATTTTCTTTTGTTCATGGGGCTACTGAGGTTACTCGTCTCAGATTAGCAGGTTGTCGATGCAGCTGAGGAAGAGTTGGCACATCTGCCAAAATGTTTTTCCAGGCCCCTTGGGGTACAGTTCAATCCAATTAACACACATGCACAAGTAATAAAATTCAAATATTATTCCCTTGGTGCTGTGGGCTCCAGCAGTCCAAAGGTCTTTAAGTCTACTATAGTGCCAGCAACTTGAAGTCAAACCCTTTCCAACAGAGTTGTTTCAGCTATTTCTGAAATTACTTGACCCTTTTTCATGTGCATTTGACATGCAAACCATGCTGACTGGCCTGGGTCCTTGGACATATATGATATTTTTCTGCCCAGTTGTGAGGAAACTGAGAATAGCCTTAGTCCCCCAAAAGTCAGCACTTAACTGCAAGTATGTCCTTCCCCTGATAAAACTGTACCCCTGCAGTGAAACTCTGCTACATCAACTGAAGTTACAGTGTTAGCATTACCCACACAGAGATTTTTGACTTTGCACAAAACATTTCCTAGAAAAACAAGAGTGCTGGGAAGAAAAGAAGAGGTGAGAAAGATAATCCCATTTCCAAACAATGGTGCGAAATGTGAATTATCTTGTCAATTCCGTGATCTGAAAGATGTTTTGAACCACTGGAGAAACACCACCTTGGAGCACAACACTACAAGCAGATGCTTCAAATGGGATATGACCACAGGCAACAAAGATTCCATAATTCAAGCTATCAGGGCACACACAGCAATCTGTCACCTAGGAAAGGACACACTTCTGAAACACAAGAAGTTTTAAATGTTTGTAAGGCACCACCACATTGTCTAAAAATCTCAGAGGATAACACTGCTGAGACAAGTTCAAATAAACACTCCCCACAACCATTGCTAGATCCCAGAGAAAAGAAGTGCGTTCAGATCAGCAACCAGTAAATGTTTGTTTCCAGTGGAAAGAGGCTGTCAGGAGTGCAGATTCTGGTTACTCCAGTGACCACACTCAACACGCTGTGCTCACATCAGATAGACAACTTTCACCCTCCTGCATGCTCAACCTCACCAAACCTGGACTAGATCCAGCCCGCAGGGATAACTACATGAGTCTTTGGCTAAACCCAACACACACATATGAAAACCCAGCACAAGTACTGCCCAGAGAACTGCTGCACATATGGCTGCTAAACTTACTGGGGGCCAAAAAGTTCCTCTCAGTTTGTCATGGGGTTTATTCATCAGTATTTCTATAAAGAAAAATGTGTATGTTCCCATGATTATAGACCTGTTTCTGAATTTTTACAATAAAAAAAGCTGCAATACTTCTCAAACAAAATGCAAAAGCATAGAGTGCAGTTTGGGGGTGGTTTGGGTTTCTTTTTCTTTTTGACTCACAAACCTATTTTAAAACAAAAAACAAGAACTGAATAACAGGCCTTTTAATACTAAATTTATACTCCCAGAAATTAAGTCTTCCATGAGCTCAGAGACCAAAACACACACTTACCACTACCATGTAGTTCAATACACTTGTAACAGACTCAAGATCTCTCAAAAGAAAAGTTCAATTTTCATTTGTACTCCAACAGCAAGAGCTGGCTTTTCCTCCAAGCCTCTTTGCAAACTTGTTCAATAACGAGCTCTCAAAACTCTAGTAAAATTCTTTGCTCCCTTTATACTCATCTCATTATCCTGGCCACTTGCTGTGCTTGCTCCTTTTAATGGATGGAGCAAGTATTAGCTTGATTTCCCACCACACATCAAGTTTTCAGCTGAGGTTAGTAATATACATCTCTAACAACTGATAAGATCTCTATTAATTTACCATTAAATGCATAAAGCTAGATATTTTATTTTTGCTTTGCATCTTACAGATAGTGAAAGCACACCTTACTTTCCTGGCATGCTGTAACTTTTGCATGCAGACGCAACTGATAAGGGGAATTCAAATCAAGGCCAAAACTCAGTTATCATGAAAGAACTGAAACAAATATATCCACTTGCATCCATATGTAGAAGACAAAAAAAGAAAATATTCATGAAGAAGACCCCCAGGAATACTGCAGTTGATGCATAATAAAAATAAGTTTTAGAAAACTCTAGTTAGTAACAGCACATTTTTATGAGAAAATTAAATCAAACTACACGCCTGTTCAAAATACAGCTTGCTGAGAAAATAAAGAAAAAAATCCATCACAAGACAGTTAAAAAGTCATTTAATTGCGACATCTTCCAGACTTATCAGGCCTTGCACATTCAGACATGGACAGCCAGGCGTGTATTCACATAAAGCAGCATAAAGGAAGGAAGTTGAAATTGGTGTTGACAAATCATAGAAGTCACCACTCCAGGCGACTTTGAACTCAGCAGAGGTAAAGGGACAATATTACAAGATGCTTTGCTGTTGGCAAATCTGCCAACACAGACACTAAGTGTTGTTGCATTAGTAGAATTGTAATTTTTTTTGTCTAACAGAAGTACTTAAAATTTTTTTGTCTAACAAAATGCAGATCACTTCTTAAGCTTCATAATTGGAAATTAGCAAATAGTCACCAAGCATCCTATTGTGCCCTTGGCTGTAGGCAACAGCTAGAACCTGCTACCTACATAAACACTGCAAAAAGCTAAAACCATAAGCACAAAAAACCTGGTACTATCTCCCTAAACCCAAGGAAACCTCTCCTGCAAGTCCATGAAAACAAGATCCAGCCCCTCTGACAACACATGGCCACAATGCATACTGCATGTTGCTGCAAAGGAAATTGCCAGGGAAGCAGTTGCTCCCTCCAAGCACAGCTCCTGTCAGGGCTGGCTGCATGGGTCCCAGCCATCCCCACTGCTGCAGCTCATCTCACCTGACTGCAATACAGGGAGATGACAGTCCAAACCTGCCATGAGTTTTCCAATTTGCTTTTATGCACTACTAAGTACAACGGTGTAACAAATGGATGAGGACCCGTGTGTGTTACTGCCTTCTAGTAAATATAAGGAGCATTAGCTGATGCACACATTTATTTGTGTTAAATGCATGGTTTTAAGCACTCAAATCTCTTCCAAAAGTGAAAAAGAATCACCCTAATCATTCCCAGAAATCCCCATTACTGCAAGGACAAGTCTGAGCCTATCAGTACAAATCAAGCTCATTTTAAACAAGAATAACAGCCCCCACCAAATTTGTTTATTGACATTAACTGCGGGGCTGCGGATAAGTTTGGTTTATTTGCTGCAGTAATTTGTAAAGCCAGAGCTGTATGCTGGAATTTTTAAACAAAACCCTAGAGTCAGCAGGACCCGAGGTTCTACCCAATCACTGATTCACCATCTGACCATGAAGAAGTCCATCACCTCGTCATAAATCTGCCTGCTCAGCTGTGAAACTGGATGAAAGCAGGACTACTCTACAAAATGCATGCTGTGACTAGTTTGGCCTTCAGTTAAATAAACATAACGCCCCCACAAAACAAACCCTACGAACTAAACAATGTGTTTTTTTCTGTATACAAAGCACTTTGTACTGTACAAAAATGGAGTGTGCTTTACCAAGTGGGAGGGAAATGGATGTAAATATTTACACATGTACTGCAAAGAGCTGTTACTCACTCTAGGGACGTGTATCCTGGTAGCTGTTTAATTCAAGAACTACACCAGCAAAGTGGGGGTGCTTCACTAGATAGAAATAACACACTGGTCTCCAGAAAGCATGTATTATGCTAAAAAAGCTAAAGAAAAAAATTGATGTTAAGGGGACAGTTCCTGCCAGACTGGAAACTAAATTAGCTTCAAACAAAACACAAGATTCAACAAAGCTACCAGTCCTCAGAGCTTAATTACAGGAGAAGATGAAACTACTAGCTTAGCATCCAGATTTTTTTCCACTTTTCAATCATCTCAAACTCTTCCAAAAGGCAAGTGTATTTGGTAAGTAAGCTTGGAAGCACAGAGGGTAGCTATTTCTCCTTATGTTTGATTGCCCCTTATGACTGCCAACAAGAAAAAATCATGCTAAGATTGGGAGGAGAAGGGTCACCTCAGCCAGCAATTCAGCTGCTTCCGTTGTGTCTGGTGCAACTGCAGGATATGCTTTTCACATCTATCCATATTTGAACTAATGTAGAGGTTATAGAACACTGTTTTCAGAGGCACACTTCTACTACAGTACATAGATCAGTGACACAGAATCCTGAATGCAAATTAAAAACGGATTTAAAATATGTGCTATGTAGGGGAATGAGGCTGACTGGATTCCCATGGATTCCATGTGGCAAAGTCTGGATCCATTAACTCACTGGTTCTAATAGCTCAAGATATCCTGTAACAGTGTTGAAAAAATCTGGAACAACATCCAAAAGCTTCCTTATAAATGAATTTAATCTTCCATTATAAAAACTAATCTGCCCATTCATAACTTTCTAGAGAAAAGAGAATTGGCTACTGTTTCCCATTGCTGTCACTTCAAAGATGAGTCTGTTTGACAAGCATCGGTGTGGCAATGCTTATCCCTAGTTTTCTAACCAATTGCCCATTTCTAATAAGACACTTCTTTCCATTTTCATGCATAAATAGAGGAAGTATTACTTGTAACTGCAACCTTGAAACACATCTGATAAGGTGCTTAGTATTTACATAACGTCCACACTAAAACTGATAAGTAAAGTACATCATGCACAGGTTAAAAGTTATGCAAAAAATGCGTGACTTGAGAGCAGCTTCGGCAACTCTGAATCTCTGTGGTGTCTGAATCTTTGTCTACTTCAAGATGTCTAATCTGCTTTAAGGACATAGGGTACAGTAAACTGTTCAGCTTGTGGAGAGTCAGATTTAAGGATTTCATATTCAAACAGCACTAACTCAAATAGCGATATTGGTTCAAGGACTTTTTCAAAGTACAACTGCAGAGCTTATCAATACCACAAGGTGAATACTACCCTACCTGATGGTGTTTCCTTTAGCCAAGGCCTTGGGCTTTGCTTTAGTCCAGCATCAGTGTGCCATTATAAGTGAAAAATCAAGCCTTCACTCAGAAAACTTCCATAGGCTACTGTTGTCCTCCACTTGTTCTACAGAAATGGACTCTGAACTTGATGCAGAGTGAACGCACTTTATGTCAAATGTTTTTAGGCAACAATACATGTGTGTACACCTGTAGGAGCACTTATGCACTCATTTTCCCACCTCATCATCTAAACAACATATGTACACATGACAATACTTTCCAGAAGAGCTCTATCAACCTACCAGAGGCTATAAGATACTGCAATGCAGTGCAATAGCTTTGCAATAGCTTTTGAAAGGATTTAATAAATGCATTTGATACGTACACTATGGGCACCCTTGGGATTAACAGAGATTAGCAGCTGATTTGGAGTCAGTTTGGTACAGCAGTGTCTGGTCTGATCTGTTAACACAATGATAAACTATGGATAAAGGGCAAGCATTTTTAAAATTGCCTAGAGAAACAATCCATAAGAAAACCAAGGGTGTTGCTTAAGAAAATGTGGAACCCCTAGCAGCCTTCTGTTTCTTGGCCTCCCCTTCACCTTCTGCACAGGCAGCCCCTACCTACATCAAGGATTTTGTTCATGTGCAAACTCAATGCAGCAGTCACATTCGCTTTAGAAGTACATGCTCGTGTGCTGGAGTAACCAAGCCTTTGTCACGCTTCTGTTGCTTTCCTGATCATGCAGTAGTACTGCTCTCTCTTTCCCCATACTGAGGACATGTGAAAAACATTAATGTATCTCAAATACCTATCAGACCTTGAAGTATCCTTGTCAGAAACCTACATTTTCTGCGAAAATCTTGTGGTGACAGGAACCCCATGTAATTGTATTTAAGCCAATAATGATGCACAGATAATGCACTGGCCATCAGATTTCAGTGTATATTAAATGCCTGCCTGAAAGCAGCATAAATAATAGAATGGATTTTATTATTTACCTCTAATTAGAAATCCTTGCTGATGCAAGGGAAAAAACATACTTTCAAAAGATAAATAATCAGCAGTAAAACACTGTAGTGGTTTTGAACCCACTTTTATCACTAAGGGGCATGCGCAACAATGATGACGGAAAACTGAACAAAATTGGCAGCAGGGGAACAGTTTATTACTTGAGGTTCAACTAGGGAAAAAGAACAACTTATGGGGACTTAAAATTTTACACAGAGAAACACTCGACACACAGAAAACAAAAAAAGGGAAAAATGAAAAAACAAACAACAAAAAAACCAAAACTGCTTTCCAAGCTAGGTGACTAGCCAAGAAAACAGAGGGAGGAGTAGGGAAGCCGTCTCTCTCCCTCCCTCTTTGATGGTGTCACTCCCGGCCCTCGAGGTTTTCTGCAAAACACAAAAGAAGTGAAAAGCGGCCCCCCCTCCCAGGACACCTTCGGGAAGTTACTACTTGCTATCAAGCTGGACTTCTCTCCGGTGCCGAGGGGAACAGGTGGAGACATACCGCATGGCCTGAGACCCGGGAGGAGAGGGGCCGTGTGCTCCACCTCTGGACNTGCTGCCTGTGCCAGAACTGCGGCGGCAGCACGGCAGCCCGTGCCGGGACTGCGGCAGCACCATGCACAGTGCTGCCAGCCCCAGGGCCACCCGCCGCAAATCGTCACCGCCGTGCGCCATCTGCCGCAGCCGCCGCCCGCGCCGCTGCTGGGTTGGGAGCCGCCACTCGGCACGGCACTGCACGTGGTACTGGGCCA
>VXBA01000405.1:439421-516259 GCA_013399895.1 Serilophus lunatus
AGCTCAGCCCCAGGAAACAGCAGGGGACAGGGGAGCAGTCCCTCCCTTCTTAAGGAAAACAGGATTTTACACAGACAAGGTAAATGGGTAAATGGGCACTCCTTACACATTCTCCCCCTTCCTAAAGCCCAAGACCACCCCTAGACCCGAAGCCCTCCCTTCTGACTACCCCACAGAAGAGACCCCAGCACCCCTCAAACCCCAACAAACACATATAATTATTTTCATTATAGGCTTGTGTCACTACCAGCTATTAAGATTGCTCCCTTCCCAAATCTGTTTCCCAATAGCTTACAATTCTGCTACACACAGAAACCTTCAGATGAAGCATTCAGCGGCAGGTACGCACCTTGTTATTAATGCACATATTTCCAAAGTAGCTTATTTTATCACTATTTTATCAAGACAGTATTTGTCTCATACAGGCCAACAATAACTCTAGTGATACTATATGTGAACACTCTACCAGATCATTCACCAGAGAAGGCAAGTCTAATTTAAAAAGGGGATAATCATTTCCAAGAGGCAAGATTTTATCTTTCCTGTAAAAGTCATCAGCTCTACAAAGTTACAAATCATTGGAGAAAAATCCCACAGTGAGTGTTCAGTAAAGCCTCAGACATTTAGCAGCTGAACGCCTCAGGAAAGCCCACCTGCCCTTGGCGTGCTCTAGCTGCTGCTGAGCAAGACCTCCTGGAGAGTCCCTTGGCTGCTCCAAAATGCTGCTATTTATGTGAACCCTCACCAAAGCATGCAAAAGGAGGATAAAAAGATCATTGGAACCCCTGTGCTCCTCGTGTACAGAAGAAGGATTGATGAAGTTTTGTGCTCTGTTGAGGTTTGCTGGTTGATGTCAGAGCTGGTGCTGCCTGGTGTCCCTCAGCTGCCCTACTCCTGGCTAGGGGAGGCAATGGGCACTGGCTGCCAGGCCCTGCCACCTCTCATTCAGAAAGCCTCCATGCTCCCATCCCCCAGGAGCTACAAGCCCCCCTTGTGCCCTGACATGCTGGTGTGTGTACACATGTACTCATGTGGCAGAGAAGAAAAGCAGATGCAAACAGGGTCCAGGCTGTAAGGACGAATGAGCAAGGTTATGTTACTAGAAGTGAAGGTGAAGCAGAAGCTTCGAGAGACCAAACAAATAAAAGCATAGGAGCCCATGTATGGAAGACAGCACAAAGACCAGATAGGAGGCATTAAAAAATAAAATAAAATCAACAGAAGAGGAGGACCACTAGACTGCCTTGAAGAAGCACCCTTTACTTCCACTCTCATATATAGACATGCCTGTAACCATACAACATCCAGAAGCTGCTCAAAGTCAATCAATGCTGCTTCCTCCAATATGGGACCCTCTCCTCTCCTGTGTGTGCCACAACCACCCTACTGCAGAGGGGCAGCATGCTGCTTTTTCTACAGAGGCCTTGCAGCATTTTTGAACTCTTCAGGGTCTGACTTTGCAACACAGAGGGGTTTTTTCAATGTACATTTTATGACTGCCCTTGGTTAAGTCAGCTTGGGTAGATAAATTTCCTTAAATTTTCTCTCAGCTCCATCATGTGTATGCTAAACAGGACACGGCTTGTTTTACAAAATAAAGAGCGCTGGATGAAGAGAAGGCACATGACCTACACTAACATTTTCTTCCCCTGGTTTAGCAGAAATAAAAGCACCCCTATGAAAAAGCACTTAAAGTTCTTTTTGCAGCTAACATTGAAAGAGTTTATTATCACACTGCAGAAATGCTTTAGGGGAAATCTTGCTCTGGTAGTGTTCTCATGAGAAAACTTGATGCTTTCAAACAAGTCACTTTGAAATGTTCAAGAATACAAATGTCATGAGGCTCTCGAAGGTGCAATGGCACATCTTATTCCACAGGAAAGCTCCTGTGTTGCCTGCTAAAAGAGCCTGAAGTTCTGCAAGAAGTATTGCATTTTTCAGAGAGTATTTCAGATATCAAGCTTTGAAAGTCATCTGGCATTGAAACGACAGCCTGACTGCTCAGATTTAGTTTGTTTAAAGTTAACTTGTGCAATGAAGGGCCTGGAGCTGCAGAATATTCCCCTTTGTGTCTGTTTCTTGGGTACGCAGAGGTAACACAGACTTCAGGAACTACTTGATTGACCACAGAAGAGAGGAAAGATCAAACGAGCTTTCCATCTACAGAACCAGCACCATGCAGCCAGAGGAACTGCAGCCTTCCCCAGAGGACATGCCAGTGGACATGGTCTCCTTCCCCACACATTCATCATCCCACCTTGCCACACCTGCTCGCCAGCATGTGGGCTGGCATCACCAGTACACCTAATGCAGTACCCTACACAACTGCCTAATGGCTACACTTTTAAAACTATTCAAACTGTTTGAAACAGGAAGGAAAAAAGGGATTTTTCACAGCTCATGTCTCCAAATGCAGCCCTCGGCCCCTGATGGAGAAGTGGGGTGGGAGTGAGATATGACTCTGCTGAACAGTGACTCCAGGTGGCTGACCATAATGGACAGAGGGTGGCCTCTGCTCATCACTATCAATACTTTTTAAAAACGGTGCTTGGACATACACTAGCATTTTCTCAGAAGTTCTCATCATGTAAAATCCTGTCCAGACTTACCCAGCTATTTGACTTCTTAATTTAAAAATAAATAATGAAGAATATTAAAATTTTAAAAATCTATATAATAACAATAAAAAATAGAACACTGTATACCATTTGGGTTTTCCTCAACGCTTTTCTTCTCCAAGTAAAAATCTCAGTGTCTATCCACCATTTATTTGCACTGTAAGGTACAAAACCTCACCAGACCAAAACTGAGCAGTGCCCTGTTGCACAGCAAAGTCTCCCAGCACATAATTGTGTTTAACCTAAACCATATGTTCCTAAAAACACCAACAATGCTGAACAGTGAGACGAGCCTCACATGCAAGGGAATTTAGGAACAAGGGAACAACTGAACTGACAAGCTTGTTCATGACAAAGCTACAGATTCATTGTTGTCATTGTTTTTTGGCACGATGCTGCCTGAATTCCTTCCTATGTTTTGTGAACAGCTGAACTGTGTTCCCTTACAAAAGAAATTAATATGGCAGCCTGTGTACATCTGCTTTAATCTTAAAACAAAAGCAGTTTTGCTATCTTTAGTACAAGCATAATAAAGGCACCAAAAAAGACAGATGGTTTGGATTTTCTTTGCGGAAAGCAAGAGAGAAGACTGACATCTCAACTGTTTATGTAGCCACAACCTGTTACGTGGCCACTGCAAACCAAGGGGGGACACAGAAAGTAAGTACCTTTGTCAGCATCTCAGATGCAGACTGCTTTCAGTCAAGTCTCATAAAAAGCATAAAACAACTCTGCTCACAAATAAATCCTTTTGTTCATACAGATTTAATTTATACTGTTAGGAAAACACTTAACAATGGCCACACTAATGCCAAACAAATTAATTTCAGTAAAGCTAAAGCAAACACTACCATTTTGTTTAGCCAGCACAGAACAAAACCCTTGAAAAAACAACATTATAGGAGTTATTTATGGTCATTGCTCAGCCCTCCTGCCCTCATCATTAGTGCATTAGAAATTTCCAGGCTGCTCACTTGCAAACTCCCTGACTCCTGACAAAAACTGGCTACGCACTGATAGTCAGAAAGTTCATTTTGCAGGAATAATTGTTACCTTGGTCTGGTACTCAGGGTGTTTTTTTGGATTTTGTTTTTAGGTTTTTGTTTTTCTTTGGTAATTGTTTTACAAGTCAACCTTTCCTTCAAAATATCTCACTTCAGGATTAAAACTTTCCCCTTCCTGAAATCAATCAAATTGATAGTGGTTTTGGCAGAAGGGCATGCAACAGGAAAAAAGCAAGGACAGCATATGTGCAACGTATCCAAGTACTTCATAACTTGCTTTGTATTTTTAATGTAATAAATACATACAGAAAAAGAGGAAGCACACACAAAAAGAGGCTTATGCCTACTCCCTTTTAACAAGTATTCAGAGAATATATCTCTGGATATAAAGCAGATAAAAAGACAAGCTGAATTAGCTCTTGAATTGGGGGGGGGGGGAAGTTCTCTGCTACAGATACTCTTTCCTTCAGCTCAATGAAAAGCACTTTTAATATTTCTGTGCTATAGCAACCAAAGTGTTGGAGAATTTAAGAGACCTAAACTCGTGATTTTTTCCAATTAGCAAGTACTTAAAAAGTAAAAGACAATGGCACATGTGGAAAAAACCTAAAATACTTGTTCAATTTATGAATGCTTCCAGTTGAACGAGTTCTCAAACACCCTACTCACAAGAAATGTTCTGGGTTTTGAAGCAGCATTTCCATTAAGGAAAATGTTTGCTCAAGGCCCTAGAGTTGTATAAATCCTAACTAGGCATGGGGAGGCTTTTGTGCATTGCAGTTATGCTCCATTAAATGCTTCACAGGAGGGATGGTGTGACACAGCTCAGTGATCCTGGGTAACACGTGGGCTTTCAGGACACGTGCGGCCTGTGCGGTCTCACCTGCTTCACTGGCATCTTCCTCCAAAGAGCATCAGACGGAGCCATCATGGGCGAGTGGGGAACAGCCACCCCTTCTTGCAGTTCCTTCCAGGTGATGCCACCCAGGGCAGTGCAAGTGCAAGTGCAAGTTGTGCAAGGCAGGGAGGCCAGCTTCCCTGCGGATGCTCCCAGCGGAAGCTGCTGGTGCCCGGCTCACATCTGTCATGAGCTCTGTTTACAGGCGCGTCAACAGATGCTTGCAGCGAGAGTCGCTGAACTCTGACATCCCACATAAAGATGTAAACACTTCTCTGCAGAAGATAAATCCTGAGTACTAAAAGGCACTCTAGCTGACTTCTGGCCTTCTCCAACTCCACACCATCCCCCAAACTCAAAACTCCCATACACATTCCTTAAAAACAACAGCAATAAAAGAGAATGAAAGCACAAATAAAACCCCCAAGAAACTGACATACTAATAGCCACAGCATCAAGCTTTTTAAAGTATGCTAGAAATAATCAGTAGCATTATTACAAGTAAGCCAAATATAACTAACTGCAGAATAAAATTAACTTTACAGTGTTTAGACAGATGGAATCTGATTTCCTGCTGTAAAGCCACTGAATTTGGCATTGACCCTGAGCCTCAAAGGCAGGGGATCTGCTGTCCATAAGATGCACAAGCTATCCAATGGCCACAGCCAGTAATCACTACTCTTCATACGCACTGTTAAATTAAAAAGTATAGAAGTCTTCATAAATAAAGTTTGCAGAAAGAGATGGATTCATTTAATGCTAAGAGCAGCCAAGACCAAAGCCCACTGCATATATTTGTGTATTTTCTTAAGAGGCCTGTATATACAAGAGAGCACACAAAGGGCTTCTTTAAAATGCTCCCTTGTAAGGGTGTATTTCAAGAGTAATAGATATTGAATTAAGGAAAATGTCCAAAAAAATACTGTTTGGAAATATTTTCGAGCCTTCACATGGAAGAGCTAGAAGCAAGCATGATGCTTTTCAATGCTAACTAAGAAAATCCTTGTCCAGAAGGATTTACTTCTCCTATGCCCGATCCTATGAACTATGGATACGGCCAAACACAGCATTTACTGATAAACAGTCCTACTGACTTCAGTAACTTAAGCCAAGTAACTTCAGTGGTGTTATTCATGCCCTGTGAATATGAACGGAAGACTCTTGTTTAAAAGGGCTCCTCACAGCAGCAAAGGCTAGCACAAGAGAGTCCCAAGTGAGGGTAAGAAAGGACACAAGGCAAAGAAAGGAGTCCTTATGAGAAATGCTTAGCCATTACCTGCAGGCTTGGGATTTTTTTCTTTAATTTTAGACTAAAAAAATGAGAAAAACATGAGCTCTCCTGTTATAACCACAGAGTAAATTCAACACAATCCTATTGCTAACTCAAAAATAAAACAAAGGAAACCTCCAAAACTCAGAAAAACAGAAAAAAAATGAACCCCAAACCTCAAACAAAGCCCAGGTCTAACTTTTCTGAATGAGGTCACAATGAGAAATTCTCCCAAGCCTTCTAAACAGAAATTAAAAAAAGTGAAAACCTCCATGGAAAACATACTTGAGCTGTGTTTAACAAGGAACATCTGTAGCCTTCCAATTCCGGAGATGCAGAAATGCCGCAGAAGAGCCACAATAAGTTAAACACACAGGAAAAAATACTTTTGTTGCTGACAAAACCATTTACAGGTGCCTTTGATTTAAACCTAAGAATACTGAGCTCCACTCTGTTTGCTGACATAACACCATGCTATGAAGGACTTCTTTGTAAAGAAAGTTCACAAAAAGCTGGTTTAACTGACAAAGTCTTTACTGGTGAAATATGACATCTGTTTTTAAAGAGCCTACATTTTTTGGATATTATCACTCAGCTTCTTCTATTTATAACATTCAATGTAAAAGTTCCTCTCATTCAGCTAAGCAGGTATGCAATTAAGTATCTTGAAATTTCAGTGTCAGACTGAGGACAGTTGATTCAGCTTTTAACTCTCCCTGGATGAGTTTCTTCAGACCAGATTTCCCCTACACATGCATATACATATTATGTCTTACATATATGCAAATTTTCCCTTGCAAGGGAATGGGCATTACTAAAACTTTATGTTCTTAGGTGCTTTTCTGAAAGTCCACAATTCTCAAAGGAACACCAAAAAACACCAACCACCATGATTACATTAAAAAAAAAAAAGAGGGACACAAATACGCTGACGATATTTATTGGCATTATTTTTATATATTTTTGGATGTACAAATGGAAGAAAAAGTAGAGAGTACAAATTAGGAGACAAGAAAAACGTTCTTGAAAGCAATGGCATGCAACTCAACACAGCTCTTCTGAAAGATTTCGCTCCCCCAAGCTTTTTGTATTTGCCATCTATGCTTTCACTGCAGACAAGTTTCATGTGTGTCTATACAAGTCAAGAGCATAATGAAGTCTCCTTTTCACCTGAAATAAAGTCATATTATTCTGAGAAAACAAAAGGGAGAGAAACTGGAAGGAGGCTTTTTCTCAACGGAACCACTCATTACCGAACATGCACAAGTAATTAATTTCAAAGGAAGCACATAGTGACAGCAGGGCTTTTAGGATTTTTCTTAAAACATTTACTTGAGTACTTCATAAACTCACACAACTTCATTAAAAATACAATAGGACAATGAGGAAACGTCTGCTTAAGTGTAAATAAAACCCTTAAAGAAGAAATAATTTTAACTCTAAAAACAGATGTAGCAAAAATACAGTAACTGTAATGTCATCACATATACAAACATTTTTCTATACACATAAGGAAATATTAGGACTTACTTTCTTAAGTCCCGATGTTCATAGACTTTACCGATATACTCTCTATGCATATTCATAGACATGGTGTTTCCAAAATATCAGGGAGAGAATCCTTCACCAACTCTCTGCCCATTAATGGAACAAAACCCAAAACAACACAACCCATTCACCCACCAACCAGTAAAGGAGTACAGCATCTTCTCTTTTGGAAAGCATGTGGCTTATGCTTAAAAATAGAAAAACATTTACAATGTGAATTGTCTGCGCACCATAACTTTTCAAGCCGTTGCAGATTCTTTGTTTTGAAGGCCAGCCTGCACAAAGCTTTCGAGAAGTACTCCAGAGATGGCTGCAGCCTAGCGTCGTGTGCTAAGAGGGAGGTTACATCCTTCATCTGAAACACATGCATGATGTACTCTTCTCTCCTTGCATTTAATGAGGCATTCATCTACCTCCATACAGTACCACATTTTTCTTATTTTCATAAAGAGCTAAGATTTTCTCATAGCTATTTGCTGAGGAATTACAACCTGAAAATCCACATTTTAGTACACTATACACTATGTATCAGATATTCCATGCAGCCTATCAAATCAGCTAGTTTTATAACCACCTCATACAGAGGGTGACAACAGCAGAAGATAGCATCACAGTTATCTTTAACAATAAATAGTGAATGACTGCTTCATTGAAACACTGAAGCAACACAAGAACACTCAAGGAGGAATTACATCGCCATGTGACTATCAAGAAATTGCAATGCAACTTGCTAAAATATTGTTATATAACTCTACTCTCACATTGGGTACGATTCCCTACAACCACTCCTTCAGCATACAACTGTATGCTGCTACAGGTTTTTGAGACAAATTAATTTCCACCATTCACAACAGCACAGAAGCAAAAAAATTAAGAAGTAATGTACTGTGCTATGAATTTTCCATTATTCTGCAAAATGATGTTGGCAAAGACTTGAAGTCCAAACTCATGAAAAGTAAAACCTGAGCCAAATGCCAGCAACAGACCTCCCTAGTCTCACTGCCCCATCAATCATATCTTCAGAAGTCATGCAAAATGCTCAGTGGAAAGGTGAGAAGTGCAAAGTCTAGTAGAATCAGAGAAGATGAATAACAATGCTCTGCTTTGATAAGGTCCCTATGCTTTCATCAGTTTGTCATTAGACTTGAACATGAGCTCCAGCTGTCAAAATGATCTGGGAATCACTATGCCAACCATGCTTCAAATACCATCATCACTCTGTATTTCTGCAACCTCACCCCTTGCTTCCCTGCCTTGTTCTTCAAAGTGATATACAGCATTGCAGGGACTACCAATCAGAGGTAATAGGCATTATTTCAGTTTCATTTCACCTGCTTGCAACCTTCTGTAGCCTGTAGGTAACCAGACAGAAAGAGCAGGATGTTCTAAAAGCACATCAGGAAAAGCAATGAGAAAAGATATTAATTGACAAATGTCACTTGGCACAGTCCTTTTACATAGGAAGTGCACTCCCAAAACCCCCAAGCCTTCAAAATGATTAACAGTTATCAAATCTAGTGAATTGCTACTATGCCTTTGGCTGAGCAGCTGACAGCAGACCCGCTGAGGAGATAGAACGCCACTTCAGAGGTCTGAGGGTTAGTACCTATGTCCTACCCATTTTGCATGCCTTGCTTTTAACACATGCATGTCAAAACAAAGGATGTAATTTTGTTCTCGGTGATGTTTATAACACCAAGGTTTCCTAAGCAAATGCAATCAGTCAGATGATATAATGGTAAAGACTTGTGGCTTTTTCCATATTACATGGAATTCCAGCTCACATTATGTACACCATGGAAAGGCGGTAACATCACACATAACACACACACATACAGAAGACACAAGCAACTTTCCTGCTGATGGATACCAACAGTAGTTCTGCCATTTTTTTGTAGGGCACCAAAGCAAGCTGTCTGCTTTACAGTAGAATCTGTGGTTCCCTGAAGTCTAAGGATTTTGCAGTCCAAAACACTTCTAAAAGTCAGGTTCTTGTGACTACATGTCCAATTACAAAATACTTTGAAAATAACAAGTAGCCTCTCCTAGAAACATAGTCACTCCACATTTAAATTGATGCTTCAATATGACGGATCCTTCTTTTTTCGGCTTGAAAAAGCCAATAGCGGAAACAGTGTCAGTATCTTCACCTCACTAGACTTCAAATTTCAGTAAGACAGGTTAAAAGATGCACCTTTCTGAATCTCAGAACTCTAAAGGCACAATTTAACATTTAACAGAAAACACACTAGAACACAAGTGGTTTTCCTTCTCTGAGACGAGACTTTGCACTCACTGGTAGTTGTTCTCAGTATACTTTTGTGGATGTCTTCTCCTATACCATGTGTGTCTGGGTCACCAATCCAATATACTTGGTAATTCAGTTCAGGCGGAAAGGATGATAGAATTGTAGAATGCCTTGGGTTGGAAAAGACTCATAAAGGTCATCTAGTCCAACTCCCTGCAGTAAGGGGGCACAACCTTCCACTAGACCATGTTGCTTAAAACCCATTCAACCTGAAGACCTCCGGGTATGGAGCATCCATAAGTTCTCTGGGCAACCTCTTCCAACGTCTCACATCCTCACAGTAAAAAATTTTCACCTTAATCTCATTTTAATCTATCCTCCTTTAGTTTAAAACCATTACCCCTTGTCCTATAGGAACAGCCTGTGCTAAAAAGTTTGTCCCCAGCTTTCTCATAGGCCCCCTTTTGGTAATGGAAGGTGCTATAATGTCTCCCTCTAGCCTTCTCTTCTCCAGGTTGAACAACCTCAACTCTCTCAGCCTGTCCTCATTAGAGAGGTGTTCCATTCCTCAGATCATTTCCACAGCCTTCCCCCATGGCTCCAACAGGCCCAAATTATTCCTGTGCTGAGGACCCCAGAGCTGGATGCAGTACTACAGGTGGGGTCTCACCAGTGCAGAGTAGAGAGCCAGAACCACCTCCCTTGACCTTCTGGACACACTGCTTTTGATGCAGTTGGTTCCCTGGGCTGCTGGCTCATGCCTATGCATTGCCAGCTAACGCGCAGCTTTTCATCCACCACCACCTCAGTGTTGTACTCATCAAGGCTGGTCTCAATCTGTTGATTCCCCAGTCTGTATTGATGTTGGGGGATGCCCCAACCCAAATGCAGGACCTTGTACTTGAGCTTGTTGAATCTTGTGGAAGCACACATGTACCCACTGCTTCAGCTTGTCCAGGTCCTTCTGTATGGCTTAATGTCCTTCAGGCATATCAACTGTACTACTTATCTTGGTGTCATCTGCAAATTTGCTGAGGCTGCACTTGATCCCACCGCCTATGCCATTGATGAAGACAGTAAACAGCCCTGGATCCAGTATAGACTCCAGAGGGACACCATTTGTCACCAACCTCTGTCTAAACATTGAGTGTTGATCCCTACCATCTGGATGCAACCATCCAATCAACTCCTCATCCACCAAACAATTTATCAAATGCATATCTCTTCAATTTAGAAAGAAGGACGTTGCGGGGGGAAGTGTAGAAGGCTTTATAGAAGTCCAGATAGATGACATCCATAGCCCTTCCTGTGTTCACTGATGTAGTTAGTCACTCCATCATTTTCATCCCTCACTGCCAGGATAGCAGCAATTTAACTGTAAGTACATTATATCTTGCTCAACAAAAGCCACCCTGCGACTCTGTCTGGTTCCTTTCCTGTCTGAAGAAAAGCATGTAAAGAAAGTAAGGGTTCCCCGGCTCTGAAAGACATGCTTTTATTTTTTTTGGCGATGTGCCAGCCTCTACCTTCTGTTACTGTAAGGGAATACAACCATGGAGAGGCCACCTTCCTCCAGTAAACTACATAATCACTGGCCTATGTGGAACAAAGCTCTCACACCTGGCAACATTGCTTCAGCTTTGTCAGACACAGCCATAGCAACTGACTCGACAGGCAACAGAAAGAACTATTAAAACCAAGTTGCACATTCAGGTCATACAAAATGAATACTTTATTCACAAGCCTTTTAGTTTTCCCTACTCCCTCCCTGCAAGGTGAAAATACATGGCTCCACAGCTGGTGTCACCACCATAATTTTGAGGGCTTTTGATAGTGGAATGGCCTATACAGCTTCAGGCATGATGGCATCAGATGGCACTCATCTTTCTCAGTGAGAGAGGAGAGTCTTTGCTTTGAACTAGTGAGATTCATTGGCAGAGCTTTAACCTACATATGACAGGGGAGGGAAGAAGTATCAGGCTTATCCCTGGCAAACGATGGGATAGTACGGGAAAATTAGAGGGACAGGGTATTTGTGAGTGATCTCTGAGATGTACCAGACGTACTGAAGCACACCTGCAGTCTTATAGAGACAAACCAGGGGCTGCTGAGATAATAGAAGCCAACAGAGAAAAACCCAGGGACAAACACCCTAGTAGCAGAAGAAGACTTAAGGGAAAACACCTTGATCCAGCACAAGCAACCAAAACCACAACCATTAGATAGGACTATGGAGTATCCCTTTGGACCCCCAATTAAATACCTCTATTAAGTGCCTGCACATCAATGCTTGTGTTACGGGGAAAAAGCAGGAGGAACGAGAGATCTGTGCGTAGCCATCACAAGTCTTCAATCTCATTGCAATTACAAAGATGTGGTGGGACAGTCAGGTGACTGGACTGCTGTCATGAAGGGCTACATGCTGCTCAGGAGACACAGACCAGGTAGGTACAGTGGTTGAATTGTCATCTGTGAGGCAACACATGGAATCCATTGAGCACCATCTTGGTGAGGATGATGAGAGAGTCAAGGGCTTATGGGTCAGGATAAAAGGGCAGAATAGTGAGGGTGACACTGCTGTGGGTGTTTGCTACAGGTCACCTCATCGAGAGAAGGAAGTGGATGAGGCTTTTTATCTCATGGATGAGGCAACCAGAAGCCACTTCAAAGTCATAGGTGCTGGTTCTTGCGGGGGACTTAAACTATCCTGACATCAGCTGAAGAAGCTACAAAGCAAAGCACAAACAGTCCTGGAAAACATTGGTGATAACTTCCCATCACAGGTAGTAGAGAATCTCACATGGAATGGTGTGCTGCTTGACCTCATACTAACCAACAAGGCAGGCCTTGCTGGAGATAAAAACATTGGTCGTGGCCTTGGCCGTAGTGAACATGAAATTGTGGATTTCAGCGTTGAATGATGAGGTAGCAGGGCAGCAAGCAACATTATGACCATAGAATTCCCACAAGCTAAGTTCAGCCTCTCTAGGAATATTCTTGGAAGAACTGCATGAGAGCAGGCCCTGCAGGGAAGAGCCTGCAGGTTCCTCCAGGCTCAAGAACAATGCATCCCAATGAGAAAGAAGTTGGGCCAAGGGCACAAGAAATGTCTGTGGATGAATAAAGAACTCCTGTCATTGCTCAAGTATAAGCAAAAACTTCACAGGAGATGCAAGCAAAGAAACTTGACATCCACAAGTCCATAGGCCCTGATGAGATTTATTCACAAGTGCTAAGAGAGCCAGTAGACATCATAGCTAGGCCTCTCATGATTATCTTTGAAAAGTGATGGAGATCGGGGGGATGTGCCTGAGGACCGAAAGAAAGCAAATGTCACTCTAGTCTTCAAAAAGGGCAAGAAGTACCCAGGGAACTACCAGCCAGTCAGCCTCACCTCAATCCATGGAAAAGTAATGGAGGCCATCGCTACCAACACGAAGACAAGAAAGTGATCAGGAGTAGTCAGCATGGGTTCATTAAAGGCAAGTCATTTTTGACTAACTTGATTGCCTTCTATGATGAAACAACTACCTAGATGGATGAGGGGATAAAACTGCCTACCTCTACTTTAGCAAGGCTTTCAACACTGTCTCCCATGAAATGCTCCTAGGCAAACTCAGGATGTGTGGGTTGTTTGAGTGGACAGTGGGATGGATTGAGAACTGATTGAGTGGCAGATCCCAGAGGGTTGTGATCAGTGGTACAGAGTATAGTTGGTCTGTCAATAGTGGTGTCCCCCTGTGTTCGGGGGGTCCAATGTTGTTCAGCTTGTTCTTCAGCTACCTGGATATGGATGTAGAATGCCTCCTCAGCAAGTTTGCTGATAATACAAAACTGGGAGGAGTGATTGATACCTCCTAGGGTAGTGTGGCCCTTAAGAGGCACCTCAATAGATAGGTGAGATGGGCAGAGAAAAACATTCTGAAATTCAAAAAGGGCAAATGAAGGGTTCCTTCACTTGAGGAGGAATAATGCCACGCACCAGGACAGGCTGGAGGCCAATGCTGGAAAGCAGTGATGTGGAGAAGGATCTGGGGGTTGAGGAAGGTGATCCTATGCACCTACTCAGCTCTGGTGAGGCCACATTTGGAGTACTGTGTTCAGGTCTGGACTCCACAGTACCAGAGAGACATGGAGCTCCTGGAGAAGGTCCAGAACTGCTAAGGTGATCAAGAGTCTGGAGAAACTCTCTTATGATGAAAGGCTGAGGGAGCTGGGCCTGTTCTGCCTATCGAAGAGGCAATTGAGAGGGGACCTCATTAACGTGTATAAATATCTAAAGGGTGAGTGTCAAGAGGATGGAGCCAGACTTTTCTCAGTGGTGCTAAACAATAGAAAAAGAGGAAATGGGCAGATGCACACAAAGTTCCACCTAAATAAGAGGAAAAACTTCTTTACTGTGCAGGTGACCATGCACTGGAACAGACTTCCCAGGAGGTTGTGGAGTCCCCCTCACTGGAGATATTCAAGAACTGTCTGGATGCAATCCCATGACATGTGCTCTAGAATGACCCTGCTTGAGCAGGGAGTTTGGGTCAGATGACCCACCATGGTCCCTTCCAATCTGATTCTGTGATTCTGTAAAAAGCTTATTTTTTTAGAGAGTGGCAAAAAGGATAAAACATACAGGAGCAATACCCATACCTGACCATAATCTGTCCTGAATACGACAACTCCTTCAGCGCAGGAATGAACAGTACTGGGGTAGTGCTGATTATTTTCTCGCAGCCAGACCCGAGACCCCTGCAATAAACAAAACAGAATTACGATGACATAACAGAAAACTGAAAAAATAATTTAATTCAATATTCTTCTCTGGAAATACTTATCAAGTAATGGGAGAGAAAGAGAAAGTGAGAGCAAAATCCAAATAAGCAAGTGAAAGAAATAACCTCTTCGCAAGTATTTGTTGGTTTTTCCTCAATCAGTAAATCCAGGAGAACTATACTGAAGTGCCTTTTTTTTTTTTTTTGCACAAGTTCCTAAATGCCAGGAAGAGCAGCTGGAGCCAATTCTCTGATTCTCTGAGTCATGTGCCTCATGTTAGCACATGTAAAATTACAGAGCGGTATTTGAATTTACACACAGTTTAAAAGATCCTCCCCAAAGCCAGCTGGCTCCTTACCTGTTTATTTTCAACCTCTGTCAGGCACTCACAGCACTGTTATCTTTCCCCTCTTCTCTAAACTAGTTTGCCCTTGATAAGTTTCTCCTCTCTTGGCTGCACAAAAAAGGCAAAGGATTAAAAAAAACAACTTGTAGCAAGAAAGGTTATGAAAAACTGGTATTTGCTTTTTAGAGGCGAGGAAGCATCAGAAACTACCATTAAGACACCTAAGTCAGTGTAGTATGGCAGCTAGAGCTTAATGCTGCATCTACCACCTGGCTGATATATGCAGCATTAAAAAATCAAAAATATCCATCACTGAGAACAAGGGAGAAGCTGAAGCTGCAGCAAAAGCCATCCCATAAATGGTAGCCACTTGAGTTGCTCCCATATAGGAGAAGGCTTTAGCTGGCGTAAGAACACTGAGCAGCAGCGATCCATGGTCTGACCTCCAACCCGAACTATACTCCTGTTCTCTACAGACAGGTGGCTCCATATCAGAATGACAGTATTTCAGTGTCATTCAGAGAACAGAGATTTTTTCACCAGAACAGTCAAACACTCTCCTGAAGAAAAAGTAAAGGGGTGGTAGAAAAGTGCTGGGATATAGCCTGATAATCATAAAGTCATGACCTTAGGTGTACAATCACTGCAAAAACCCTGATGAAAATAATTTTGCGTGCTATCATCCAAAGGCTGTCCTTCCCCGAATTTCTATACATAGAAACCAGACCTACAGTCTTCTTAAGACTGAGGGGGTGCAGAGTCCTGATTAATAATCAAGACAAATACAGATTTTTATTCCTGTTGCATATTTAAGGCAAGTGGCCTGTGAATCCACCATGGACTTCATCCATATTACAAGTTACATATGCTTTAGATAATACTGAATAAACAGTATTCTTTTTATGATGGGACAACAGCAGCACTGAGACACAAAATAATGTTCATGGAGAACGTAAAAACTTGCTGTTTGGTTTCTCTGAATGGCAAGAGCTCAGCTGGACACAGAGGACCACTTTTTGACAAACTACTTTTGGTTTGAAATGCTGCAAATGCCTGTAGAGCAGTTTGCCCTTTTATCTCCAAAATCTTGAGTCAGATGGTTTCCAGGTTTACAGCAACTCTGAGGCAGTTCAAACACAAGGCCTGTTGACTGAAAAGTGCAGGGTTAGGGCAGAAGGGAGTGGAAAGGAGAGCACTAGCACTAAGTGTGGACAGGGGAGAGCAAGGGTGTGGGAAGCACTGGGGAGAGGGCTCCCCAGAAGTGGTAAACGCAATGGAGAGGATTTGAATATTAAATTCAAAACCCAGTGATAACAGTAGGAAGACTTTGCATCCTGAGTCTACGTCGGACTTTGGTCATCAGAAAACGTGGGGCACTGCTTCATTTTTAATCTCCTTGAACAACAAATACCCCCAGTGCTCATTGGTCCAAGGGCACCCCTCACGCTGCACTTTCCAGAGGCTGATGAGGGCACTTCTCTTGGACTTCCTCTGCTGCCTCCCCACCAGAGCCAGCAAAAAGAAATGTCTCCTGTCCCTCAGGTACAAGTGCAGGAGCAATGACAACTTTGAAGGCTATATACTTGGTACTAAGGAATATCTACCACAACCCTGCCATGGCAGGGACAGAGGGCTCTTGAACATTAATGCAGTTGCTGCTGTCGAAGAATACAAGAGTGAAAACCTGAGTTGTCTATCAGCCCTGGTGAGGACTGGTGATGCAGTTCTCCACTTAATTCACTGTGACTTGGGTCTAAAACCCCTAAGCATGATTGCACAGCGCTGTGTAAAAGAGATGATGTACACATTATATTCTATGCCACACAATGACAGTAAGGTGAACTGAGTCTTTGCCCTGGATTCCTGTATGTCCTCAGCCACCTCACTTCCCCTGTGCATCACAGAAGGCTGAAGTTCGCAGTGACTTCTGGAGGGCATCTACTCCAGGGGCTCAAGCAGGGTCACACACAGCTGCCCTGGCTGCCCAAGACCATGTCCAGATGGCTGCTGAGTATCCCCAAAGATAGAAGACTCACTCCATAACTTCTCTGGGCACCCTATGATAGAACTCGGTCACCCTAACAGAAAAAAAAGTGTTTCCTGATATTGAGTGGGAACCTCCTGTGTTCCAGTTTGTGCCCACTGTCTCTGGGCTTGCTGCTGGACATCACTGAGAAGAGCATGGCTCCCTCCTCTTTGTATGTTCCCTCCAGGAATTCACATATATTGATGAGATGCCCTGAACAGTTCTCAGTGTAATGCCTATAGAAACCTCATGAGATGCAATACTCCTAAGTTAACACAGGCCACCAGAAGGACCCTCAGCTCATCAAACAACCTCATTCAATCTGACAAACTCTTTTTCATGTTTGAATATTTTGCTGTTATTAGTGGGATTATTCTGGCACAAAATGGAAGGACTACAAGGTTGTTCAGCTCACAGAAATTTTTCACTTCAGTGGTCTTTTCTGCCTCAACCTAATAACCCCATAGGAGCAACGCACAGCAAAGTTTCCCCTACTGTAAATAGCCAATTTTGTTCACAAATAGTAATGGGTTTAATGATAGTGGCTACTATTACCATCAAGCTCTCGAGACCTGATGGCTTCAAGGGTGAATGCATACAATACTGTCACCCCAAGCAGCAAAGAGAATTTGGTCCCAGTCTTTCTGCCACATAAAGAAATGCTTTTGCCAGACTGCTGCTGGGCACCAAGTGTTTGTATTGGCCAGTCTCCACCTTCTCCTCCTAGATGAGCTCAATCCATCTAAACAGATAAACAGCAAAAAAGCCTATCTGCCAAAATGCACTCAATTGCTTCAGGACAACCAAGCCCTGGTTATTCCACAGGTTTATTATTTGCCAGCATCTCAGAGCTCGAGTAAGATGAAGTTTATGCTTTCAAGGACAATGTAAAGCTTATAAGCATTAAGCCACAACAAAATTTGTCACCTCAGCATTCAAAATATGCTTTCTAAAGGAGGAGAATATTTTCCATCTTGAAATGAAATAATTAATGCTGCAATTTTATTTTTTTTCTGTCTGTGACAGGGAAAAGAAAGGGCCTGCACAGAAACCTTCACTTGGTTGGGCTAGTCCTATAATAAGCTTTTTAAAGCAGGGAAAGGGGTTGATTTAAACAAATGTACATTGTTAGGGGTCAATAGCTGCTATTCAGGGGAGGCTGGAACAATACAGTTCACAAAGCCGGAGGCATCTGGAATGCAAATACAAAATGTTCTCTAGCAAGGTAGCTCTACAATGGGGTGTCTGTCCACAGGCCTTACTCTCTGCAGGGAGCAAAATAGAAAGATCTTGGCAAGAGATACCTTGCCAGCTATAGAAGTTAACAGCAACAGATCCAGCAGCCATCCCTCTCTGGTGCATTAGTGATGTGCTGGGAATAAAATCTTCACCAGAGATTAATTTGTGGACAAGACTTGGCATACAGGACCCACCTAAGCACAAACTCTCCTCAACACGTATGGCGGCACATTGCATTGACCTCAGCCTCTTTTGTGGGGAGAAATCTGGTGATTTGGGTTACTCCAGAGCTCCTCATCAAGCCGTCCTCCTGTGGTAAGTGGGCAAAGAGAGACATGGAGCACTAACTACAGCCCAATGTCTTTTATTTCCATTAAGTGAGGTTGTAAAAATACTTGGAATATTGTTTGCAGAAGAAGAGTGGTATGCCATCATTTCCATAGCAAATAAATTTCTCCTGACTGCAAAAGGGCAAGGAAACAGCTTTGCAAATCTCACAGCTGTAAGACTACCTGAAGAAGTCCTGACTCCTTCTATCTCACAGGTTTTGCTGCTGAAAATGCAAACACTATCTCTTACTTTCCTTGGTGTTCTGTTCTTAGAGAAGACAAAAATCCATTATTTTTTTACTTTCTATTGGACATATACGCTGAAAATCACAAAATTATTGAAGAACTTTCTCTCAGCTAAGTAAAATGGTGGAGCTTTTGTTGCAAAACTGTAATTAACAAGTTTGATTTTGTATGCATAGAGGCTGCATGCTGAATAAATCATTAATTACATTTTATATATCTATCATATATACCTCTACATATGGGAAAGCATATATTGTATAACTACTGTATTCTCATCCAAGTGGGTCAACACATCAATGCAGTTGATTCAAAGCGGTTAAAACTGCTTTAAATTAAGAGCAGTGAACGTAGGTTATGGTGCATATGTATTCAAAATGCATGTCAATGTTAGGGCTTGGCAAAGCAAAAGCAACTATATCCAATATGTATTTAGAGAACCTTTTGTTTATGCACCTCAGTAGCTTGGCTCCAAATACAAAGTTTAAGAGACAGGAAGAGACTTTATTAACTAGGTCAAGGTGGACATGGCTTTTTAATGAAAAAGATAACCAAAACCACATTTATTTTTGTTCTTCTTCTTTCCTAATTCACAGACTGATTACAATTGAGACGGCACAAAAAGAAAAAAGCCATCCAGAAAAAAAACCCACAAATTTGCTAATTTCATATTTATAAACTATTTCTGCTCTGAAAACTCACCTTTTATTGTTGGCTTAGATCTACTGAAAACACTTAAGCTTAGGTATCCAGAATCATTAACATGCCAAGTGCCTGGCCACACTACTCAGTGGAAACTCAGCAGAAAGTCCACTGAAAGCTGGATATCCCTCACTAACTTCAACCCAAATATGAAGCATTCATCCTCTTGAGCAAGACCAGACCTGTTCTTCCACATCAAAGTCCAGGGAAACAAACAGTAATGGCCATTTGTCTGATGCATTGCTCTTTAATTCAGAATATTGGTCTAGATGCCCTCCTTTGTACTACTCAGCTTCCCTGGTGCAGCTTTCCTGCACTCATTGACAAAAGACTTCCACAACTGCAGGACATCTGTAGTAGCCGGACATGGAAACTACTATAAAAGCCTGTGCTTAGTACTGCCACATGACATACAAAAGGGAAATAAATGAATATTCCAGAAATTGCTCCAAGACAGGGCCACCAATGGGCTCTGTTTCTCAGCAGCCAGGCTGCTTCCCCTCTGTCAACAGTCAGGAATTGGCAATTTTAATTTGGGATGGGGTGGGAAGGGATGGACAGAGTTATGAAGAAGGACCTGTTGAACCCTGTAGATAGAAAAAGTACAACTTTGGAAGGTATTTGAGAATGCAATCTAAATTTCAGTACCTTAAATTCGACTCCATGAAATGACTATCTACATGAATAGACGCATATACTTAATCCAGCTGAATGGGGTAAAAGCCATTTTCAAACCCTTAAGCACTATTCACAATTTCCTCAGAAAACACAGGGGTAAAATACTAACACATTCTCTCAACAAATTTAGCTCTGCTTCTTGAACAGTACTACTTTGCTTTCCTGTTTTAAAGCAGAATAAAGTCATAAAGATGTTTCCAGGGAATATAAGGTCAGTTTAGGGGGTTGTTTTCCTGCAGAACAAAATCTCCTTGAAAACGAGATGTTTCTGTTGTCTGTCAATCCCCCACATCAGATCAAAGCACCAGCTCTCCTGCTCCTGAGGTCTGTGCAACAGCCGCTGATTAACCTTGAACAGGCTCCATCTCCTTCTGTTTCAGTAAGTGGAGATAGTGCAGCGCCAGGGATGGTATATGGCTTTAAAAATAAGAAACTGGATTAAAACATATATTATAACTGACATGAAAGGGAACCAGAATAAATTTGTACCTTCCTCAGCCCTTTGAAGGCACCAGCACTTCTTACAAGATCAACCCTTTGTATATAAGATGTATGTAATTTTTATATAAATTTAAAAAGCTCTCAAATAACAACTAAAACCAAAATCTTCCAGTCATGCCCATTAAAAACAGCATACAAACATTACCCTCAATATATGCAGGTGGATGAACATGTTCCTCTTCATCTTCTGCTATTTAGTGTGAAGACACTCACCATTAATAGACCTCACTCAAAAAGCCAAAACACAATTCCATCAAAAAGTAATTGCACTTTCCTCCTAGAGCTCTGAAGATTTGGTTGTCAGCTCCTGAGATTGCCACACGACTAGGAAACAGCAGCATATCATGCACTCAAAAGCAAATCCAGCAAGAAGATGCCATCAATTTTGGGGGGGAAGAGAGTTACTGGCATTGCTACAGTCTGAGTTATGACACATTTTTCACTTTCAAGACTGCCTAACCTATACTGTGGCATCATGGCTGTAAAAACACAACAATGCAGGAGTCTGAAAAGCCTATTGTTAGTATCAGTTGTGGTCAAGTTAGGCAGGCTGCTAGAAGACAACAGCTTTCTCTTGCCTGGTAATTTAGGCAAAGAAATAAGTCTCTTTGCAGCTGAGCCAATGAGATTTGTGATTAATTATGAAATTAAAAATCATTGCTCCAATTACTACTTGGAAATCAACCATGAATAAAACTGCAAAAATGAGAAATCAGGGAAGCAGGGAAGCACATACAGCAACTTTTCTCTATCTACTGGATCCACAGTTTCAAGCCCTGCTGTACATTACCATCATGATCATCACTGATTATCAGAGTCTTGCCTGGCATAGGGCACTGCCTCCACCACTCTCCCCCCTTCACCTTAGCTTGGAAGAAGGCAGGCTTTTAATCTGTCAAAGCTCAGTAAGGAAGATAAGTAATTAAAAAAGATATGTTAGGGAGAAGGAAGAGGGTACAGCTACTGGTAACAGCAGTGAGATGTAGAGAATACATGGGAAAAGAGCTCAGGGACACCGTACATCTTTCCCTCAGCATCTATGTTGGGGTACGGGGTAGCAGTGACCAGGTAAATGATGGACCTACTGGTATATTCATGATCATCTTAAAAGTAGCATGCAATTTTCTCCCCTTATTTGAGTTCCTAAAAGGGAATACATAATATTCTCAAAAAAACCTTAACATTGACCCTAAGAACCAAACAATCCCTAATTCTGCCTCCATAGATTTCAACAGGAGTTGCAGTTCTGTCTTTGATGACAGCACAGTTTTGGCAAGTACTTACATTTTTTCAAAAATGTATTTTTTAATCAATTGTAGTCATGACTAAAAATGTGAAAAAACACAAACAAAACAACCAATTAAAATCACAAAAAACCCTCAAAATTTAATTTCCTTAAAATCAAGTGACTTTAATCATCAATTTGTATTGATACATTTTAATGTCAACAGGTATTTTAAGGAAAAAAAAGCAGCAGGGGAAGAGAGATTCTCCACTAAAAACCATTCACTGAAGCCTACAGCCTAAAGCAAGAGTAGTTATCCCAGCACAACTGCCCAAACAAGCCAATTTAAATCACCACTACCTTCTGCTAACATACTCTTTTCCATATTGTCTAGTCAGCTGTTGCATTGCTGTGCAGCTCTATAACTGACTCAGGGAAAAAGAGGACATCCTGCCAAAATGCCTGTAGCTCATCCACCATGCTTGGTCATGCCTGGCAGTCTCCAGTCCAAAAGCTGCCAGCTTGGCAACATTTTGCTTATGCTACATGACATACTTATAAACTTGCATCAATGGGAAGGCAGATTTCTGAATCCACATATGTGAATTCACACTAGCACACTCTTCCCATTTTCTCCTTCAACTACCCTCTCGGGACTGGGGTCCCAAAAACCAATGAGGCAAAGCAATGGTAAAAATATCTTCTTCACTATCCTCTTTACTGGGGCTGAGCCATACAGCTTTTCTTCAGAAATAATGCCCTTAAAAACTCCCAGGTACCAAATTAAGTCATCTGCCACAGGTTGCTAATGGTATCAAAACAAATTTTCACAAGTTTTGTAAAACACCCAAGCATTTTCTTCTACTTTCCTCTTGCCTCTCCTGTCTGAGCAGGAGACAGAGCAGAGGCCAGGTGAGCCGACTCACAAGCACCAGCCACAGGACATGGGACCAACCACTCTGAGACAAGGTTTAGCATGGGACTGAACTTGAGATGTATCTCATTGACTGTCTGCAAAGACCACGGAGAGTCTAGTTTGCAAAATGTAAACTTCTGCTTGCAAATATACGCATTCAGTTTTACTTCAAAACATTTTGTTGAGGAGGAACATTTTAATTGAGTACTGTAAAGCTGGTTAAGTAGAAAAAAACATTCCTTTTAATACATGGGTCCCAAAGACAGGCATTTTGCACTTACTTTCGTGAGACATTAGGCTTTTCATTAGGTTCATTAGTCAAGGACTGTTCAGCTCTTCGCGTTGTTCTCTATGTACCTGGATATGGAAGTTTCGGGAAAATATCCAGTAGAGGACAACTAATTGTATAGTACCGTTTTTTTCCACAGACGCCAGTTATGCTACACAAGCATGGATATGTCTTGTCTAGAGGGACATTACAGTGGTTCAGCCTGATTTGAATTTGCAAAGCAGATGGAATTTCTGATCAACGTACATTGATCGCACTTTGTCAGCCATCAGATTTTATTCTGGTAGTATTTATCAAAACCTTCTTGAACAAGAAGCACCCCTGATAAAATGCCAGTGTTGGACCTGAAAGCAAGCAGAAGAAATTGTACTTAGCAATGCAAGGACTCTCCCTGGTTTATAGGAAGCTCAGTGTTGTCTTTATTCTTTTTTCCCATTCTTATGCCAACGAAGCAGTCAATCTGACGAAATCATACCTTTAGTCAAGTGGGATTCTTGTGTGAGAAAGATAATCCATATTAAGAAGCAGACTGTGCAAGGTAACAAGCTTACTTAAGTTATTTCCAAGCACAAAAGCACAGCTTTCACTGTGCAAGTTACTGGCATCAAAGTACAAAAGGTTCCTCTTTACCTCTTACTTCCATATTGTCAATTTCACGATCCTTTTACAGGTCTAAAGATATTAGACAGATTTTTTTTTTTGTATGTGTCTCCCTACAACTCAAAAATATCAGCTCACACATGAATAATTTTCATGGGTTGAAGTAGGGATGGGCAAGAGGGAAAATATTTCCAGGCTTAACTGTTGCAAAAAACAGCTATAAGATTGGAGTCTCAAGATAAAAACAAGCTGACCCACACAGCCCATAATCTTTGTAAGTGATCTGTTTAGGTTTTTTTTCCCTTCCCTCTTCTTCCAAGCTCCATATTTGTTGAAATTAAAACTCAGGATTTTAGAGAGACACAAATCACACTTTTGTGCTGTAACATTTAGCATGACTTTATTCTGAAGCAAAGAAGTAAGTGTGAAAAGGAGTGAGAAAAGAGAATAATGGATCAGTCATTCACTGTTCTTTCATTCATTTATTTTATTAATAGAAACACTGATTATTGAAAATAAAAGAATTTTAAACGTCAGGTCATAACTTCCCAAGTTGTATTGGTCCCCTCACATTGAATTTACAATGGATGATTCAGTAGGCTTTGTTTCATTTTGCAGCTTTGCTTTCACGATATGATCATTACATATCTTTCACTACAGGAACACAAGTATCGAAAGTATGTAATGGTACTTGATTATTTCTTTACATTGCTAGTTCATGCTTCAATTTGGCTGTTTTTTGTTCTTTGTTGGTTTTTTAATCAATCTAATTTTAGCAAGCTATATGGGTTTTGCCCTACAAACACCAGAACCCTGTGCTAACTTTGCACAACTACCACGTCCTACAGATGTTAAAAGGACCCTGCATATGAATGAACGTCTGTAGAATAAGGACTTACTATGGTTAATACCTACGAGAATACAGAAACCAGGAGGAACAGACGAAAAATGCCGGACAGTTCATAAATTAGGATGTGCTGTTAGACCTGTTCAGTAGTATTTTCAACAACCGTTTCAGCCTTGTCTTTCCAAAAGCCCATCTGGCTGGTATAATCCCATGCTGAGAAACAAATCCCAGTTACACTTCTACCAGAAGGAATTGAGATGTTCGGGCTGCACTGAGCTTAGCAGTTGGAGCTCAAGTCCTCTGTTCCCACAACCCACAGCGATTCATTCATCCAGCAGCTTTCACCAGCAGCCCCTACTCAACCATGTTGATATGCCTTGCTATAAATCAGGGGCAGTATCCTGGATTCGAGACAAGCACCTCTTCGCAACACCAGCTCCAACAGCCAAGACAGTTCTGCAGCCCAGCAGCCTACCCCATGCAAGGTTGGTCCCTCGGGACAGGCACAAGGCAACACACCACAGCTCAAAGGCAGGAACAGGAGCCCAGAGAAGCTTGCTGAAGAATAAACATGTCATGTCTACACCCATGGTTCTGGCCTGCAGCAAGTGACTGCAGCAACTGGGTAGCAGCAGCACTGAGGCTCATTTGGGAAGCTTGGGCAGACGTTATCAAACCTGCAACATGATACGGAACAAGTCCAACACGGGTTATGAAACAACATGAGGTGGTAGGGAACCAGTACTATGTTCTGAGGACCCACTCATCCTTAAAAATTAAATAAATAAAAATCAATTAATACTAAAAATCCAGGAGGTAAGCAAATTGCTTTGGGGAATCACACCCTCCTACATTTAGAGCCCATCTGAGCTGCCAGGCTTCTAGAAGCAGGTTTGGAAAGTGGGGTGGTCCTTTGCTTGAGCGTGGATGTCCGAAAGAGTGGCCAGCAACACAGTACTCTTCTGTGCTCTCCTTTCTTACCTCTCATACTTCGAGTGAATGTAGAAAAAGCTGATGCTGCCACTGAAGTCCTAAGTTGGAAGGCTAATGGTAGCAACTTCCCGCACTAATTTGTACACTGCAAACCACAATAATCACTGAGCAACTCCAAATTGCCTGTCTGGAGAACACCTGATGAAAACACAACCAATTAAGAAAAACCTAATGGCACACTTTATCATTACAGGGCAGAGCACTGACTTACTCCCATGCACCTGAGGCAGAAAGGCTGGCAAGAACAGCTCAGACATACAGGGAGTGTGGGGGATGCAGAGGTAACACTGCTGTGCCTGGTGAGCACTGCCTGAGCTCAGTCTTAGCTACTCACACAGTACAAGTGTGACCAGCCTCACTGTGGGAAAGATTGTGTGCTTTTTACAGTGTGTAAAATCTAAAGCCTTTTGCCCTATGACTTTTTACAGCTCACTGGCTTGCATACAGCATGGAAATACACATCTTAAAAACACAAAACCAAGCAGCCAACAGTGTTTTAATTAAATCCCAGCAGTACATGAAAGCATTCGCAACCTAGTAAGTAACAGGTATTGTAGCTCTACACAGAAGAGGGGATGCATGTTTGCTAGAGAGTTATGGGTGCTCCAAACAACGGGACAGAAGCCAGCACCTAAGAGAAAGAGTAATCTCAGTATACACTGTTTAAATAAATATTCTGATTATTCAGAAGGGATGGAATGGCGGAAAAACAGCTGAAGGGTGACCCTCAGATTCACCATTAGACCTGTAGAGAGACGCACAAGTCTATACACACAAGGAAAAAAACAAAAGAGTTTATTCCACTTTTCATTTATTTTAGAATTAAATTGCATTCACAGCAGTTGAAAAAAAGGATACTAACAGAACTGTGTGAAATTACTGCACCTGTCTACAATCCTTAAGACTGTCCTTTCTTCCACTTTACTAAATCCTCTTTTTGTTTGTCCTGCCCTCCCTGATTGATACTTTGGGATGCCTGGAAGGAAACACTCCCTAAGACTTTGGTTGACACTTCTCTTTGGTTTGGAGCAGGCAGGAGGACTGGCTGTTAGTTGTTCACTTCTCTTTCTTCACCAATGATTACCTTCTTTTCCTTCCCAGGTCTGAAAACCAAGAAAGACTCCCAACAAATAACAGAGATGTAAAACACAGATTTGATCACTGCTGTCTTTCAATGTATTTCAATATTCGCTTGAAATATGAAGAGAATGTGTCTAATTGCAAAGGATAAAAACATATAATCTTAAATAATTTATTATTCAATTCAAAATTCATTGTTTGTAAATGGCTGATAAATAGGATCTAATCTACCAACCCTGAAACAAACATCAAGGTGTCAGTAAATACGAAATAGCTGCTTATGAGTTACTTCTCAAACCTGTGAGCAAATGTTTTTAAACTAAAATAAACAGCATCAGGCAGTTGAAAACAACTAATTCCCTTCACTAACACATGGGACAAGGAAGATTGGGCAGCAGCGGTGGAAGAGGAATTTGATCCCAGCTCAGTCTCAGCTGTTGCATGGTGTCAGCAGAAAAGTGTCAATCAGGGCTAATCTCCATTTTACCAGAAGCAATGTGATACCAAAGCAGGCTACACTGGTGGCATTTAACACCACTGTAATACAGGCAAGAGAAAAGAGAGTTTGGGACGTATTTCAAAGGAAAATTTAGCTATAAATTTTATATATTGAGTATAGTTAGAAATCCATGAAGTTCAGATAAAAGGCAGTGTTTCCTGCATGCACGTTGAATACTTTTGCATTTTATTAATTTAAACTTCTCTCAGATACAAGGTGATGCTTTGCAAGGCTTCCCACTGCTGAACCTCATCACTGCTGGTGAATACCAATGGTATGCAGCAGTTGCAAGGTAAAGAGGCAGCCTGAAACACTGCATTCATTATATTCAGCCACTCAAGGTCACAACCCTCTGAGAAGCAATCTCCTGCTTTTTGCTTACTCCACTTCTCTCTGACCAGATACATTTCCTTCCAGTAATGCTACTCTTATTAGCATATCTGTTTTGATTTTTCTGCACTCGTGAAATTCTAAAATGAAGCATCTACAGGGCAAGTCACCCAAGTCACTATGGCAAGTCATAATTTCTTTTACTGGCATTTTTCCTATGTATTACTTATAAAAAACTTTACTCCTTTGAAGTTCATTCACCACTTAACTGCCAGAAGCGAGCAACTTTAGTAGAAAAACATAGAGCATGTATTTTATATCAGCAAACCTTTTATCCTTGTGTCCTAGGTTTGCACACCATACGCTGGATTGAACTCTGTAATTTCATATTGTTCCATTTGACATCTACAGACAAACCCCTGAGGCAGGTCATACAAAGAAGCTCACAGGTACCTTGGATATGCAGTGACACACCTTTCCTCATGGCTTGCAGCACCTTTCCAAAGAAGTTTAAAATCTGCACTCAACCTTTCAACAGAAAGGTGTGGTATGTTTCCTCATTTGCAGGCACACCTAGAGATTTGACACATTCCCGTTCTGCATCCTTGTTTTTATGACAGGGATGGACATCTACTGCATGACTCTGGCACAGAATATTGCTTTTCTCTCTTCAGTGCATGTTTACAAGAACTGGTAATTGTCAACAGGAGAAATGACTACCTCAGCCTGGTACTTGTGGCAGGAGCAGAAGAAGCAGAAACAGAAGTTAATTCTGTAATTTTCTTTTTTTGCACACATGCATGTTTTGCTGTACAGCAAGTTGTAGAAGATTTAATCCGAAACTAAAGCACAAAGCAATTAGAAGAGCTTAACCAAACAGAAGTGATTTAAAGCATTATCACCTGATAAAACAGGCTTTTCTACCAGAGACAATTGTACAAGGAGTACAAGGAAATGCATCTGGGTTGAGACTCTCTTCTAGTTTACTATGTCCATTGTGCAAAAGCGCAATAAAACCAGGTTTGAACAGCTGAATTCTTCTCAGCAGGCAAAGGACCTCCTCAGCCAAGTGATTTTGACTATGTACTGTAATCTCCCAAAGGTGCACTATTCAGATACCAAGGTGGGAACCCCTTGAACCTAAGCTGTTCCCATTAGCTAAAGGGATTAGCTCAAGCAAGGAGCACTGCAGCAGAGGGAGAATTTTCCCCCCCACACTTCTTCAGGATCATGTCTGAAATCAGATCACACTCTTTACTAATTTATGTTGCTTATGCAGGTTGAAATGCCAAACTGAACAGGAGCAGATCCTGCTTCCTTCACACAAAGACTTGCCAGCTGTGACTGACAGTGAAATCTCTCCCAGCCTGGAAATGCCTGCAAGTGCCAGCTGTGGAAAACTGTGCTTTCCCAGATTAGAAAAACAGATGTGAGCCCAGAGGAAGACCTGCCAGGAACACAGCTGCTTTGACACAGAGATATATGAGACAGGAGAGCCACGAAGATGATGGGGTGGGGAGAGATGTGGAACAACTCTCCTATGAAGACAGACGGAGTTGTTTAGGATGGGTAACAGAAGGCTCTAGAGGGACCTTTTTGCGGTCTTCCAACAACTAGAGGGTGCCTACAAGAAAGCTGAAGAGGGACTTTTTACAAAGGCATGCAGCAAAAGGACAAGGAGGAACAGCTTTAAACAGAGAGAACAGGTTTAGATTAGATATAAGAAAGAAATTCTATACCGTGAGGGTGGTGAGACACTGGAACAGATTGTCCAGAGAAGCTGTGAGCGCCCCATCCCTGGAAGTGTACTAGGCCAGGTTGGATAAGTCTTTAAGCAACCTGGTCTAGTGGACGGTGTCCCTACCCAGAGGAGAGAGAGGAGGGGGATGCATGCAGAGCTGCAGTGAAACTAAAAGATCTTTAAGGTTCAGTCCAACCCAGACCATCCTATGAATCTACAATATTCAAAAGGGAAACTCAGCAGACTTTAAAGCTGGTGAAAGTAATGAAATGACTGTAGAGGCCTAGGGGGTGCAACATGTATTTTTGCATGTGAAGCAGAGGTATTTTCGTGGAGATCTCAACGTATACCAACAGGCAGGGCGTCGTGCTGCTAGAAAAAGCATATCCAAAAGTAAGCTTCTCTTTCCACTCTAAGTGTCTTGTCTTCAAGAGGTAGCCATATTTCAATATATATCATCCAATACTTCAGACTACCCAGAGACTAACATAGAATCATACAATCACTTAGGTTGGAAAAGAAGTCTAAGATTATTAAGCGCTAAACCACGACCTTAAGTGCCATGTCTAAATGTATTTTAAATACCTCCAGGGATGGTAACTCAGTCACCTCCCTGGACATCCTGATCCAAAGCTTGACAATCCTCTTGGTGAAGACATTTTTCCTAATATCCAATTTAAACCTTTCCTGGTGCAACTTGAGGCTGTTTCCTCTTGTCCTATCACTTGTTATTTGTGGGAAGAGACCAACTCTACCTGGCTACAACCTCCTTACATGCAGCTGTAGAGAAACTTCCATCAGAGAACAGATAGACACAGATCACACAGCAACTTTAAGTCTGACAAAAACATGCTTTTCTTCCATAAGGAAACTGCGTCAGCAGGTTTACCCATCCCTGCTCTGCATTTCACAGATTCCCTCCCTCACCTTGCCACTCAGAAGGTATGCTGGAAGCTATGAATTAACACAGTGGACAGACAGCTTTCACAAGCAATCCTCATTGACCCTAAAGCCCATGGAACTATGCTTTTTCTCTTAGTTACCTCTGAAATTATGTCTACTCAGCAGCACGAACTTTGCATTGCACTTCATTTTACTTAGCAATGAATTACATCAGTCAACTCTTCTGTAAACTTTTGAATTAAACCAACCAACTCTTCTGTAAATGTCAGCCCAGCCAATTCCATAACATCTGCTTTCCGCAGTGTGGTGCAATTCCCCAGCCTGTGAGACCTGGGAGGTTATTGTAGGCTTTCCAGCACAAGGACGATGCTTTAAATTATTTATGAAGAAGGCGACTGCACAATAATTTCAAGTCAAATTATAAGGGTGTCTAAATTAAAAAGCAAGTGTAGCATTCAAAATGCAGTGCTACTGATTCTTCCATGCCTGGAGAGAGAGGTGCTATTTTTAAAATAATAATACTAAAAAAATAAATTCCTAAAAGCAGCAGGAAAAACCCAAACAAAACTCAAAGTATATGGACTTCATAGCATGCCTGCACAATCTCAGACTGGGAATTTTCCATGACTGCTTCACATAGTGCTGTTAAAACGTATTTAATCACACTTACTCATAATCAGATTTTATGGCACTAAAGAACGCAAGTCTAAAACAAATATAAATGTCTTTCTCTGCCTAAGCATAGGCAGTATCTTTCACTACTTTTCATGCTAATAAAGTCACTCCTCAGATTACCATGCTGCAAGACAACAGAACAGCTATTTGTTCACTTTGGGAGGTGGTATTTTATTTCTTTTTTTTCCCAATAATTTTTAGGTAAAATGACCTAAACACTGCTGAAAAACAGCTTTTCCACAAATGCTGAAGCATGGAATAGAGCAAAGAGAAGCATTTTTGGCAAATTACTGTAGAACAGAAGAGGATTCAGGAAAGCCTCTTTAGTCAGAATGAGCACATGCGTAATTTCAGTTGATGTGAACGTGACACATACCAAAGAATAAACGAGTGCTTCTTCAGTCCAGACTTCCTCTGGGAAAAATGCTCCACTTTGGTCACCTGAAGGGGTACTTAACCCCTACTGAATTACTCTCAGAAGATTAATTTCAAAAAAGTGAATATTTTTAAGTATGTTACTAATTATTCAGACTGCTTTAGCCAAAACAATATTCTTGCTCTTCAAAATATAAAAAACCAGTCTGTTATTACTAATCTCAAGCTGGTAAAATATCAGAGAAGCATCTTGTTCTTTATGACTAGAAAACACAACCTCACAAGACAGTTCAACTGAACCTGGTGCCTGGGCAGCACTCCAGAACTCTAGGGCAGTAGGAAACATGAAAAGCCACTTAGACTTTGCTTCAAATAAATGTTCCAGTAGCAATGCGTTCCTCCACTGCCAGCTCTGTATTAGCTTTCTCCAAGCTTTTACTTGGCTGGTCAAAAAGACTTGGCCTTAACAAGAACCAATTTTCTTTTCAAAGAAGTCATAAATCATCATCTCAGAGCAATAACTTTCTGCTTACCACATATACTATCTTTGACCCTCAGTGTAGAATACAAAACACTTCATTATGCAGGGAGGAGCAGAGATTTCCTCACCTGTAGAGAAATTAATTTTGAGTCCCCATTTTCACTGAGTCCTCAGTCTACGGTCCACCATTTTCATGTGTGCAGTGGAAAATATTGCAAGCCACAGGGACTATGTGCCTACTCCTCCTCCAAGCAAGTCACCCAGAACCCAGCCCCTTTCTTAGCACAGGCAATAGATGTGGTTTTATTTGCATTGGTGTGAACTCCCAGGGAGGGCAAGAGCTTTATGCTCTACACCTCTCTACCCAGGAAAAGGGAAAAAGATATTGCAAATTGAAAACCCTGTAGTATTTTGTAACTGGACAACCATGGCAAAAGCAGATTAAATTATTTGTTGAGGGTTGCAAGTCTTTGACAGATGCAGCAATGTGGTTTAAATAATTCAAATCCCACGACAGCATTAACATGACATCACCACTCGCCTTGCTCACAAGCCAGTCTTCCCACAAGTTCCCTGTTGTTGCAAGTATCAACCTGTCTTTATTTTGAAGAAGTGACTATAATTTCATCATAATTCTAGCTGCTAACTCATAAGAAGTACAGCTCAATTCTGGCAGCATGTTGATCACAGAAGATAGATCTTTTGAAGACTGCACCAACACAACATTGTTTTGGTCACGTTTTCAGCTGCCTTTCATCTTCAGATAGCATGTTTGTTTACACATAAATGTGGCCGCCAGAACTTCCATGTATATTTTCAGATATAAACATGCTTTTATGATGTTTTCTTCTCCTAGGAGTTAAATCCACACCTGATATTCACATTAGCAAGATCCTATTTATATAAAAGTATAGAATCTAGGCTTGAGCTAGAAGTACGAAGAGACACGTGCTCCATTTTCATTCCTCGAGATCACATTAAGACCCATCTCAACCATACTCAGCTTCCAGAGGTAATACACAACTTCAGCTGACTTGCAAGAAGCTTGTTTGGACTTTTTTCTGTCCTAATATGCTGTAGAAATCTTCCCCTCAATAAAATAATATCCATTTATTTTTTTGTCTAAAAATGATTTATGGACATATTCACAGAAATAAAAGATGTGATTCATTCAATAGTTCTTCTCTTGCGAAAGAAAACTTACAGCAGAAATTTTCTCCAGCATGTTGATTCTTGAATACTCAAGACTGAGCATGGGCTGGTGATGGATCACCCCAAGTGCCTACACATCCACACCCGCTGTTCCTGAGGCAGCTGTACGAGTAATATGGACCATGCTGCACCACCGGTGTGGAACACTGTTTGCCTTGTAAAACACAATTAGTGCTTTACACAATAATGTATAATATCATATGCAGCTTATTCCTGCTCATTTTGCAGAATGAGTAATGTCCAATTCTTTTTTAAGTCTATTTTCTTCACCATGTCTCCAATAAGGGACTTTTTTTTTCTCTCTTAACAGCAGCTGTCAAGATACCATCTGGGGCCTGAAGGACAAAGGCTGGCAGCCCTAAGGCAATTCAATTTCATCCGCAGAGGTAGAACATGGCACTCTCTCCTTAAGTCCCAACTTCACACATTGCTCTGCTCTCTTTCTGATTAACTAAAGGAAGCATCATTGAACTCAGCCCTCTGTGTGCCAACATGGTAGCAGTATTTGCACGCTTTCAAAGACAATAGTCTCTTAAGGACAGTTTCCTAAAAAGCAAAAAAAATCCCCTACATAACTCGAGGTACAGTTTTGAACGTCTTCACTACAAAAGCCACCAGGAGTAAATATTCTTCCCTCAACATGACATACCCTGCATTAGTAAGGAGATGGTTTGCTGGCTTCATTAAAAAAATTAAGTAGAAATAAAAAACTTTCTGGCTTTCCAGGAACATGTCTGCAACAAAAGCAGCTTTACAGTCAATGTACAAATCAATGCAATAATGATGCTGTGACGGGTTAAAAAGCGATGGTAAGTTAGACAAGTCATCTGTTAACAAAGCCATGTCTGTGCAAAGAGCACAGAGACTCAATTGTGGCAGAGGTTTCCTGCCCTTGTCCCCAGCGGGACGGACATGGATGTGGAGGCCACAAACACAGTGCCTGGTAAAGGGTAACATGGCAGCAGGTTTTGCGTGGGGCTGTGCCACCCACTGTTACCCACCTGGCAGCTATGGCAGCAATGCAGAGGGGCAGCACAGTGGGTTATTTCAGTGGGCATGAGGGCAGATTTGCAGAAGCTATGCTTGAACCATGGTCACTACTACTTAAATAGAATTTGTACCGATATCAGCAGTAATTACCTTCCAGATTTTAATAATTTTTTTTCTGGTTACTGCTAAGTGGAATTTTGGGGGTTTTCTGGGTCATAGTCTAGTTGAAGTTGAAAGTGACTTTTAAAGATCATCTAGTTTAACCTTCTCTGTCATGGTTAGGGACATCTTTCCCTAGATGTTCACTAACTCTCCCACAGCAAGCTTGGACTATGATGTGTAAGAAGCCAAGTGACTTGCACACAGTAAAAGCCAAAAGCAGAAGGTATTTCAGAAAATGTTTAAACACATTTCAAGTAGAGCAACATCAGGAGCTAAATTTCCAGGGGAAAAAAAATTACAAAACTCATTACTATGCAGGTCAAGGCACCAAACTGTAGAAACTCAAGCCTCAACACTACCTCCCACTGTTTGTTTTGGGTTCGTTATCTTTAGCCTTGATCACATAGCTTATCTGCAGATCACTAAAACCCTAAAACTTTCCTGTGCCTTTAAACCTACCCACCCATAAGTCTTTGCTTCCCCAGCAACTTCCAGCTCCTGCCCAGTCAGAAGCTGCTATTGCAGCCGCTTGTTTAGAAACTGCCAACATCTGCCAGAACTCATGAGTCTGCTCAACTGCATCCCCTGTGGCTCAGGACAGACCTTCTTACAAGCCCTCTCAGTCTCGGAAGAGCTGCTGGGCAAACTGCACACAGAGAGAACACTCAGTGCTAAGCTTCAGACTCAGGAAAAGCCCAAGAGCATTCAGCTTTACTGTTACTTCCCAAAAGAGCCCGAGAAGTGTAACATGTTCACAAATGCACTTGGGATTAAAGGGGAAAGAGGACATGACACGTGTCAATGCTCTGTCAGCCAACACCAAGGAAGAAGAAATCTAAGTCTGAAGACAAACATCCTAGTTCTGCACCAGTGAAGTCAAAGAGAGGCTAATTATTATTCAGCTATTCATGCAAGCCCTCAGGTTCTTAACTTAATTAGTCCAAAACACAGCTAAGCACAGAAAATTGCTGCTTCTTAAACAAAGACTTTTAAACTAAAAATGCAATTTGTGGGATCAGCAGTGCAATAAAGACACCCAATGACTCAGACTGCACATGATGCCCTTCTGAATAAGATTAATCCCAACACCTGGGGACTAGGAAGACCAGCTTTTTCTCTGAAGTTGATCCCAAATCCAACAGGGAGCCCCTGGAGTCTTCCAGACTTTGCCAGGGTCCAAAGGGAGGATCTCAGCGCATCGGTACTTCAGGCTAGTTTGTTGCATCCTCATCACTGCCACAGCTGTTGTCCCCAGGGAATAAGTATGCTCCTTCATGAGGTTGCAAACCAGGTTTTATTTTTCAAAAGACAAGACCAATTGACCCACCAGATACACATTAGCTACTCCCTACATATTTCCATATTGCTCACACAATCACAAATATGGGTTAAAAAAAAAATCAGTGTTTTATCAGAACTGTAAATGTACTGACTGAATAGAGATGCTGCACTGCAGGGAAGAAAAGTTATTAAAAGTTAAATGATTCATAAAGCCATGTATTTATTTCAGACTGGACCAAACAGCTTTGCCATTTATACAAATGCTTGAAAACCTTCCTTGAAAGCAGCACAAGTGCAGTTATTTTTAAAGCTACCTAAAAAAATCTCAGGGCATGACAAACCTTAATTTTTACCACATGGTATAGATGAAAAACTGGAACAACCTCTCTCTCTTTTATCCGTCTGAGAGCCTAAATAAGTAACTTTATTTATAGCCACTAATGGTTACCACTTCTGAACTTATTTTTTTCTCCTCAACAAACCACCTTTCCAGCAGGGAATTTAAGCTTTCAGCTATTCAGAAATTTCTGTTACTTTCACTCAGTATAGCTTTTGAGCTGTCAACAAAGTTCTCGGGTCACTGAAAAATAAACAAAGAAAGGGCAATTTTTTTTTACTACTTCAGTTAATTCCAAATACAAAGGTCAGAAAGTGGGAGAAGATATACAAACCAATCACATTTTTTTGCCTTTAAATAATCCTTTTCTCATTGTCACGCATTTCCTCCTGTGCAGACACAGGAGCTGCACCATCTGTTTTAAGAAATGGAAAAAACCACCACATGCAATATACAAGAATGTTAGGGAGCATCAGCATTAGCAGGGAACAACAGGTTAATAGAAGGCACAAGTACCATGTTTAGATCTATACTGCCAAACAATACAAGGTATTATTTTCCCCCAACCCTTTCCTTTTCATTGGTACACAGAGAAAGGAAGCAAGAGCACAGAGCATTGAGGCTGGAGTACCATAAAATAGTAGCAAACTAAATAACTATACACACCACAAAGGAAGCAGTGGCTTATATATACAGACATACCTGTAAGCTCACTGGCACAGCCTTTTCTCTTTTAAAGCACATACAAGGAGCATCCTAGCTTCCAAGTGGTCTCAGACCCTTCGACAAGCGAAGATGTAAAGAGCAAACTTCCCAATGGTCCCGAGCACATACTACCTCAAGCAGCCTCAGCAGCAAAGCACTTGTCATGTGAAACATCTCTCAAAATTTTTCCCTCTTCTAACAGTTACAAAGATCTGATAAAAATCCAGCTGTTTCCTGAAGAACAAGTGGTAGTACCACAAATGGACTTCTGGAGAGAAAGAGCCACTTGCTGACTAATATTTAGTCTGGGACAGTGTCTGGAACAAAACTAGTGGAAAAGATGATCACATGGCAATACAAAGTAGGAACTTCAGTGTCAAGAAAACCAAAAAGGGGAAATTTTACTAATATGATTTTTGCCACTCATGAAGCAGTACTAACAAATGCCGACATCCTATATTTTATGGCATATGTTACTGCAGCTTTCCTTTCAATTTAGCCACTGATTTATGTGCACCCACTCTTCTTGCCTAAGGAGAGACAACTCCTGTCTACATGCAGAGCAAGAGGCACATCCTTGTATTCCTGGACAGCTGCAGCTCATGCTGCCTACCAAAACCTCTGATGCCTTCCAGCAAGAAAAAAAGAAACTAGGAAAACAGCAAAGGTTTTGTGGCCTCTCTGACTGCATAAAGCAACTGCGTACTTTTCAAATCAAGTATTTCCAAGCAATATAAATGGAGTGTTTCTGTAAGTGGCACACAAGTTCAAGAAATCAAAATGAAGAATGACAGCCTGTATTTGCCTGACTCTAGAAGCACCCGGAACACAGTAACTTCTAAAGCATTATCTGAAGGAACAGGATTCCACAACTCGATGTTTTCCCTCTGCATTCGGTAAAGACTGCTAAGAACAAGCCACCAACAAAGGACCACTGGATGATCACAAGAAAATGCACAGAATTGGGTAACATTTTCTGTCCTCCAGCAGCTACACATGGCATCTCCACCTAAAATGCATAGTATAAAGGCATCCTACTGACAAAGGTATAACTATACAGTAAAAGTTTAATACAACTATTTCATCATATTGCAATTAAGTTTATTCATGGGCTTCTGTACAAAAAAACCCAGGGAGTTTACTGAGGGCAGTAGTACTCATCTAGTACTCATTTAAGGTACTGGATCACCAAAGCAAAATGATATCAGAAAGAGTGCGATAGAAACAGCAATTAGGAGCAAGGACTCGCAAAACTAATAAAAACAAAGAACTGGCCTTTTACTTTAAGTGCTGTGCAACTTTATGCCAAAATCTCATCTATCAGCTGTTAGAACTACTCAGATTTGGCACACAAAATATTAGAAATACTATTTCAAGGGAAAAAAGGGGCTGCTGCACAAATTACATTTTCTAGCACAGAGTTGCCGCGTACGTTTATTCCTTGAAATAGCTTATCAAGTATCACACAGCAAAATCCAACTGGAGTTTCAAGAACAAAGAGCTCATTTCATTGGACACTCCTCCTGGTACACAGTCAGAAAAGGAGCAGGAAATGCCACCGTTCGAAGTCCTGCTGTAAACACTGCTCTTGTTTTCTTCTAGGGAATATACTGATTGGACATGCCAAACAAACCAATTTATCATACCACCACCAGAAAGCTGTAATGAGGAGACTAACCCTAATCACAAAACCACAGTCTATATTTAATAAGGGGAAGAGATCCAAGAAGATGACCAACAAAGCAAGAAGTCTGACCTACAGAATGAGCATCTACTCTTTGTCCTGATGTGCACTCCAGCTTCCTGCCAACTTGGCTCCTTTGTGAAGCAAATAAAAATATCCAGTAACCAAGATACATACTTGGGGTTTGACCCACTAAAATGGTCAAACAGAAATGATCTCCGCTGGTTCTGTAAACCAGTACATTTAAACAAAAGGATTTGACTTTTCCTCAAGATAAACAACTTCATAAGAAAAACAATCTCATTCTCTTAAATATATTTAACTTCATCTGAGAAAACAATTTATTGTCACACTAAACAACAGAAACTAAAATAGGATCAAATAATCCATTTCCGAAAATGCTATAAACATCAACACTTTTTCAAAACAAGGAATAAACTTCTCTTATCTCCTGTCCCCAAAACAGGGCCAATTAGGCTGAACACCAGAGAAGACATGAGAATCTTTCCAGATAAATCCTGCACTTCTGTCAGCAAGGAAGAAGGACAAGAGACACGTGCAGCGCTCAACACCAAAACCACACAAGGCTTTGCCAGTAGCACCACTTTCACAGTTCTAAATCCTGTCAATAACTACAGAAGTGTTTTCTCCAGTTGCTGAAAACTTCATCAAAAGTTTTCTAAAGGCTTTTGAAAGTTTTTAAGAGAAAGAGGACTAAGGGATTTGAGGTGTTAACTTTGATGACAACTTTCCGCAATACTCTGCTTTGTAATTCCAGTTGGAGTTAGCAGCAGCTGGCACTTGGCAGCCATTTGGGCCTCACACCTCCACCTGGGGTTATGCTACAGGCACTACAATCAATCCTGACTTTGAGACTATGATGGCAGGCTTGGGCAGCAGAGTGCCACTCCACCAGCATTACCATGTCAAGAAGTTAAGAACAGAGAACACAACCCAGAAGACCCTCAGTACTTCTAATGACAACCCCAGATGTGCAGATGTGCCATAATAAAATGCCCTTGGGTAAACTTGTTCAGGGTGAGAATACAATTTTGTCCCCAGGAGAAAAAGCAACAACCAAACATTTTCCTCTGCTAAGGTGTCCTTACATCAACTCCCTTAAGGGCATTCTCCAACACCAAACAGACTTGTATTAACACACTCTTATATCACTGACCTGTAATAAAGGATTATGAATAGTTTCCCAAGAATATATAGGAAAAGGCAACACTAACATATTAAAGGTCACTTAGTCTTTTATTTCCTAAGTCCTCCAACACAGCACTTCACCCTTTGCTGCCATGACAGGATCAGGTGTGGAGGCACAGCTTGGCCCCTGAAGTCTGTTGCTGAGTTTTCCTCTCTTCCTTCCTCTTTTTCTCATTTGGCAAAACATAAAAAAATTTATAGAGGCATTTAATTCATCTAAGAGATAGATTAAAAAGAGTATTGATTTCTTGAACATTCACCTTAGCTTAATATTCTTTGTCCAGTAAAACCGAACACACCCCAGTTTCTGCCACGCTTCCAATGCGAAACAAAATTGCATCTGTTCCTAGTAACCTATTCAAAAAGAAAAAAATATATATTATCAAGTTACTCCAACATCACTCATGTTTGGGATTTCGAGGGGAAAAGAAACCCCAAACCTCCAAACTCTCTACCAAATAAGAAGGTTTTCACAGGCTAGACCAAAAAAAAAAAGTCACTTGGCCACAATGGAAAACAGCACATAAATAGAGAGCAAGTATTTACATTTATGAGCAAAACAAGCATGGGTATTACATGTTTACAGCTGAAACAACTCAGCAGCCTTCTTCAGTCAGCCACTGGTTTGCAGTGGAAAAGTGTAAAAAAAAAGTAATCCGTTTAACCTTTCTGAATGAGGGGGTTATCCAAAACAAAGTTCCATTACAGTAAATATGGCCAATGGATAATGCTCAGCTTTCAGACACAAGGCATCTTAGAAAATCCCAAACAATTAAAAAAAGAAAGCCACCATGTAAAATTTGAACCAATAATACCTAAAACACAATTACTTGCCTTTAGCTGTCATCCCAACACCAAACTATCGTCCTTTATGTCTCAGTAATGGTTTAAAATGTCACACAGTGATAAATATCAGGAAAAACAAGAGAAATGAGAATGCCTAAGCCATGACCCTCTGATAAAAGCCTGAAGTCATAATCAGTCTAGTGTCACATCCCAAAACTTGTAAAGTTTGTAAAGCCACAATTAGTGACTTAAGGCTGGTAATTCCTTTATTTTGCCTCCTCAGCAGAAGTCTTAATTCACAGAGACTTTTTACCTCCTGCCCTTCTGCCAGTGCTCCACCCAAAATTATGTTCCTGGCTCTGACCACAGCTGGGGACAGCGACTCACTAAGGAAAAATAGTGGCCCCACAGCCACAAAGGTTGGCAAGATCAAACTAGCCAGAGGACACACTTCCCTCCAGAACTGCAACAGATACACAGTCAGCACGGCAGACATTCAAGGGGCGGAGCTGCTGCTCTCACCCCTTTCTGGAGGCTGCTGCACCTCCCGCTGGGTCTGCACCCACCCAAGAAACACAAAAAGACAACTGTCTTGCTAGAAAATTTCTTTTGAAGTTCCATCAACATTCTCCAGGCACATTGAAAATACAAAAAAAAAAAAAAAAAAAGGAGGCACGTTACTCACTCGCTAGGGGACAGGTCTGGATTTTTCTGTGCAAACATACTGACACCGTATAAAAATATTCACATATATGCACACACAGAGCCAGTGACCTACGAGTTTTCCTTTGGCTAGCTTCTAAAGCCATAAAATGCATTTGTGAGACTATATTGGTCTTACCAGGCCAAAACACAGGACTGAGCTAAATCAGCACATCAGAAGCCCAACATGGTGCAACCATGCATAATTATTGGTAACGGGCCCCAAATTTTTCCTTCTATCTCTTGAGGTGCACTGCAGCAAGAAGAGCACTGAAAGGTTGCAGGGTTTCTCAGGTTATTCATAGGATCAGTGCCCTAAACTCTCCACATGACTCAGAAAGCTCATTATCCTTCCTTTTTGCTTCCCCCTCTCCCACAAAATGGTCCACTCCTGCCATCACAGAATCACGGAAAAAAGTGTGGAGCAGTTCTGGTAAAAGCCTGCACCACTCAGCTTCAAAAATAAGTCGGGAATGGCCATGCTTTTGAACACAATTCCCTTTTACCAGGCAGCAAGCTCTGCAACAGCTCTGAAACCAAAAAAGAGCCAAAGAGGTTCACAATCTTCAGTATCACACATACACAGTGCTCACCAAATGAAAACACATATAAAGAAGAAAATCTTGTTGGAGAAAAACAGCTTACACACGAAGTGCTAACACAAACATACAATTAGGGAAAAGACCAAAAAAAAGTAACATTTCAGTGAGGTGTCACCAGAAGGTTAAAAAAAGCGCCAAGACTCAGAAGCAGCCAAGTCTTCTGTAACAGTGGGTTTCACAGTTCTCTTTTGGTTGAAGCCTGACTGAACATACCAAAAAAACCATGAACAGACTCTGCACAATGTAGAGCCCCTACTGCCAACTTCAATACTTATGTATTTTGCAGCTTTAGGAGAATTCTTGTGTCATTTTACAATATGTGCCATGCCAACAGGGTTGCTAGGCTCCAGCGCAGCAAAGACGCCTATGCTTTAGTTGCACCAATTTGTCTTATGAAAGGCACATGAAAAGTATGTGTAGCGGGCAGTTACAGCGAGGTGCTACTGATGACCTGAATGTGATTTTTTTTTTTTTTCAGAGAAGTAAACCTGAAAAACTTTCTTTTTTTTCTGATTTATTAAGGTAATCTTGAACCCCCTTGAAACATTTTCTATTTCAAATGTAATGCTCTCTAATTAACCTAAAAATAACTGTTGATGAAACGATCATCAGCTTTTAGAAAACCTAAATCTGGGAAGTCACAGCTCAGAAACTTTGAAAAACACAGCCAATGTCAACAGCCAAAAGAGTCACTGTTTCTGTTTGGCATGGCTTTGGTGCTCAGAAGCTTTCCAGAAACACAACCTTTCATGCCATCACTCACAGGGTGCTGGTTTTACCCCACCAGTCTGAAAGGCAACTTTGCTGGTATAAGCTATAGAGCTTACACCAATAACAGAAGCTGGAACATCAGATCCATGCTTGTGCTACCATTAAAATACTTCTAAATGAAAACTGGGGGGACATGCAAGGTTGTCCTCAACAAGTACACTGTGCTGCACAGCACAGCCAGAACCCACATATATCGATGCAAGTATTTATTAGCATCGCCAGATTTTTTCTCTAAGAGAATAACCTTGGCAGTTTGCATGCCAGGTTTTGCTAAGTGGGGGGGCTACAAGGGTTGGTTCTGTGAGAAGCTGCTAGAAGCTTCCTCCATGTCCAGATGTAATCGCAGCCAGAGAAAAGTGGAGAATATGGAGGGGACCCATGCTGGAGCAGGTGGATGCCTGAGAGGAGACTGCAAACCCATGGGAGGCTCATGCTGGAGCAAAGGAAGGACTCCTCTCCCTGAGAAGCAGCAGAACAACCTGTGAGGAACTGATCTTAACCTCCACGCCCCATCTACCTTCTACCTGTCCTCTTGGTAGAGCTGTGAAGGAGGGACGGGTGGGGAAAAAGTGTTTTCAAGATTTATTTTATTTCTCACCATCCTGCTCTGATTTTGTTAGCAATAAATTCAATTAATATCCCCAATTCTAGTCTGTTTTGCTTGTGACAGTATTTGGCGAGTCATCTCTCCTGGACCTCATCTCAACCCATGAACCCTTTTATATTTTTGTTTCCCTGTCCAGATGCACCGCAGAGTGATGGAGTGGCTTTGGTGGGTGCCTGGCACCCAGCCAGGATCAACCTACTGCACAAGGCCACTTGGTTGCAGGAGATGGTGAACCTCTCAAAGGACTCAGCACTGTGAGGCTGTGATCTTCCAATGGAGTACCAAGGAAAAGTTTGCTGCCAGTTGTGTAACTGAAATAAGTGCTTTGAGGTTCAAGCAGATACCTCCTCTGACACCTTCCTTCAGCTAAGTTCGAATTTCTGTCCCAAATCCTTCCCACAGAGTGAGGTTCAACACTTGCTCCCTCAGGACATGTCTTGGAAGCCCTTTCCTTGTAACGGGGTACACAAGCAAATATGTGCAACTGTGGAACCAGAAATGAAGGAAACCATTCTGAACTTGAAGTACCAGTGGTGCTACCAAAATTAAGATCATGCTAGATACAGAATATCTGCTGTGCCTTGAAGGAGCCTACCCTGCAGGTCCAAATAAATTCCTGTGCAGCACTGGAGGAACACTGGCAAGGAACATTCCATGACGGTGATGTTTTTATAATTATCTCCTATCATCTGCCCAGATATCCTAGACAGAAGGCAAGAGACAGAGATGTCCTCCCTTCTCCTCCAGTTGTAGAAACTAAGGGTCAGGGGGAATCCTTTGTCTTTTAAGCTTGGCAGCAGCTAAACCCAAACAATCCCTGCAGCCATCGTTATGCACGCTGTGCTGCGAGCTCTGCAGGAGCTGAGCACCAGCTCGGAGGGCAGCTTTGGACAAGGTGACCTACAGAAGTTCCTCCCAGTCTCAAGCCCTTTATGACCTCAGCTGGGCCAGCAAATGCCACACTTCTCCTGTGACAAGGACAGCAACCATGGTTCAGTGCAGCACACAGTATGTACTGGGCAAAGTGACTCACTGCATAAGAGGAGGAAGATTAACTTCTGCATCCACTTCCCCTGCTGCCCTGATAAGCACTGCTTGGGAACTCCAGATGCTGAAGAGGCAGTCTGGGCTTCACTTTCCTGTCTTTTTTGTGCAAAATTTCATGTCTTCCTTCTCATCTGGAAATTACTCTCCTCTACCCCTCGTGGCATACATCCCCTTTGAGCAGGGATGAATTCTCACTGCAAAGAAGTCTGACCTCAGCTGCCAGAGGAGCCTGCTTCCCTGAGAGCACCCTAGCTGCTAGGAAAACATATGGGAACAATTTTTTCAGGCTGTTTTGAGCAGCACAGCCAAATGGCTCTATTGCACATATCCATACTTGTATTTCTATGTATGGATCTCCAGGACTTCTACAAGTTTTAATACTTTATGCAAATATGCATAATACTATATGCAAATATGACTATGTAAATATATTGAAAAAGACAAAATTCTACCACTAGCCTTCCTTCAAAGACTGTAATGTAGCACAGACCAATCAATAGCCCTTTTTAAAAGCCCCAGAAAACACTTTTCCTCTGTATTCAGAATGCAACTTTGTTATTACTTTAGTATCTTTCAGTATTCTGGGGAGTAAGTTCCAGGGCAAACTCTTCTAGCTTAATTTTTTACTAAGAGCCACGGTTTTTTAATAATTGGCTGAGTTAGAAAATTGGGACAGGGGTGGAAATTTAGGCTCCCCTGAAGACAAGTATAGTGATTTGTCCTATAAGAATAAAAGCTAAGAGTACTAAGAAATAGTAAAGAAAGAAAACTGGGCAGCAAGATGGAGAAGTCAAAAAGCTGTTAAGTCACAAATGATGGCAGCACCAGAAGACTGGTGGGAGCTTGGCGTTATCCCACACCTTGCTTGAGGCAGGAGCACCTCCTCTGAGACACACACATTCCTACACTCCAGAGGTGTCTTACACCTGCCTCATTTTGTTCCAGAGAGCATCACCCTATATACCGAGAGCAGGTTACACTCAGCATCTAGCTGTGGAAAAATACGGGAGAAATAATGATGCAGGGTTTTTTTTTTTCCTATAACACTTTTAATTTGGACAATATTTTTCTGCAACAGACAAAATGAAGAGACTTTTGCCTTCCGTGCAGTGAATAAGGGCTTCTTGGTAACACTGAGGAATGACCCCTGTGAAGTGCCAGTATACACCCTTCTCACCACCAGCTTTTCTCCCTAAACATAATTATATCAGCAGACTTACATCACTGACAAACAAGAGCAGAGCAGACTGAGCTTTTTACCTGTGCCTTTCATCCAGCTTCCTCTTTCTTCCACACAATGTAACTTATTTTAAGGAGAACAGTAATTCCTTCAGATAAGTCAGCAAATATTTTTGTAAAGAGCAGCTGCAGGATGTCTGCCTCGCACAAATTAAATTACCTAGTGGCTCAATCCAGTGCCTTCAACAGACATTTTTTCTGTGGTAGCTGGGTCAAGCCCGCTGCATTTCTGCCGTTGTGCCTCACGCTTTCTATATGCCATTTACCTATGCTGTGTTCTGGTGTAAGGAAAGGAAAATGTTTATACTTACGGGTGGCACTTTGGATGCAGATTAAAGTCAAGGTGCTATATTTACTGATCTTTTAAAGTAATATCAACATGTTAAAAGGGAGTCAAAGTTCTTAAGAAAGATCAAAGTCCGCATGCAGTAACCCCAAATTAACATAAATACATGTTGAAATGCTAACACAGACTGGCAAAATTTACTTGCTTTTTTCCTGGAGCAAGTAATTTTGGCTAACAAGGGAGTCAAAACCATGAAAACTCTTCTTCACCTTTATGTAGGGCACGCTACAGTACTTTGTGTTGGAGCAAATGACTCTTCAGACTAATTTTGCAAGGCTAGGCTAATACCAACATATTGCTCATGGCTTGCAAGCTTTTGAAAGGCTACATCCTCCATAGGGAAAAAAAAAAAATTACTACTTAGCTCCGACTTCTCAAAGCTAATCCTGCATTTCTTCCTTCTTATTGCACTTGACAGAACTTTTGTTGTCTGACAAATGAAAAGCCAACAAGCAGTACAGTGTATGACCTTCGTTTATTTGACTAATTATTATTTCGGTAAACAGATCACCTCTTTTTCTTGTGGAAGCTTCAACAGCAGCACTGAGAACACAAGAGAAGTTACTTCACGAGGGCAAAGGACAGTTTTGCAGCTTAATCACAGCCCTGTAAAACAGATGCCCGGCCTGTATTTACAACCCTGACAGCGCAACTGCTTCGGCAAGAGGTGCAATTAAAGCAAGCGTGCAGGCAGTCACCAGAAGTCACAACCCAGACGTGGGCTTTGCCAGTGATCTACAGGCACAACAGAAGCCATCGGTCCCGGACACCTTATGTTCATAAGGCTGTGTCGACACCAGGCGGGCTGAACGGGTCCGGTAAAATACGATATAAAATTCAGCTAACTTGGACCAGCAGACGACCGAGCTCAGACTTTTAGCAAATACCTTGAGCCAGTAGCAAAGCGCCTCAGATTTGGTTTCCTCACAGGACATGCTGAAGTTGCCAAGATCCACAAGACCACGGTAAAGCTCAAACGACTTTCAAGACTTCAACAACCTCCTTACTTTGCACTTTTTTTCAGAAGATTTCGTCTATGTTTTCTAGCATGCACTTAAAAAACAGACCTTAAAAAAGGAATGCCCAAAGGGCTCCTGAAACCTCCATCGTTTGAAGCCTCTCACGCCCATGCAGGGCGGACAAAGCGCGCAGCCCAGGCTTCGCTCAGGGAACTCTCGAGGAGGGACCCCCACTGCCCCCCAGGCTCAGTTTCAGAGGCTGCCAGCCGCCGGCAGCGGGAAGCGGGGGCACGGACCGCACCGGCCCCCACGGCTCGCTGCTTCCCGCGGGGGTCCCCCCGAGGCGGGAGGAGCGGCCGGTGGGCGCAGGGCTCCGGAGGCAGAGCCGCGGCAGCGGCGCCTCCATCCCCTGCCGCTCTAATGAGCCGCAATTAGCGCCGAGCGCCCGCCCGGTTGCGGGCAGCCGGCGGCAGCACCGCTCCAGCTCGGCGGCAGTACCTCCTGCTCGGCTCCGAGTTCCGCTCCGGAGAGGTCGGGAATCTGGGGGGCGCAGCAACCTCCCTCCCTCCCTCCCTGCCTGCCTCCCGCTCCCCGAGGGGCTGCTCCTGCAAACGCCCCGCAAACCGAAGCACTCNCCAGTATCCTGCGGCACAAAAGCGACTCCACACTGGAGAAGGAGAAGGAAGAGCCCAAGAGCCCACGCTCACCTCCGCCAAGAAGTTGTCCATGGTGTCCCCTCGGCCCGCCCGCGGGTGCGCAGCGCCTGGCCCCAGCCGCGCACCATGTGCCGCCGCCGCCCGGCTCGGCTCGGCTCGGCTCGGCTCGGCCCCACCGAGCCGCCTCAGCCGCCGCGCCGCTCCATCGCGCCCCAGCGCCGGCACCAGCCCGCAGCCTTTGTCCGCCCGCCCCCTCAGCGCCGCTCGGCCGGGCGGTCCCGGCAGCGCATAGCCGCCGCGGGGAGCCGGAGGAGGGGGTGACGAGGAGGAGCAGAAGGAGGACAAGGAAAGCTCCCGCCGCTGCACGTTCCTGCCCGGGGCCGCCCCGTCCCATTCAGGCGGGGCAGGAGCAGAGGCGGAGCCGGGGCCGCGCCGCTCCCTGCGCCGGGCTCAGCTTCGCCCCCGCCCCGCCCCGGCCGGAGCGCGGGCAGCAGCCCCGGGCTCATTCTTCGTCCCGTCCTGTCCCGTCCCTTCCCGGTCCCGTCCCGCCGCTGCCCTCGGTGTGTTGTCCCGGGGACGCGTGTCGGCTCTTTGGGACGGGGAAACCCGTGTCTGAATCAGGAGTGAAAGGAGCGTGGGCGCTGGAAAGGGAGCGGAGAGTCGCCCCGGTGTGGGGGGGCGGCTTCGCTGCCACGCTCGGCAGCACACAGCCGTGCAAAGCTCCGCCATCCGGCAGGAGGTACTGCCTGAGGCAGGTGTTGAAGAACACGTATTTGGAGAGTTCCGCTGCGGACAGGCAGCCCTTGGCTAAGTGTGTGGCAAACTTGTGTACGGTCTCTCCTCAGCCGTACCGGTGCTCTTTTGCTGAACACATCCTGCAACAGCCGCTCACTGAGGCAGCAGTGCAGATGAAAATAGCCCTGCTCCATATAGTTTTCCAGTCCTTCACGTTTCTACAAAGCAGGTATAAAATGTTCAGTTTTTGGAGACATTTTCGTACTTTTACACTGACCCTACAGTAAGTAACAGCACCAGGAACGCAGCAAACGAGAATCAAATCTTGCAGATAACAGCACCAGGAACGCAGCAAACGAGAATCAAATCTTGCAGATACAGGCCCATTTCTTTCACATTGTAGAAAGAAATGTACCAAAAATGAGTCACAGCCATAAAGACAACAAACACAGTATTCTGTCTTTCAGTTGCAGGCAGAATCCTATCATTGCTTTGGGAGCTTGAGCATGTGAGCAATGATACAGGAGGCCAGCCTTGATAGCAGAAGTAATCAGTAGTGTGCAACTCTCATTTTTTAAAGTGTCATGGCTCATTCGTAGAGCAGAAGTACATCTAAAAAAAAGCAAGCTTAAGAATACCTACACTACACAAAAAAAATCTTTCTTCTTTCAACTTTGTGTTCAAAAAATTTTATCAGAATAAGGATGAGAACAGGTAAAAGAGGCTTGGCTTTGAGATACGTCATGTCCAAGGTGGGGTTGTGCTGGTCTTGAAGGTTCGCACAGTGACAGCCAGGCAAACTGCTATGCCATCGAGGTTAGTGCTGGGATAAACCAGCACAGGAAGGACTTTCTGCCAAACGGGTACCTGTTAGAGCCTACGTGGAGGCTGTGGCTGTCTGCCCCATCACACAGAAACTAGATCTGGGGAAGTTTTCAGACAGATAGCAACTACCTCAGATATGGCCATCTGCTAGAGACCAGCAGCCCTCCCCAGCTCACTTTCAATGGCCAGCCACAGTGGCTCCTGGCAGGAAAAGAAGAACCACTTCCCAATTTGCTTTCAGCCCAGCAAGGAGACCCTTGAGAAGCACCTCTGTTGCAGCTTGCCAAGCCCAGCTGGGAGACATCCCGTTGTACACTCTGCAGCATCCTGAGGGCTGCTGAGGGGATCACTTCTCTTATCAGTCTCCCTCATATCTACTCCCAGGTAAACAGATTGTACCTTTCTACAGTTGCTCTGAAACTCGAGGTTTGCAGAGGATTTCACCTGAGTTCGCCTTTCTACATAGTACGAGCTAACCTGGGAGTTAGCCTAAATTTTTATTCTGCTGTAGATTGTGTGACATAAATTCCTCTGTGGAAGCTCAGTAACTCTATTCCAGACTGCTGCACTTCCAAAGTTACACCAGGGAAACATTTTTTTTCCCACAGTCACAGTGCCAGAACGCATCCCCTTTCAGACAAGCCCTAATTTGGAAAGGGCTGAGTCAGATCAGAAGTATTTATTAAGTTATTTTGACTTCTGATTTACTACTTTGTTTGACACCATATTATTGGAATGTAGCACGCATGTCTGGCTACTGCATTGTATGTACTCAGGTCTATGAAGAACAACTGATGTAGGAATTTGTGAAAACTTTGAATAAATTGTGTAATAAAAGCAGCTTGTGTTTTTTTTAAGTTATGATCTCAATAAATTACAAGAAACCATTACCAGTTGAAAGGATCAGATTTATGCAGCCTATAAACGCATTACAGAAAGAATGAGTATTCTCTTGTGGCATTGCAAAAGACTGTAAAACTCCTGAGACGACTTAAGATTTAGAACAACTGCTAAGTTGCAGGAAGGATCTAGGAAGAGGGATTTGGGGAGCAGAGGAGAAGGAAAGAACAGTTTCTGTGATCACTAGCAAGCTTCTTTCTTCTCTTATTTGTCTTCTTGTGTTAGTCCTGCTTACAGTTTGTGAGCTCTAGCATCTGTGTTTCATAGGAAAGTGGTTTTGAAACATGGCATTTCCTTTTCCCACTTTGAAAATGACCCCAAACTAGTCTCTTACTCATTTTATGCAATTGTTTTGGAATTTGGAAAACCCCACATATACACTGTACAAAGCTCCATGAACATCTGGAGACTTGGCCAGTTCTGCACAGCTCCGATTTTCTTTTAATCAGTAGAAATTCCTTCTCTGATTGTGTGCCTAAGGTAAATTACTTCCTTTTGAAGCTGCTCACATACATGCTGGCTCAGTTTTCAGCTCAGGTGAGGACCAGAAATGGACCAAAAACTTAGTTGCTCCTCCCTGATGAGACACCTCCTCACTGGCTGTTAACATCTTCTTCCCTTGTGCAGGTGGTCAGTGGTGAGATGGCTGGTCCTTGGGCCCCTTTCCCCCAGCCGGTCTCTTGCTCCATGCAGTACATCTTTGGTGTTTGCTATATTGGCTTTGCTCTAACAGTCTGTTAGGCTGTTTTAGTATTCCTCAGTTATATTTACTGCATTACCTGGGCCAGGTCTCAACTTCACCCAGTATTTCTGAGCTTTCTTCCCTACACCATTAGTTGCTAACATCCGTATTTGACCAAAATGTCTGATGAAAACAGACGTCTCTTCCTTACTTAGGTTGCAAAGTAATCTCAGCAGCTGGAACTTTTGTAAGACCCTAGGCATTTAAAACATATATAAACGACTCTTGTTTCTATCAAGGACTCTGTCCCATCACATGCAGCTTTCTATTTTTGCTCTGGAGGCAAAACCAACTTAGTGACTGAAGCTCAGTAATCTGTAAATCTTATGCTACACCTGAGCTGTGTTTCTTCACAGGGAGTTTCCACAGACCAAATTTGTAGGGCCTTTTTTAGAGATTTATTGCACCTGCATTTATTACAAAGTTTGTAGACGTGATTGCAATGCAACAAACCATTAACTCATTCAGTACTTTGAGCATGCTTGGTCAAATTATAGATGCCCATTTTTCAAAGTAAGTTTTCCCCCCATTTTCATCTATCAAAACTGTCAGGGACACCGTAGGGGCTCGTGACTACTGGTGCTGGGAGTCTTGAGGCTACCCTGGGTGGGTGATGGCAGAGCCTAGCAACCAGGGCCTAGCAGCCAGGGCACTGGATATGGGGAGTGGGGCGAGGGGGAGCCCTTGGGGGTGGGCAGGGATAGTCAGGACTCACTGTTCCCTCAGGGACAGTAATCGTATTTGAAACCAAATTGGTTGTGCAGTTGCATCTTCGCTGCAACTGATTATCCATGATGGTTTCTGTGCATTGCATGAATCCTGCTATCTGTTCAATAATCAAAGACTCATTCTGCAGCTCTGACCTTAATACAGGACCTGTGGGGAGCATCTTTATGCTATAAAGCTTTATATTAAATTTTTTTAAAGGCTGATGAATTTTCATTGCATGCATATGATACTTTGCTCTTTTTATTTTTTAGTTGTTGTTTTTTCACAGTGCTATCATTAAACTCAATGATTTTAGCTTTTACGTGCCTGACAGGTTTATTGCACAAAAGCTTTTCCCACCCTCTCAAGGAGTTTTCCTTTCCCCACTGATGGCACTGAAGTAGGTTATCTTCCTTACCCACAGCACTACTATCATTCTGTCAGGCATGTAGATTGATTTCAGCCAAAGAATTACATGATATATTCAGTTAATTCGATCTTATTGATGGAAAGGAGTCTAAATTTAAGTTTTCTTCTCACCAAAATGAGAATTATTGTTCACAGCTCAAGGCCTCATTTCATCCAGTACTATCTCTAAAAACAGGTCTCAGATTTTTCCCTTTAGTGTTTTTGTGTCTGGCATACATAATTTTTAACGTAGCCTTCTTTAAGGTTTACATTTGTGATAAGAGTTCCTGTTTCTTTAAACTTACTTCAAAAGAGGAGTTTTATCCCCACTCTGGGGCTGCTATTGCCCTTTTGAGATCCTGTCAGGTTTTAGCTTACTCTTGGTAGAAAAGATGTCCCAATGTCACAACTGTAGTGGGTGACAGTGCTCAGGCAGGCTGCTAGTACAGAGCACAGTTTTCTACCATGCCAGTTTTCGGGAATGCAATGAAACAAAAGACTCCTCCAGCCAAAATTGACATGATCTGTGCAGAGCAAAAGACCCAGACTCCTCACTTTCTTGGGCATTTTAACTGCTTTCACAAACTTGTGCTCAGGCTTCAAAGCCAATGCCAGGTCATGGTCATAGCTTTCAACATAATTAGTGGATTCTCTTCAGGTGAACACTTAACAGCAGGGCTGGACAGCCTTCTGCTTTTTCTGAATCCTGCTTGTAGTAAGCCAGATCTCCCCATGTGCTGTACCTTAAGCCGAGTGTCTGACTAGCAGTTGTGAGATCCAAGGTGCTTCTTTGTCCTGTTGTGCTGAAATACTTACCAGGACGAGCCTCGCTTTTAAGCATGACAAACAATTAATCAATTATTCATTCTCACAGATGAATTTTGTTTATTAACCTCTAGAAGTAATAAATAAATAAATAAATAATCAGTGAAGAGCTAGCAGATTTTTCTAACAGCTTCACTTATAGCTACTGTAAAATAATGTCAACATTTTCTTTTCATGTAAGCAATCTCCCAATAAGAATGAGTTAAAAAAGCTGGGAGATGTTTTCTTGGCTTCTTCAGCCTCTCTCTCTCTTCTGGATCCCAATAGCTTCTTCCATTACTTTGACTTCTTGCACTCTAATTTGCTTGACTGTAGTTTCAGTGCAAGTACTTTTGTGAAGTTTTGGATGAGAAAAAAAAACAACTTCAGAAGTTCCATGCAATCACTCACACCACAGATATGATACTTTTCTGTGCTGCTAGGCTGACCATGTATCCAAAACAACAGGCCCATTCTTTATTTGGGTTGTACAGATCCAAAACTGCTATCGTGGGGCTGGATCGCCATGTAACCACACATTTAGCACTATCAACTTGTAGTCTGGCAAAGGCCATTAAATATGTGTTGTTAAGTATGTATGTTAAGAACCTCCACCCAGGAGATTCTAAGTTTTATTTTTGACCTAAGAAAGAGATCTGTATTACAAGATTTCAATATATTATTTTACAGACTCCACACCTTTTTTCCCAGATCCATCTGGGATCATTTGACATCTGGCACTACACATGTGAAGATAGCTGTCTAACTCCCCAAGTTTTTACCCATTCCCTGAGTTCTGTTCAGCCCTCAGGCTTTGCATTTGGAGAGCCTTTATCTTCATTGCTTACAATCCTTTGTCTGCCTCTTCCCTCAGTCCCTTATATCATGAAGTGATCTGCTTTGTTCTGGACCCTTCAGACAGCACCACTGCTTGTGGTGGCAGTCTATTCACTACATGCAGCTTCTGTCACTCCTGGCTGTCTGAGCTTCATTGATCCTTCATTTCATTTAAGATTGCTTCTGCGCTTAGTAATCACCAGCATCTTTTAACACAGCTGGTCTTTTCATACTATCTTACTTGCAACTCATTCATTTAAATTCCTTTTATCAACTTGGAATATAGTTTTTAGAGAAGATGCCAACAAAGAGAGAGCTGTATTGAACAAGGGCATTGGTTTATCACAAGAAGATACCTGCTGGAAGAAAAAAAAAAGTGACAGTCAAAAGCTATCAAAAAGCTTAGAATTATTTAAGGGATAAAGACAGTGAAAGAAAATAAGAAAAAGCATAAAAAGAAATTAAAGTTTTTCTCATTTTATGAATCAGATTTTGAATACATTTTTCCTGCCTTCACCAAGGTAACTTGTATTTAAACAAGTGTGTGAAGGCAACTTGTAGTTGCAAACCCTGCAGTCACAGTTTATGCACATGTTCATTTATCAGGTAGTCAGAGCTGTGCAAAACAGCACATCTCTGAAGGTCACTGCCTGCAGAGCAGAGCCCAGAGGGAACCCACAAGGGTGCCTTTTGCTGCCTCAGTGTCACGTAAGCCAGGTTAGTTCAAAACACTTCCCCTAGCAGTTTAAACTAGGTCATCCTTGTTCTTCTGAAGTAAACAAGGAACACCCACAATTTCCTTGCCTCTGGCAGTTCTAGGAAGGAAAAATCTTCACTAGAAGTGCGTCAAAGCCGAGCAGGGCCAGCCATACCTTAAGCTACTGCTGCTGTTCAGCCAGCAAATATAAATCAAAGGCTGCCTTCTCACTTGTGATGTCAGACCAGTTTAAACCATGTCCATGCTCTCTCCTAGCCATTTATTGCATGCCTTATTGACATATGTGAACGGTAAACCTATCTTAGTGCTGTAGCTTGGTACCTTAGAAGAGAGTTTCCAGGTCTTTCCCACTTCTCATGCTTTGGTTCATGCTGGGGACCAGTCCCAGAGAATGCAAACTTTGTGCGCTCCATGGGAAATTAACCTAAAAGATATGTTCCGTAAACAGTCTTGGTAACTGAAGAGTTACAGATAAGACTAGATTAGTGCTTGTCGGAAATACAGCCTCTAAAGTGCACTTAGGATGGAAAATGGGCCCACAGCATGATGTTTCACTCTACTGATGCACTTTTATTTTCCTGAACTCTTTGCTGATGTAGCCCAGCCATTACATTTCCATGAGTCAGTGCAGCAAAAGGAGGGTGGAGGAACTGATCCAAACTTTTCTTTTGGTTTGAGTTCTGGTTTCTTGTTTGTTTTCTTAAAACAAAAACTTGTCAGAAAAAAGTTTTGATTCTAACCAATTTCCTGAACAGGTTCAGATAAATACTTTGCAAACACATATTGTTGCAGCACAGAAAGGTACAAGAACAAGGGTGCTCTGCACTGCTGCTTGAATTTTTTCCTCATATTAGGTCACAGCTTCAAAGGGCCAGGAGGAACAGCCTTCAAAGTCTCTTGTGTTTTGGAGAAAGTTGATGCCTTTCACATTTTTTAGACTTTATCAGCCTGAAGGATAATTGATACTTTCCACCAGTGCTCTTCTGTTAGAAGTTTCTTTCCATGCATCTGCCATGGTAAGAAATATTCTTCCCCTTTGCCCCTAGATTCTTTCGAGTTTGAAATCAAGAAATCCCATCATAGCACAGGAGAGTTAATATTCATTTCAAAGCAAGACAGAGTTTCCCACAGACTCTGGGAGGGCTTAAATGACAACCACACAGTCTTACTGAGACACTTAGAATACTGTAAACCTACAGAGGAGGATGTTCTTTAGAAGTTTGTTAAAAACTACATTTAATAATACAGAAATGAAATTTTATGATTGTATCTTTTCATAATCACATTTACAACTTAACAAACCTTGCCTGAAAACCTATCAAGACCTTTTCTGGTATTAAGTTCATGTGATAAGTTCAAATTTGGTAGCTTAGATTTCTGCCCAAATGCACTTGTTTTGTTTTGATACGTTATTCACGCATAATTTTAGGATATGTTTAGGTCTCAGTCAAACTATAACTTTATAGGTTTGCTTATTTACTGAATGCATTCAAGTGAATAAACATGCCATTTCTTTGTTACAAACAGAACAAAGTTCCTGGCTTACATCAGTTTGTTGTCTCAGAATAGAATCAAAGGATGCTGAGGTAGTTTAGGTCCCTATTTAGAAATAGGAAAACCTTTGTTTTGTGTACACAGACACTAAGCACTCCAGCATGAGATGTTAGAGGAAGCTGGGGAAGTTAGCAAGCCCAGTGCTAGCTACATTCTTGGCATGCAGCCTCCCTGTAGCAGTATTTGGAGTTTGTGTTTACTTGTCACATAAGACAATTAGTAGAGTGGAAAGACATGGTAGTGATGTTTAGTACCAGGCTTGTTAAAGGATATATGAGACTTCATCTTCTGTTTCCCCTAATTCTTATCCCAATGATTTTACCATATATTATTCCCCTAACACGCATAAAACTGTAGCAATACTCATTCTTTTCTTAGTCAATGAATTACAGGATTTGCACAGGATGCAGCACCAAGCTGTAAACAAAAAATAAAGTAGAAAACAATTCTATAAATACAGTTATTAACATCTGAGTAAGTAGCAAAACAGGTATTTTTCAACAACATGACAGCAGCAAGCCCCCTAATTCAAATGGGCTTTCAACCAGAGAGTGGATAATAACTTGCATTTGGATCATTTTAAATTCTTTCTTGAAACAGCAAACACCTGTGGGAATGCAGCACTAGAACCTCGTGCCTTTTTGCCTTTTCTGTCTAATTGCTGCAAAACATAGAATTCCAGATACAGTAGAATATATTGACTAGTGAATCTTATTTTGTTGTTTGTTGGTTTTGTTTGTTATTTTTCTGTTACTAGTTCAGAATTCCTCAACGGGAAATATTTCTTTTTTGTGTGTTTCATGACAGAAATTTGAGTACAACAGTGTGGTGTATGTGGGATTTGCTCTTCAGTTATTATGTCCATAGTTTTTTCTGTTAGAAAACTACTGAATCTTTGCTACAGATTTTTTTCTCAAAAGCATTCCAAACCCTTCTAGAAACCCTGCAACATAGCTGATCCCTTCTACATCTAGTACAAATTCTCTTTCAAGTTTAAAGATTTCAAAAGTAAGTGTAAATCTTTTCAGAGAGGAACTCAAGATCAATATATTCATAGGACAATCTAAGCAGAATCAAGTTAGATGGAGAGCTGAAAACTGACAGAATATTCACCTGTCATCTGGAGGGTGAGCAGAATAATGCTATTCTTCCTAGTCACAGTTATAAGTGTAAAAGCTGCAAGAAATCAAGCCCTTGCTCTATGCAAAGGCAAAGGTCTGGAACCAGTGTTCACCTACTGAAGACTAATCTGGTAGCAGGACTCTGCTTTTCCTGGAAGAGGTAATCTTTAAAGTCTGATCTAGACTAAATTTCTTGATAGCAAGAAATCTGAAGGATATTTTGTCCTGACTAAAAGTAAAAATGCCTGGTTGAATTCAGGGCAGCCTTTGCTACTGAATGACCTAAATAAACTTCACCAGCTGAAAGAGACAAGTAGTTCAGCTTTTTATGTACATTTAGTGAATCAACTTTTGTCTAGAAATGTTGGGAGAAGGTTTCATCTTATCTGCAGAAAAACAGATGAATCCCTTCTCAGGGAAAAAGTCAACATTAAAAAAATAAACATCGAAAGATGAAGATGAGTGTCGCTAAGAACAAAATATGTGCTAAATTAAGGCTGTGTGTTTTGCCTTTTATTAATGGCATCCTCAGAGGATACTGACTCACTCAATGACTAAAGTGCTTGTGGCTTGGGGCCCATCCTGAGCCAATAATCCTAGAACCAGGGAAGCTCTTCCCTTTTCTTTATATAAGGGAGCTTCCAGATCCAGTTGCCGTTTGCTTCAATACTAAGAAATATGGGCAGCAAAGCATTCAAATTAGGCTTTCTAAGACAGAACAACTTATCATCTTGTGAGGTTATCCACCTACTAGTGAGGTTTTCTGAAGGGGAACAATCAGGATTTCATCAGGCTGTGAGTACTGTTCCCTTCCCACTAAGTCAGACCAAGGATTGGTTTTGCAAGTCATCGCTTCACCATGTCCCTGCAAGGAGGGCTTTGCCAGCCATGGACACACACAGGTCTTAACAGTGGTCTGGGAAAGAGAGTGGAGGAGCCAGCCAGGGTTATTTGTTCTCATTCATCTAGCCTGACTTCAGATTCTCTCCCTGATTAAAATTTCTGTCCCTTCTCTTTGCACAACTCTAACACACTTGTGGTTGTTTTTCTGTTGTTTCCAGGAAGTGATAGATTAAAAGGCTGCACTTCTCTGACTTGGCACTGTTTTTACACTTGGGCATTTTAGCCTGATTAGAAATTCAACTCTTCCTGTTACTCAGGTGTCAGGATTACTGCTGTGGAAAGCATCTGCCTTTAGGAAAAGGAGATAAATAATTCAAACTTCATACTGAAAGTCACCTTATTTTACCACTATACTTGATGTTTACCAGGACCTTCTAGAAGTTATAATCATTGCATTGTCTCTACTGTGTGACACTGACACTGTTGAAAGGAGGTAGCAATTGTGAGGCCTCTTTTGCCTTCCTGCTGCACTAAACACATGGTATGTAAGAAATCGACCTTCCCAATGGTAAGAGGATAAAGGATGCTTGTTGTTAACGTACTTAAGTCAGAAATGTGGAATTATCATTTTATATTTTCCCAGCATTTGGCCTGACCTCAGCAAGGTAACAATCCAGCTTTGAATGCATAACTGTTCTTAACAGGAAAAGTATCTATTTTTAATATTACAGCCAATCATTGGTAATAGTCTTATTGTTTTATAGAAGGATTCAAGCTGAAGAAACTTTAAAACCAAAAGTTTTCCATATTTAGATGCAAAATTTTAATACAGTTTGAAAAGTCTGAGCAAGGTTCTGTTGAGCAGGTTAGTTATGCATGCCATGAAAAAATACCCTGAAGATGCTCACAAGGTAGGAGGAACCTGCTGAAGCACACGTAGGGTTTTCTTCTCATTCCTCTCATATTCACCTCTGCCTATTTGCTTCTGTTGCTACTAGGTACCTTTTGTTTCCAAATTATTGCCGTGTGAATTTGCTTTTGGAACTGCCTGGAGCCTTTGCAAAGGCAGGGAGTCCTGTGCATAACTGGCAGCAGTCAGCAATTCACAGACTCAAGTCACACTACACATTGGGCTTGGCATGATGTCTCACCAGCACAGACATGAGCTTGTGCCTAGGTCTTCACTGAACTGGATCAAGGGACAGTTCTTTTCATAAGGTGGCCTTCAAACACCTAACTACTGTTTAGCAATAAAACCTGGGAACCTGAAGTGGGGTGTGAACTATTCTAAATGTCAATTTTCAAATCCTGTCTCTTTTAAACATTTACAGTAGATAACAATGTTTATGAAATACACCTGGTGCTATATTTATCTATCTGGAAGTTACTCTCATGGTCTTATGTGGAATGGTCTGGGATTTACAGCTGTATAATTGACAGACAAATGACATTCAGGCAGTAGGACTGCACTCCAGAAAGTGGTGGAGTGTTAGAGTAGCTCCAGTTTCAGACAAGTAACTGCTCCTCAAGCCTCAATCTGCAACTGTTCATTAGTACATGATGCTTAATGGACAGGCCAAATAAGTAAATCTTCCACTTCCGGCTAAGCCATGCCTATCCTCTGTGCTGTAGATTGTAACCCCTGAAGAGAAAAGCTTTGTGGTACACTCTGGTGTCCCATGGGTATTCTGGTGTTCTTCTGCACTTGTCTGAGTTCTTGGAGCTGACCCTGACCTTTGCAATGTGACAGTGCAGTGCCACTGCAAAATGTGATGCAATACTGGCGCAGGTTGCCAGTGTGTTGGTCTGTAAGAGCACTAATTTGATGTAAGGCTTTCCAGTTCGTGCAGATTAAGAGTGTTTTCTAATTAAGATGTCTCTACTGCTTTAAAACTGTCAGTCAGAATGAGTTTCCTTTTGGTTTTGGGGGAGTGGGAGATTTCTTTTCTGAGTGACCTTAAATTACCCAGACCATACAATGGGTGGCATGATCAGGACACTCACAGTGACCACTTCTTCCTCTGCAGTCCTCCCCCATCGTCTTTTGTCCAAAATACATCAGATCTATTCATAAGGTTTTCTTCTTCCAGTCTTACACTATTTGTAAAAAATTCACAAAGGCAGAATTGAGATTCCAAAAAATAATGCCAGCAGGAAACAGAATGGAGACTGGATCATTCTCATCTTGAAAAACAGGCCAACAAAGAGAATATTGTCTTCATTTTATGAAAGTTTATTGTCAAATTGCTTTGACCTCGGCTTTATACTCATCTATATGTTTCTCTGTACCAAAATGTGAAATTCTGACAGAATGGCATCAGTGCTCAGAGTATAGTAATCTCATGACATCTTTTGCAGGTGGTCTTTATGCTTACCATGATAAAAAAGCAGCCAAAAAGTGGCATATTATGTCTAATTACTATCACTCAAAGTTGGACACTATGCAGTGGACAAATAAAAATCAGCAAATGTTTTCTTGACTCAACTGCTGTCAGTATTCAGTTTTTCAAATCCTTCAAAATAAAAGTATTTATGAAGCTTTTCCACTTAACCAGGCGAAATCCATCTTCTAAATATAACCCTGTTTTTCGGCTGGAAGCCTATCACAAAGGGTTGGTACTGGAGGAAGAAAACACTGACGGTAATGGAAATTCTGAAACAGCCCTGAAACATTTACATCTCAAAACTAGTACCACCATACTTAAACCTAATGACTTGAAGTCCAAATAATTCTGAAGGTAAATTATGTTTTAAAAGATATCTCAAAATCAATAGCTCTACGAACTTTAGTTATTCAATGATGGAAAACGTACTTCAGAGCTGCTTCCTGGACTGAAAGTTATGCAGTGAGAATGAGGGATTGCTCTCTGAATACAAATTTCTATAATAATCTAATTTTTTTTAAACAGAAAAGTGATGATGTACAATATGGACCTAGTTTTCTTTCCCTTACCCTCTTTTCCCCTGGTGAAAAAATCCCTTCAGTTAAAGAAATCATGAAAATAAAAGATATAAGGAAGCAGGATTCGATTTATTGAGGATAAAACTGAGATTGGAAGAAATGCCACTGTACAGAGGAGGTACAAGATGAACCTCTTATAAAATTCCATGATAGTTTGTAATCTTGTGACATATCTAATGATGATGTCCTAGGGGACGGGGCAGAATGAACATAGCTCTTTACATAGGACAGCATGGCAGGTAAGCTATCAGATTTTCATTACAAAGCAGAGGTTTTTTTCATTTGTACTGGATTTATTACAGTAGTTATTAAGGTCAATAAAGCATGCCATTGACTCCAGGGAAGATGACAAGAATTACAGCAAACAAGCTGTTATTGATTTGTCTCAGGGACAATGAAATACCGACTGACCCATTCCTAGATCAGTTATTTACTGCTTTTCCTTATTTCTACATGGCAGCTAGCATGACAGATGTCCTTTATGTTTGTTGTATATAAATATTCTAGTTTTTTAGAATAAATATGTGATGGTTCAGGATCACATGATGCACAGATGAGGTGCAGCAATCTGTGCAATGAGATGAACAGACCTGAAAAAAAAGTTATAGGTGTCTTTTCTAGCACAACTGATCTTAATAAAATATATTTGCCATCAAAGGAATTCACTGGTCATGGATGTTTACATGTGCATCTAACATCTAAATACAAGTTTCAATCCTCATCATATATTATAAAATTAATGGTTGGCAGTACCTTGTCCAATTATAAGCAATGTCAAGATTTTTTACTTTAAATTTTGAATTGCGCTCTTATAGTTTATGGCATCACTGAAAGCCCCTGACAGATTTATATTACGCTTGAATTACAACCAGACGTGAATTACTGTGTTGCGGTTCTATCAAACCGCAGGTGGATTCAGGTAATGTCATAAACCATAAGCCTGATTCACTGAAGTCCCAATGGAATTACAGGTCTGCAACTTCCACTTTATTTGCAATTTTTTATACCAGCCCTGGGTGAGGAAATACTGATACATATACACCTCCTTGCCTAGATTCCTTTCTCTCAACTTCTCCTGATTCATCATTCTCTCCTTTTTGTGACTCGTCATGACCCTTTTTACTGTGCATGTTGCTTTTAGTGGTAAGTATAGTCACTGTCTCAGCTTCAATTTTAAGGCTTATGAGTCCTAATACCTGTCTCTTCTACTTTACATTAGCACTGAACTGCCTTCTGCAGAAAAGTCAGCAAAAGTGAATGTGGGACAATTCATGATACACACAAGCCTACAGGCCAGCGAATGAGCTTAATCCAACAGCAAAGGTGTCTGCTAACCTCCTGGTTTGAGAAATGGTGTATCTGGGGTGGTATAACCCCTGTCCTGATACTTATTTACATTCATGCGGATTCCCAGGACACACTGTCAATCTGTCCCACCTTGGTCACCACAACACCTGGAGAAAGGATTTCCACCTTCTTTAAAGGAGGAGGCAACCCAAGACATTCATAAATCTAGCCCTTTTGATGATCCACTTTGCACTTTCCTGCCCAGTTTGTATTGCATGACACAGTACAGAAGGCAATTTTTCTTCTCTGTGAAGATATGTCAGAGTAAGCTTGGCAGGTCACCTGTATTATGGCTGTGATATTGACATCCAGTCTGTCCATAACTCAGTAGCTTGTGTTTGACAACTGCAGACATGTGGTTCCTTCAATTCCTAACATTGAAAGAAAATACATTTAATATACTACTTTTTACTCCCCCCCCCCCATAGGGTCAGGAGACAGGAAGGACAATTTCCACATCCCTAGCCAGGAGGTTGGTAGGTGCAGCCCAGTGCCAGCGTTCCAAGGCTCCAGGAGTCCCACTGCCTGCCAGCAGAATGGTTTCAAAGCACAACGCTTGTCAGTGGGACTCAGACATTTCACCTAATGCCTGTCTACACTTTAATGAAATTTTAACAAAAAAAAGAGATATAGTTTACATAATTTACACCTGGATGAGCTACATCTCACCTTGACTTTCTCAGTGCTCCCAGTTTAAGCTTTTGTAGCTTTCTGAAATCTTGAGATTAAGTAATATAGAAAAAGTAAAGTAAATCTAATAACTAGCAGGGGTTAAATAAACCTAATAGCTCATAAAGAAAACCTGAGATTCAGAGCTGCAAAAAGCCAGGGCTTGCAGAATTTGGCACTAGAAAACAAATTGTACAGGTGCAGAAATACGACAGCTGTGTATGATCATAGCCAAGGAACAAATTAAAATTGTTCTTGAAATTCCCTTGCAATTAGTGCAGGGACATTGCACATCATCAAAGTCTGTGCTGACAAGTCCAGGATTTCACAAAGTGAAATAATGCTCATGACACTAGCTATGTTCTAGTGTGATTAGCAGTAATTAGGCAGTGAGGAAATTCTCTGCAGACCAGAAGACCCGGGACCCCATTTTGAAGACTGATGTGGAGAAGTACATAAAAAAGCCTGTAGGCTTCCATTTTTAAAATGTAAGCCCCATCTACCTCATTTTAATTTTTCAAAGTAAGCATTTATTGAGACCGTAAACATCCATAAAACAAACAGCTTGTTGGATGTATCACCTTGGCCAAAGTGGATTAACGAAGCTCAGATCACTTTTTTCACCACCTGCTTATCTGCAGACTTTTCAGAAGAACAAAAAGTGGCAGAAGGTTATAACCTAATTTCAGTGAATTAGTTCCTTTGGAGTGTAATTGATCAGGGGAAAATAAATCAATGTAAAAAAGCCACATTAATTCTTAATCTTTGATTTTCAGAGTAGACATACATTCAATGTTAAAAACTTGAACAATCCCATTTATGTCAATTGAAAATTTTTAAAAACATGAATCATAGTCCAATTTTTGTTGTTGAGCCTTTTCAATAACGAAGAAAAGTGGGGTTTTTCTAAGATTCGTGGGTTTTGAAGATTCAGTTTTTTAAAGGATGTCTTTGATGTCTCATATACATAACCTAGACTCACTTATTATTGAAATAATCATCCAAAGTCAAAACAGAAAATGCAATAATAAAGCTCCTACAAAAACCATTGTGTGTTACATTGAATTTATTTTTTCTTTAATGTAGTACTAATCTTATTTCTTCAAGAGAATGAAATTGAGAAAAAAAAGAAATGTGGAAATTGTATCTATTAAAAAGGATCATACATTCACATAGACAAAGTAAAACCCCTCTGAGTGGCTAGTGTACCAGAACACTGAATTGAAAGCAAATCATGTTAACATTTTCCAGCAGTCTTCTCCCTTAATGACTTCAAGCATTGCAAGTAAGACTAAAATATATATGAATAACAAACATGATCTTCAGGTCACAAAAGTTTGTATTGAAAGATAATGAAGTTGTTCATTGTGTGCAGTTACAATCTTGAATTTTCTATGACACTGCAGGGATTTATGCCCATGTTGAATGTTATACATTGTTCTAATGTGCAACATGTCTAATTGAGCATAATGCATGCATTTTTATCCAGATCAGAAACCTACTGTGCTTTTTGAACTTCCTAATCCTAACAGTGTATCCACATCACTAAAATGAAATATGTCTATGTGAATTGGGATGTGTAGACCTGAATTCTGCACTTGAGTTTGTCAATGATTTTCCCCTTGACCTTGGGGAACTCACTGAAGAGGTCTGCTGGCACACTGCCAGGCACACTTGACTCTCATGTGACTTAGTAAACTGAATTCATTTACATAGTTGGCTTCTCAAAGGAAAAATTATCTGGTTTGCAAAGGTGTCTCTGATAAACATGTAAGACTTAAAATTTAAGCAGATACTCTTTCCATCAACTCATCCTAAGAAACAAAAGACAGAGAACAACTTCCTTCACCAACAGGCCTTATTCCTTTATTGAATCTTCTTGACAGACCAAGCTTCTCCAGGCTGCTTTCTGCAGCAGCGGTACCTCATCTATGGTGAGAACATCTGGGGAACTGTTGCATGAAAACAGAGTGGGATAATTATCTTTGGGACCTTTCACTTCAGGATGTAGTTCTGTTTGCAATTTTAAAGTCCTGGAGCTTACGTACATTCAGATGTCATATCAAAATGAACAAATAACAATCCTGCAGAGTGAAGCACAGAGCAGACAGGAAATGCCTGAAAGTAACCCCGGCAACCTTAATTTTCTCCATTTGTGAAGACTTTAATTTTGTCATCACACAGTAACGGCTCTCCTTCAGCAGCAGACTTCTCTGCCAGATGTTTAGAGCAGCATCAGCAACCACAAAGTTTAAGGTATCTAGGCAGTCTGTGCTGGAAAAATAACAAAAAAACCCCGTGGTAAAGCCCAAATGGAAATTTGCTGACCTTTCAGCTCTGACCAAAAAACCCCATAGTTCTTATGCATTCAATTCTCACTCTTAAGATAGGGGAAACTGAGGGAAAAGAAGAAAAAAAAGACTCTGTACAAAGTCCATCTTACGTAGAAATGATACTTCTAGGACCTTTATGTGAGTTTATCCAATTCCTCAATACCTCTAAGACCAGATAGTTTGCCAGTAATTCAATCCTTATCACTACTAAGCTCTGTCTCTCAAGGTTGCCTAGCTGTCAAATTTATTTTTCAAACAAGAGCTTACTGACATAAATGGAAAAAAACCATTATATTAAAAATTTATTTTTGATACACCATACAGTATTTTTCAATTTTCAAAGATGAATTCTCCCTTTTGGGAGAAACTTCCCCTGGAACTCTCACAAATGTAAAGGCAAAAGAACAGTAGCTGCTATACTGTTTATATAGTCTCTATTTGTTAACAAATACAGTTGCCGATTTTGTAATTTTATAGAGAGATTCCAGCTGGAAATGCAGTAAGATTGTTCTCCCCACCCCCACTGGATTAGCTCTGCTAGGATTTTTTGTTGAGTAAATTGGTAATTGGAATTTCCCCAGTACAAAAACCATAAATAATAATCTTCTCTCCTGTCTCGCTAGTGGACCTAGTAATCTGACTAAGAAGAGTTTATAGAGCAATTGAGGAATAGATACATTAAGATTTGAAAAATATTAAGTAGGAAAGAGCCAGTTGGCTACTAATTTAACTGTGATAAATACTTCTGCATGAAATTACAAAAGTAAAGATGGTGCACAGAAAAAAAAAATTACCCACACACTCTAAATTGCAGAATTTAATTGTGTGCTGGCTGAATAATCAACTGCCCCATTATTTCCCTACTATTTATTTGTGAGTATAAGGGTTCTACATGTGTCAGATTCACTATTTTCAGTTATAAGTGGACCAAAGTTGTAGAGCAGAAATCTGTGTTTAAGGCAAAAGGCAGTTGTAGGCTGTGATCTATTACTGTTGAAGTAAAAAAAGGATTGTATTTGAAAAATGAGTCTAGGTTATCCTCTGTAGAAAGAAAATACAAAAGTGTACAAGCAACAGAAATAAGCAGAAGAGGAATTAAGAAGTAATAATAAATCAAACCTAAAATTCATTTAAGAACCTTGCAAGCTGATGTGCAGCTACTGCAACATCTGGAAAGTTCTCAGAATTTCAGTCTCTGGAACTGAAGGCTCTGAAGAATGAGGTAAGCAGATCACATTAAAATAGAGATTAGAAACTTGTAGGAAGCTTAAAAAAATTTATTTGGAAAAAATGCTTTTTCTAATATATTCACTGAAGAAAAAAGTGTAATATATTTAACTATATTTTAAGTCCAGAATAAAGTATCTTGGGAATGAGGAAGACAGGCCAGAAAAACCATGTTTGGTGGTTAAGGCAGCTCATCTACTGTATGGGATAATAAGGTCTAGGTCCTGCTTTAAATTAGGAATGTGATTTTCTTGCTATTAATTTAATTGTTTTGCATTCATGCCAGGAGCAAATTTAAATTCACTATTGGGAGGTCAGAATTCACTTCACGTTAGCGAAAATGGGTAGAATTATTTAACATGCATAATGTTAGTAAAAAGGAATAGTAAAAAAAGTTTGTGGGAGCAGATAATGCACATTTGCATTAGCTAACCAATTTTGGATTTGACCTGCTTGGAAATAGATGAGTTCAAAAACATAACAAATTATTTCCTGACTGTTAATAGTTCTGTCTACATTTTTCTAGGGCTATAAAGGCTTGAATAATATTCACCAGATATCAAATGACAAAGAAGAACATGGGAAAGTGAATTATACTCACCATCAAATTTACATCCATAAGCATAACCAGGATTTGTGTTTCTGCATTCTTCTCATTTCCTCATGAGAAAGCAGTAATCCTACTACTCCCATTCAGGTAAATATATTATTTTCATTCTTTGTTGTGAAAACAGGATTTGGCCCATGGGGAAATAAAACTGTAGCAATACTTTAGATATTTTATGCACAGCATCATTAATGTATTTTGATAAATTGTTTGGATAGAGCTTTTGATAGAGCTTCCATCTTGACTAGTCTTTCAGCTTTTTGATCTGAACTTGTTCTCCAGGTCAACAGTTCAAGCCATCAATCCTTTGCAGTCTTCATTAACCTTGATGTCACAGTCATTTCTTGGTATTTTTATACCTCTTTTATTTCCTAAAGATGTGTCTAAACTTAAAGCTTAATGGTAGTATAAGGCACTTGCATTGGTTTACAACTAACATACTCCAGGTACTCAAGTACTGCTTTATTTTCAGTGGTATAACATACAAACCAAGCTGACCTTCTCAACTAACATAGACTAAACAGCACATCTCAGCATTTTACAGAACAGCTTTCATACAACCCTCCATAAAATCAGCTAGGATTTTAAATTAAATGTAACCCAATTACTTGAAGGCAGGGGCTGAAAGAGCCATCACTAATCCTCATTTCTGCAGGCCCCACTGGCAGCAACAGATCTTAAACCCTAGTGGGGACCCATTTAGGACACCTCTGTGAGGAGCTCTCCAAATATCTGCTTATATACACTGCGAGAACGCGCCCTGAGCTGTGGGAAACTGTATAAGCACATCCCTGGGGCTGTCTGTCTGGGCTAATTTACATGGTCTTCCCAGTGTGTAGCATCAGTTCATTTATCTCTACATCTCTAGTTGTACCTCTTTAAAAAGCCTCTTTTAATTCAAAACCAAGTTTAGCATAAGCTTGGCTAGAGCTGATGTAATCAAGGACATTTAGGGCTGTTTTTTATTTTCAGTTTCCAAAACGTAGTGAAACAGATTAAAACTCTTGTGGATAAGAACCTACGGAGTCTAATGTTTATAATTTTCTATGGCATCTTTTATGCTAGGATCTCAGAGCCTTTTTCTAATATTAAATGTGCTTAAACATTCCACTTGTTATTCCCATTTTAAGGAAACAGTGACACACAAAGAGTTTGAGTAATCTGGCAAAAAGGGACACATAACCCAGACATCCTGGACTTATGCCTTAGTCACAGAACAATTCTATTGGGATTAGGTATTCAGCCTGCCCTGCTAAAATTATATAATTAATAGGATTATGAACTAAGAGGCTTAATATTCCAGTAAAACCTGGAGAATAACTATAGTTTCTAATATTTGAAAAAGTATCTGTATTTTGATATGTGTTATGAAGGAAAATGCATTCACCCCTCACCGATACTTTGCCATTCACCAAAATAAAACAAAAAAGTAATTTTTTTTATAATGAACCATGAACAATAAATAAAAAGAAAAATCATAAATGTTGATCGCCAGGGAACCAGAAGAGTTCAGTGAACCACCTCCCAAAATTTAAGATTTCATAACAACATATGTTTTTTAAAAGGTTAATTAAATTTTCATATGTGCATATGTCAGGTAAATAAGCAATAATACAAAATGATGCACAGCCAAACTTAAATATTGTCTGTTATGAGGTTTAAGTGGTTCATTGGGAATTTCAAGGTTGTTTTTCTAGGTTTGACTGGAATGAGTCTGCCTAGTCTGAATTCCTTTAGGTCACCACCAGGCAAAGAATAGTATATTTTTTCCTGTCCAAATCTCTGTTAAAATTATGAGTTAGGTTCATTTCAATTTATGCTGCTGTTAATTCTAAGTGCCCCGTTACATAATCAAAACAGAGTCAAGAGGCAGTGGCACATGGCAGGAAGATACAGGCCTGCTGGGGACCACTCTACAAGAAAACAAGTCTGTAAAAGATAGATGGCCACTGGTATGGTCCTCTGCTAGTTCTCCCTTCCAGCGAGTCCATGATGGCACACTTCTTTTTCTCATGCTCTTATTAATCTCAGCTAGTCATACCAGTTCTGGGCCCCTCAGTACAGGAGAGTTGTTGAGTTACTGGAACGCGTTCAGAGAAGGGCAACAAGGACAGCGAAGGGGCTGGAGCACGAGCCCTATGAGGAGAGGTTGGGGGAGCTGGGGTTGTTCAGCCTGGAGAAGAGGAGGCTCAGGGGTGACCTTATCGCTGTCTATAACTACCTGAAAGGAGGTTGTAGTCAGGCGGGGGTTGATCTCTTCTCTCAGGTAACTGGCGACAGAACAAGAGGACACAGTCTCAAGCTCCATGAGGGGAGGTTTAGACTTGATATTAGGAAGAAATTTTTCACACAAAGGGTGATCTGCCATTGGAATGGGCTGCCCAGGGAGGTGGTGGAGTCACCGACCCTGGAGGTGTTCAAGAGTAGGCTGGATGAGGCAGTTGGTGCCATGGTTTAGATGATGGGCTGTTGGATTATGGGTTGTACTTGGTGATCTTTAAGGTCTCTTCCAACCTTGTTGATACTGTGATACTGTATGAGTCTTTGGATATTTTTATACCACACCTTAATTAGGACCCAGTACAGATGATGGATAACTCTCAATCCAAACTGACAGAAGTTACCAATGAATAGGAACAGGTTGTGGGAATGTGTTAATATCAATGGAAATTTCATTTTGGGAGACTTCTGATCCAAGTGATATACAGTACAATAGCCACTAAACCAGGCTCAGATTTAAATTGCTCTTTGGTCTGACTCAGTGCCACAACACAGACACAAGGCTGCAGGTGAATGCTGAGCAGATTTCCCAGTCTCTCCAGTTGGAATGGCCCACTTCTCATGGTTTTCATTGTGTTCTATGGAGCAAGGACCTGAACCTTAGATTCCACTATCCAAGTTACAGTCCTCAGAGCTGAGCTTGCCAAAATATTTAATGATTAACACAGAAAAGCTTCAAAGGGAGAAATTGAAATATCCTGCCCATTTCTACTCTTTCCAAGAACAGTCACCCTGAGGGGGCTAATATATTCCTGCATAAATGAAGACACAAGAACAAGGACTTAACCCAAGAGGCCTAGAGGATCATCTAGACACATAGATATTCTGAGACAACTTCCTTCCTCATCTTGGTGGATTTGAAATAGTTTTTAACACACAAATTAGTGTGGTGTAGTAAAAAAACATTCCTACCCAGTTTTAGCCCTGTGGCTATATGGAGTTGCACCAAAAGCTCACCTGGCTCCCAGGCCTCTGCACCTAGGCAAACACAAAGTTAGCTTAAAATTGTTTCCTGCACTGAGATTACCATAGGTTGGTTCTGACCCTTTATAAATTCTCTTCTCCATCTGCAGACGAAATTGTTCAGGGAATATTTAAACTATACGTTTAACTTGATACTGGTGTTCTTTGCCCACCCCTGCGTGATCCTCAGGTATAGAGTTTCATATATGGCTCCCACTTCCCCCATGGGTACAAGATGCCCAGAAATCGTGATGTCAGGTACGGTCCTAGCCAGTAATACCATGAAAAGAAGGTTCCAGTCTGAAGCTCTTCCTCCCTCATGTACATCTTCCAATATTTATTATAGCATTTAAAGGTTGAGTGGGTTTTTTGTGGTTTTTGTTGTTATTTGTTTGTTTTGTTTTTGTTTGTCTGTTTGCTTTTTCAGAAAGTGGATAAGCTTAGAGACAGTAGAAAACCAGCAACCAGACAAAAGCACACTGTCTCTACAGGTTTGGAGGACTTGTGTGTGGAAATCTGGGCAGGAAGTAACTTATTTGGGAACTGTAATAGCTCTGCAGGTTTTCTATTCAGCTGTTAAACAGGTGGAACTTGAAGGAATTTCCTTTTAGGAATTAAATAGAACCATATGGTAGTATCTACATGCACTATTAAAGAACTTGAATATAAACACAACATCCCGATTTATTTTTTATTTAGAACAGATGGTATTTTAAAAGGGAATGCAAAGGAAATACTTAAGATGCGAAATACACAGAACAAAACAGGTGAGTCAGGAGGAAAGTTCCCGTCTTGTTTTGCAAATTAAATCCCATTCTGGAAAAACAAGGCTACTCACATTTTCAATAGCAGCAGCAAAAATAAAATTAAAGGCCTTGTTTTCAGCTCTTTGTGCACATGTCAAACAATAACACTGTTTTTATTCATGAAACATGAAAGACAGGACTTATAATGATGATGCAAATAATGAATGAAGTATACTGGCAAAGTACTGCTGCGGCTGAAGGAAATATGCATTATGTCCATTGAGTCTGAATGTGCTCTGTACTGTTAGTTACCCAAGTCTGCAAGAACAGCAGCTGTAAACCACTGAATGATGGGGGATGTTAACCCTCTGCAACACTGACTGGAGACGGGAGGATGGTTAATTCTATCATTCTGATTCATCAACACATCACAAATTCATTACTTCACAAAACTGTGATAAGTTAATGTTACCTTTTTTTAGATCATCAACTGTTCTAACATCATCAGCTTCCTAAATGTCAAAGCACTCCTTTTTTTTTTAAGCAACCCATAAAGAATTATCATTTTTATGATGCAGAACTGTGGGTCCAGCAGTCTATCTTCTACTCCCTGTAATGCTGTTGAATTCATGTCTGACCTTGTCTTGGGACACAGTGCCATGAGTCAGTTATCTTTTATTTAAAAGAAACTAAAGATTCTGTGCATTCCACAAAACTTGTCAGTTCTATTTCATTACGAGGAAAGAAATTATACTTTTTAGTGAAATATATGCTGATATTTTATATTTAATGATGTTAAAGTCATAACCACAAACATGTCATATTGCCTAATACCAAAAGGGACTCAGAAAGCATTTCAACTGATCGGTTCTTAATGGTGCTTTAGGAAAGATACCTCTACTTGGTAATTTTCTTTTTGCAGCAGATGTCACAATAACTAATGAGAACTTGTCCATTGTTTTAATCCAGCTTTGTATCAGGCAATTCCATCTATTAATCAAATATATTCATTTGATCCTCAAAATCCAGGTGATGAGCTTATCTTTCAAGACTTGAATAATAATTTGGACTCTTTTCTCTTAGTCTCCTACACTTCAGATTTTTTTCTAACGTTTTCAAGGTGTTTTCTCTAGCTGCAAATATATGCAGTGTCTTGGTTTTAAGACAATTGTACTATTTCAATTTGAAATCAAGAGACTCTATGCAAAATATAGAGAAAGGAACAACAGCTCTTTTATTAAATAAATATATATATTATTTATATATATATGTACATATATGTGATAAAACAGAACACAAAAGCAACACCTAGAGAACAACAGGAACTCACACTCGAAGAACACTCTCAGAGCAGTTCTGACTCTGGCTGACAGGAGGCACCAACATGACCTTGGAAGACAAAGGGGGAGCTGTGACCCACAACAATGGCAGCCACGGCAACGGCGGAGGCATCTGGGGCCCTTCTGCAGGCAGCGCAAGGGAGGCTCTCTCACCTTTCCCTGAGGTGCAGGGAGAAGAAAAGAAACCCCTTTGCAAACAATGTCTGCCCAAGGATCTGGAGCAAGTTCTGGCAGTGATGGCAGTCCACAGGGAAGCAAGAGAGGCTCATGGCACAGTGTAGGGGTGATGCACTGATACTGGATGGTGGCACACACTGGACCGGAGTTGGGAGCGAGCTGGAACCTCCTGGGAGCTGCCGTAAAGACTTTGTGAGAGGGCAACTGGGTGGCAGAGTCGAGCACAGAACCGTGTGGAAAAGAGGACAGGCTCATGGAAGGCATGTGAGAGGGAAGCGGGATGCACCCAGCTCCATCAAGTTGGTCATGCACCTGCAGCCAACCCCAGAGAGTGAGAGGGGAGTGCCGTCTCTCTCTAGAGTGTGCTCTTTTGTATTCCCCATTTTCCCATGATGCCTTCCTTCCCCACACCTGAGATTGGCCCAGACATGTGTGGTGGAGCAGCTCCACCACCTCCCTTTTCATTGCCTTTGCCCGTCACCCTGCAGGTGGCAGCTATGGGTGCACCAAAACCCTGGTCCTCTGGAGCTGGTCTGCTGGGGGGAAAGAGGGGGAAAAAGACGTGTAGCGCCTAAACCCAGAGCAGCTGGGATGGAGAAAAAAAAATTCCAACAAGATTTAAATTCAGGACATGCAGTTATTTAATTTGAAAATATATACTATTCTTTCATTTCTAGTGTTGTCTTTAAAAAACACCTATCACTTCACCTGTCATTGATAATATCACAAGATTAAGCAAATGGTACTATTAAAACCTGCTTGACCTTAATTCAGGTTCTAATGAGGAAAGTCATGTCATAAAACCATGTGTTTTTATGTCTTTAAGTTCATGCAAGGCAAGAACTGAGGGAACTGGAATTTTGTACAAAAGTTCTCCTAGGGCGTGAAAGAGCATGATGGAGTAGGGCCTTTGTATCCTAGAGACATTCTTCAGGAAGGAAGCAGTGCTTATGGGTTGGAGCATTTCTGTGCTTGAGAGCCAAGAGACCTCACGTCCAGGAGTCAGGTTTCTTTGCTTCCAGTTAGTGCGATGTCAGAGGAGTTACTTTGCTCCCAGAGATGCTTCACTGCATTATGTAGATGCATCAGTCTGCCCACCTTGTTCAGGGCTCCTTACATGATGCACGATGAAGACACTGGCCCTGTGTTCAGTACCTGTGGACTTCTATCTCTAATACAACAGTTTTAGAATTGGGATGGTTCAACTTAAAGAGGACATCTTCACTATGAGTACTACCTCAAGCTTCTGTGCTAGCCTGGTCTAGAGGAACTGCAAGATTTGGTCTGAGTTGGAATACTCACTTGAAAAACTAATAGAACAATTAGTTTTTAATGTCTAACGCAGCTCTAAGCTGCTGTGTTACTCATAGGACATACTAAATAGTTTATAGATGGTTTAGTCAGGTCTACATTACACTGTCTCTACAGAGGTGACTTCAACATACAGAGCCTATCACAAAGGAGCCCTGAGAAGGCATTAATGATTTGTGCTTTTTTTTCTATCATTCAGATTTTGAATGAGAATGCTACATGAACAGGACTTGAAAAATAAAACACTCATAAACTTCTACAGACCCAGATGTAGGCACATGCTCAGCATCTGGAGTTAGTGGCTTATGGTCTTCACAATAATTCTGTGATATTAATGACATTTGAATAAACTTCCCTATAAAAAGGAACTGCCATCAGCAGTTGGTAAATGATTTATAGGATCTGTATCCAACAACTAGGTGAGAAAAAATGATGGAGTACGTTCTACTGTAAACACTGTCACAAGCAATGCCATATCTAAAATAGATCTTGTCAGTTTTAGTAAAACAAGTTGTCTATTGAGTAATTTTAACTTCTTAATGGAAGCACAAATTACAGTTTATGGGAACTCTACAGGATTTTACCACTTTACAATATACATGGTTAAGAATACACTTCCCTCAACCTTAGGTTGAGAACTTTTTTACCAGGTTGGTCTTGGATGGGTTTCATGCCCTAAAACTGTTTTACCAAGAAGTCACCTAATCAATATTGTTGGTGCAAATGAGGGGATTGTAGCAGTGCTCATTTAGATAAATTCGGGCTGCCTTGAAGCTGCAGCTAATATTTCAGCCATATGGAACAGTATTTTAATTGTATGCAATCTTAGCTTCTGATCTCTATTTAATTCTATATTTGGTTTTGCTTTGCACCGGCATTTATTTTCCTCTGATGGTATCAAATACCATTTATCACAAAAGTTCTTGAAGGAAAGTATCAAAATACTTAAATACTGTTCTTTTCTCATAGTTCACTACAATGGCACATTATCATGCAGTGAGAAGCACAGTATTGAGCAGCATATAGTCCATTTTTGTTATACTGTGAACCTGAAGGGATCTGCCCAACAATGCCGTTAAAAAAAGTATTTAACTTTTGTAGAAAATGCCACAAGCTTCCATTGAAGCTTTTCCTTCCTTAATTCAGCAGTCACAGTCTTAATAACTCTAAGTAATACAGCCCTGGAGTTCCCACAGAGAGAAAGTATTTCAGAGCATTTGCTGATCTGCTGTAGAAAAGAATAGCGTGAAACTAATGATAAATGGTATTGTTTTACTTCACATGTGAGCTTGTTGTTTCATAACATAATGTCCACTGAGGAAATACCTCTAACAGAGTGGACTGTGAAAGCATGAGATTAGCAGCAGAGTCGGGACTAAGTTAAATAAAGCAGGGCTCTAAGCATCTATTCTCTCTTTGGAGACATCTTTCATTGCAGGTCACTATAAAGAGACACACAAAACTAAGACAAGAGAATTTTATTGTAAAGCAATTTTTTGAGGACAATAAAATGTGTAGCTGAAAGATGTGATGAGGTTTAGTGGGTGATAAAATAGCAGATAAAATTCAAATAAATGTGGAGCAATCCTAATTTCACATACCTATTAGCATAGAATCTGAAATCAATGTTTCCACCCAGTAATAAGATCTATGGCTTATACTTCCTGAAAATTTTGACTCTGTCCAATAGCAAACACAAAAACAACCACATATTAGGAAATTTTAAGTGAAGAATGGAGAACAAAGCAGAAGGTATCACACCACTATATAAAACCCTACATTTTAAATACTTCATATAGCTCCATTATAATTCGAAACAGGAGAACTGGAAAAGGTGCAAAGAAGGGAAAAACCATGGAACAAGTTTCCATATGGGAAGGTGCCTGAGGGCAGACCTGGATATTTCAGGAAGGTATCCCTTATGGCTTATATTCTTTTCTTGGCATCCACTGTTGGCCTCTGTCATAGACAAGTGTTGTGGTTAGATGACTTTTGGTTTTATATGTAGAAAATTTTTTTATATATAGAAAATTTCTCCATTGCCAGTGGAGTGGAGGAGCTTGGCTTGACCCCTGCCCGGTCTTCACAGCACTGCTCTCTCCACCCAGCCCTGCCCTCTCCCGCTGTGGGGCAGGCAGTGGCTCCATGCCCACCACCAGCATGGAGTGAGCAGGACAGGCACAGGGGCTGTCCAGCGCAGTACTTCTGGGGCTGTGGCAGCAGGTGCCATGGGAGCAGAAGCAGCGTGGCCAGGGCTAGGGCCCGGCAAAGGTGTGGCTGGGCAGGAGGCACTTGCCTGTGGCCAGGGGGCCCCGCCACTGCCTGGTGCACCCCTGAGCCACATGGAGTGCCCTGTGGGCCACAGCCTGGAGTGGTGGCTGCCAAGTCTGGAAAGAGGTGTGGCTGGGGCTGAGCTGGCACAGGGTTGGGGCCCGGGGGGCAGGCTCAGGCCAGCGGGCAGTGGAGGTGGTGCGGCCACATCCGACTCTAGGAGTTTCTGGCCATGCAGTGGCATCACAGTAGCAGAACCAGTGCTGAGTCATGACTGTCTCCCTGGGACTTGGCACTGCGCAGCGCAGACATGTGTAGCAGCACCCCTGCTACAGATCTGTCGCAGCTCACACGAGCCCAGCTCAAACCCCTGGGAGGGAGACTTCACCACAGAGGTATTTCTTTTTTAATCTTTTGTTGAAGTGGAGCATTGGTGAGAACACACTCACCCACAGCTCTGCCTGGGCTGCATCTCAGCAAGGATTGCGGCCGGCATCTTCATCATGGCAGCCATCTTCTCGTGCCCAGGAGGCTGGACTAAGAGCTAAAAACAGAAGGGTTTTCTTTTTTTTTTTTTTGACCATTGTTCTGTGTTATCTATCTATCTATCTATCTATCTATCTATCTATCTATCTGTCTGTCTGTCTGTCTGTCTGTCTGTCTGTCTGTCTGTCTGTCTGTCTGTCTGTCTGTCTATCTATCTATCTATCTATCTATCTAAAAAAAGAACTATTTTCCTTTTCATGCCTCTTTTTGATTTAAAGCTTAAATTGCATGATTGTCTTCAAATCAAGTCAGCAAGATATTAGGACTGTAAGTATGAACCAACATATTTTTCTTTATGTTTTTAATCAAATCTTGAATCAAAGGTGTCTGTCACCATGGGATTGATCCAATTTCTCCTGTGATTAAAGAATGGCGATTGTTTTGCAAACAATAAACATTGTGCAAGGGTTAAATAATGAATATCACTTCTATTTTGAAGAACTAGGTGCATCTAACTCTTTCAAACCCTAGGCAGCCTTGACCACAATAAATCATGCTAATCTGATTTTAAGACTATCCTTCATAAAACAGAGATAAAATTTGTTTCAGTGCAAATAATTCATTCAAGCCTGCCAAGAAATGAGGCTGATCAAAATGATATATTTTATATTCCTAGAATAATCACAGTGGAAATCCTACACAGAATCATGCTCATTGAGAATTCAATACAAATCAAATGTCCTTCTTTTTCATAACCTCTCTTCAACAGTGGCACTAAAGAATTGCCAGTGAAGAGTAAGTATGGGGCATGATACTTATCTCAAATATTCTCCTAGCCACTTCATGTCTTCAGATTGGCCTAGTCTAGGCCTAGCATGATTTGTCTGTTTAGCATCCCTGAGTAGATCTTTCTTCCAAGTAGTTATCCTTTTCAACTTACACAAAATTTAAGCATTCACAACATTATTTGGAAAGGTGTTCTACAAGTCTACCACCCACTGTACTGAAACCTACCTTCTTTCATTTGATTTAGATCCGGGTCCTACTAGAAGCCTGTCTTACATTGCAAGAGACAATGAGCTGTCACTTTTTACCATTATCTCTACACAATGTATGATTCTGAAGACCTCTATTGTATTGCCTTGTAAGCCCTTTCTTTTCCAAACTGAGAAATCCTACACTGGCCATAATTCTGGCATAGACTTGATCATCCTTGTTTATCCTCTTTGGGCCTTTCCAGTTTTAGTCTTTTTTTTTT
>VXBA01000405.1:516320-575763 GCA_013399895.1 Serilophus lunatus
TTTTTTTTTGTGGCCTCACTTTCAGTACCATGTACAGTTTTGTGGCCCACAATAGAGAAAAGATGTTAAGCTATTAGAGAGTGTTCGGGGGGGGGCCATGTTGATGGTGAAGAGTCTGGAGGAGAAGCCTTATAAGGAGCAACTGAGGTCACTTGTTTTGTTCAGCTTGGAGAGGAGAACACTCAGGCAAGACCTCATTGCAGTCTACAAAATCCTCCTGAGGGGAAGTGGAGGAGCAGGTCACTCTCACAACCAGTGATAGGACTCAACAAATGACAAGCTGAAAAAGGGGAGGTTTAGATTAGATATCAGGAAAAAGTTCTTCATCCAGGGGGTAGCTGACCACTGGAATAGGCTCTCCAGGGAGCCTACTGACCAGTCACAGCACCAAACCTGACAGAGTTCAAGAAACATTTGGACAATGCAGTCAGACATGTGGTGTGATTTTGGGACTGTCCTGCACAGGGCCAGGAGCTGGACTCGATGATCCTGATGGGTCCCTTCCAACTCAGCATATTCTATGATTCTACAATTTATTTTATATTATTTTTATGATAAAGGAGGCAGAACTGCAAGTAGTATTAGTGCTGAGAGTGAACAATGCATGCAAAATAATGTTATTGTTTTGTCTTTCATTTTTTTCTATATTATGTCTAACTTTTATTTTGCCTTTTTTTGACGTCTATCAAATAGGTATAAAATTGGCATTTTTCATTGAAGTGCTGTTCCTGACCCAAAGGCTTCACTCCTGAATGTCATTGGTCAGCGTTGACTCCTCTTATCCAAAATGGAATTTTTCTACCTTATCTTTACCTGTATGGAATTTCATGTAACATTTTATTGCCCCATCACTAGTCCTGAAAGTTCTCCTATACTTCTTCACTGTCATCTTCATCCTTACTGTAAGAACAACCTCGAGTCCTCTGTAAATCATTTCACTTTCCACCTACTGTATTCCTTGTCCTCTCCTTCCCCAGTCATTTCAGCAACATAGATTTGGGCATGGACACCCACAGACTTTGGTGACTTTTCTGAAATGTTGTAATTCACATTTTCCTTCACTCCTTGCATCTCATCTCATAGCCAATCCTTGTCTTACGCCTTTTGGATTCCCAAGGCCTTTTAAAGGATACTAACTTGACTAATAATGAACCAACCATCTTCCTACACATCACATATATTCAAATGTCCACTAAGTCAATTATTCCTCAGAATTCTACTAGCCTGGTGAGTTTAAATGTTTTTCTACAGATGTAGTTTCCTTCATTCTCCTTGGAACCTGCCTGAAAGACTGGCATAGGATTTGCCATCGGTCCAGTCCTCATTACCAAAATAATTTTAAACGAGATTACACATTGCCGATGTCAATTCAGCAATTTCATCCTTGACTTCTCCTAAAACGCATGGATCAACACTGTCCACTATCAATTAATATTTCCATTGTCAATCACAGATTCAAAGAATATTCTGAATTGGAAGGGACACACAAGGGTCATCAAGTCGAGAGAATGGCCCATACAGGAGATTGAATATGTGACCTTGGCATTGTTAGCACCGGGTTTTAACCAGCTGAGCAATGCTTCCACAGCCTCTTCAACCACTTCAGTGTCAGATGTACTCTCTGAGGAACATCTCTCTCCAAAGGGATTGAACATGGATCTCCAATTTAGTCCACAGTGAAAGTTTAAGTAAAGAATTCATTGGGCTTCTCAGCAGTATTATTGCCCTCTCAGTGATCATTCAATGCCATGAGCACCATTTGGCTCTATGGCCTCTCTGGGTTCTTCCTGCTCTTCATATGTCTGAGAGAATATTTAATATTCATTTGATCTTTTTAGCTCATTGTTCCTTGCGCCCTATTTTGACATGCACTATTGCATTTATACAATTAATCTGACAGAGTTTAAAATCCCTTGTCTTTTCCTCGTTTGGATAAAATTTCAGCTTTTTGAAAGATGTCTTCTTATTCTAATAACCTACTTTTTGTGTTGATTAGACATGCTTGCTTCCTTTTCACCCTTATTCAAATCTTCTTAACAGGTGGTACATACTGCTGGCTTCCAGTATGCAGTCCTGCAGTAACCTCCTTATATCCTGCAAAGGTTTACTGACTTTAGGTTCAACATAACAGATTCCTAATTTTCACATATTTCCCCTTTTTGAAGTTTTATACCATTGGGGTAGTGATGACGGGGGGTGACACTGACAGGAGTGAAATTAACCTTTTTACCTCTGTTGGGTTGTTGCATTTGAATTTAGAACTTGTTTGCACACACATTAAAATCAACATTGATTGCATCTAAGGAGAGATAGGACCTACAGGTCAGGACTTACTGAGTTTAAAAGGAGTAATTTCTGTTGGTGCCTTACAGCTGCTTAAAAATTTGCAGCGTGATTAAGAATCTCTCAAGGACTTTGGACTAATGAAACTCAGGGATACTAAAAATTTCATAGCAGGCTTTTGACAGTGGGCTGCATTAGCAGTCTTCAGGCTAAAGAATAATTTATATAACTAAAAGCGGTGTCCTTTTGCCATGTATTTATTGGTGCCATTTATAAACTATTAATCAATAATTTCCTCTCCATTAACTTTAATATGTTACATATGTTATTTGGAGCATGTCAACCATACACAGTTTAATATACAGTTTTTAATTAGTTAAAGACCGGGAGCCACTAAAAATACACATTAATCAGTGAGAAAGCTGAGACATTAAGCGTTCTTTAGCTCATTTTTAAGCTGGTACTTTACTAAATCCCGACAAGCTCTCTAGATCTTTTGATACGCCTGCAGAATATGGTACTCTGTAAACATCAAATTAACTTTTGAAAGAGTCTTTTTATGACATACATTTACATTTTAATGAGTGACTTCACTTTTTAAAAGATGAATTGTATCAGGAAAGCCCAGGAGTTCCAAGGTATTTCCATCAGATAACATCTTTTTGTGGTTCAATTCAAGATATTATTCAGTAAAGAAATTTAGCTCGGATTTGTGTTAAAGTATAAGAAACTAGTACTCCTCTAAAAATACTTACAGTGCCTACAAAAGGTTTTACTAATACTTCTCCATCTCCTGAAAAAATCCTGAGAGTCATGAAAGGTGAGATAAATCATATAAGGCAAACCCATGGAGCCATTGAGGGGAGAAAAGTCATACTATGCACCAATTTAGAAGGTACGATAACGCATGTTATAGACAATCAGCTTAAAACGGCATTTTTAAAACTATTTTTTTGGCATGGTTGACAGAAGCTTGATTTTACAGGCTTAATATTTCTCACATGCAGTAATTTGCATGTCCTTTTCTAGGTCTTATAAAAGAGAATTCTAGCCATTCATATCATCAGATCTGGATTTTAATATCACCGCATAGACCTCTATCATTTGAGGCAACAGTAATATTTACACCAGATTGCTACTCTCTGTTCAGGCTGATCACTGAAAGAGACACATGTGGCTTTTGCTGAACCGTTTCAGATAGTAGAGTCCAGTTGCTAGGTCCTCACAGTCCCTACTGTCTACTTTCATTTATACTACTTCTGTATATCTTTTCTATTTCTATCTGTCCACATCCTCTCCACTTCTTGTGCCTTTCTTTACTGTCCTCCCACCCTACTCTGAACACTGTTGATACCCCATACTACACTGTTTTTCCTTGCCTCCTTGATCTTCTCCAATTTACTCAATTTCTATCAACAAAACTGTCTTGTCTATGGTACTTGTCATAGAAAAAAGTCAATATTTTAGTTGATGCTCAAAACCGCCTTCTTGTTAGACAAATACTCAAAGTAAGATCAATCTCAATTTCATTTGAAAAATATAAAAATTTGGTAAACAAGAGCTTAGATAAAACCCTGGATAACAAGCTGTCTGTAACAGTTAACTGACCATTTAGCAGTGTCAGAAGAGCCTATAATAAAGAAGGCCCTCTAAATTTAGCTCTGAATCCAATCACTAAAAATTAAACCTAGGAGCTAATATCCCCCCTCCCTTCATTGCCATATCTGCAGCCTTTCTCTGCTTTCAGCTGGTGATGTCTGTGCAAAGCATCAGCTTCTGTGGAGAAAGTGGTAATTTCATACTTTTTTCTTGACATTTTCAAAAGGCAAGGACAAACTGTGACACCCTGCAGGCACACATTCTCTTGTATATGCTTATAGTTTCACATAAAAACTTCTCCCCAACCCAAAGCTAATGAATGGTAATTGGATGCATGGATAACAAAGAAAACATAATTCATGATTATTGCTCTGAATTGAGAACTGCGTGATATTGAGCATGGGAAGTCAAAATAATCATGGACACCTTCCACTCCATGCAGCATGAATGAGCCAGGCTAATGCAGTCTTGGGAGAAAAACCTTTGAGAGCAAACATGTGACCAATCACATTATCACCCCTTGTTAATTTCTTTCACAACCTCTGGCAACCTGAACATTTCAAATTCTTTCCTAGTGACATCTGTATTCATGCATCTAACTCAGATTAAAACACACTTCAACAACACTACCCTTGTGTAAGCAAGCATCACTGTCAGCGCTGTTCCTGTAGTCACCAAAATCTCTCACTCTTTGGAGCCCTGTTATCAGCTCTTTCCTATTGATCTGCTTTGCATGATCAGATAACAAAGAATATCCCCTCAGACACCTCTAAACCCTGCACTTCCTAGTTTCCAACTGAAAACAGTCCTGCACATTCAATATTTCTCTGCTCTTTCCATACAAACTCTTAATGCCCGATAAATGTCCTATTTCTGTCATTGGCGAGTTGGCTTAAAACTGCAGGGCAAGCAACAAAAACAAACAGATGGGAAAGGCTTCCTTGGAGTTATGCATATTCCATCTACACTCTACCTAGGCTGAACAGTAGTCTGCTTAAAGCATCTTTCACAACATGGCAGGAAAAATAAACATCAGAACCTCAGTTATAAAGAATTTGTTCCCATCATGCTGACTGACACATGATTATACTTTCTCTCTGAGCTAATAAGTTGTTGCTGCAAAGTAAAGATCTTTTTCATATTGCACTGATCAATATGTTTAATTTAAACATTTTAATTGGGTCAGGATTTTAAACTGACAGCTTTTTTTTTAGTTGAAATGTATTCTTTGTCCTGTCTCCAATTAATATTTAAGTGAAGTGTTTTTATCAGCACTTAACATTATTATCAGCTGCAAACTAAGACAACTTGTCAGGAACAAAAATGCAGACTGTGCAAGAAAATTCACCAATTTCACCAATATTTGCAGGATCAAAATGACTATACTGAAGATCACTGGGAATTCTCAAAGAAAAAGGGGATTGAACCTCCCTGGGTAGACTTTGTATTTTGAAAGTACTGTAGATAAGAATATCAAAGCTAGTGAACTTCAACAGGAAAAGAGGTTTTACAGACTGACTGGCCTGAGGTACTCAACAACAAACCCAATTTAGCATAATATTCAACTGGTCTTCAGATAGAAGAACTGGAAGTATGGTACAGCTCCATTCCCCAAATCTTACAGACATGCTACTGCAACAGTCATACATCAGAGACTATAGCCCTTTTGTCTTCTATGTGGCAGATTTCAGAAGCTGTTAAAGGTCATAAAAGTAACAGGGATAGGCAAACAAAGGGAAAACACATTTTTTCCTCTAGGGAAAGGCAGATTCAGGACTCTAGTTCTGAGCTGAGTGACTGGTTGGAAAAATGAAAAGAAATGTAGGAGCAACACTTATTAAAATACAGTCAGTTTGACTTAGCACATTAATGACATTTCCTATTCTTTGTAGTGGCATGGCCACATGCAATCCTAAGTAAATATTCCAAACTGTAATTGCAATGAATAATGGCTTTTTGCTCTGAGTTCAAAAGCTCTTCATGACAGATCTACAGCCTGACTCATTATATTTGGAGTAATGATTATCCTGTATAAAACACAACAGCTTTCTCCTTGGAGGATACAAAGGAAAACTTTCTTAAGTGCCTAAACCTAGCACACTTGTCATTTAAGGATCCACAGAAGTGGTTAATGGGACTTTTTGAAAGTATCCAAATTCTTATCTATGTCAGGAATAAAAGTTCCCTTCAGTATCAACAAGTAGATGCTCTTTAAACACTTCTATACATTTAGTATTTTTCCCATTGATTTTTGCATTCAAAGGAGGGTGGTCAAGCAACCTGTCAAGCCACACACTCAAAACAAAAAGCGTATTCTTCTGCCTCAGCAGCTGACTACCTTTTGCTGCTATTTCTGACCCCAGTTCCTGTCAGTTTTCCTCTACTCCTTTCATGAAGCCCTCTTCAATATAGGTTCATCGTTCTTCTGAGCTAGGCAGCATTATCTCCATTAGACTTCCCTGTCTTTGGGCTATGTTAGCATTGGAAAGGCCAGAGTCTCTTTTAGAATAATGAGGTACAGATGTGCCTCTGCTTTTCAGTCTGTCCTATGTTCCTTCCCTGCCTTGAGCTAGTAAGATAGAGGTTTATGCTCTTTACGTGACATGGCATGAAGTACACTTTAGGACAATGGTCCTAATTCCCTGACAAATCTGGATTTGGAAAACATTCGTAGGGATGGAAAGATTTGAAGAGTACAACCATCTACCAGCAAACTTCAGATAGACTTTTTTTCCTATAAAGTAGATTAAATTTCACTTTTTTGATGTAGATTACTTGCAAAAATGGCATCATCTAAACCAGATAAACTGTATCTCACAAAGAAGAACACACATTGCTGAAGCTGCTTTATCTCAGTGAAACAGGAGCAGCTTTGTATTCATGAAAGTGACCATCAGAAAGGGCGCTGGTCTCTTATTATTTAGTCTAACAACTGAAGGAAGCAAAAGACTAAGCTATTTTAATTTTTATTTTTAAAGCAGCTCTTACACAGATTGTGACGGGAGCATTTTGTGTAAGACACTCTCACATCTTTGTTGAAATCGGGTCTAGTCAGGGAAGGAAGCTTTTGCTTCCTTTTGCTGCTGATTAAGAGTCCAGGGCTTAAAGGGCAATTCCAGACAAGGAAGGAGATCTTTATCGCTGCCCTTGGAATAGTTCCCACTGTTGTGCTCATTTTCCCTCTTCTTTTAATCACAATTTACAGCTGTAAACCATCTCTGAGAATGGTACCAGCATATCAGCTGTTTCATGAAGATGCTAGATCATTCAGCATTGTTATGTTTTCAATAATTATAAATGCTTCTAATAATATTACATGGTTTCAATCAGTAAACAGTTCTTAAGAACTACCACAGCTGTTTTCTGAGTAGCTAAAGTAGATCAGCTTGTAAGAAAATAGCACAGGACAGTCCTCCTGTAAAAAAATACAGTGTGGGCTGAAGCCATCTGGTGAGTATTACATGTCACCTTCTTCTCCAGTCCATACAGGAGAGATGTTTCACAATGCAAATCAGGACGAGTGTTTAGGATCAGCTCTCAGAATTCAGATATAATGCAACTCTTTAATCAATGAACAAAGTTGTGTGGAAATGATTTCCATGCTAAATTAGAGGGAGGACATAACAAATGACAGACCCTCAGTTCACAGCAACCTGAGAAACTCAGGGACTGGGGCAACAGAAAACTTATGGGATTCAATAGGAAGCAATACCTCTGGGCAGATTAACCTCAGGCATTAGTATGGGCTGGGTACTAATTGGCAGGCCAGCAGGCTCAGTAAAAAGGACCCAGGCAATGCAGTTAATGCCAGGCTGAACATGTGCCAACCATACACTCCCATCATGATCAAAATAAACTACTTAGGCCTATCTTAGGGGGAACATAGATCAAGGGAGGCTATTCCACACTTAATCTGCTGCTGGAGGAGTGGGGCATAGCTGATCTACTGTGTTCACTTCTGGGAGCCCACATACACTTCAAGAGAGATGTTTAAACTTGGAGGGGGTCTATGAAGTGTCTACTAAGATGGCTGGGGACACAGAGCACATGAGCTATAGGGAAAAGCTGAGAGAATTGTACTTCCTTGTCTGGCAAAGGAAGGTATAAAGGGTGATCAAGCAGGAGCCTACGACTACACAAAGAGATTGCAGAACCACAGAATCACACAATCATTTAGGCTAGAAAAGACCTCTGAGATCTTCAAGTCCAACCTATGACCGAATATACCATGTCAACTAGATCATGGCACTAAGTTCACGTCCAGTCTTGCCTTAAACAACTCTAGGGATGGTGACTCTACCTCCTCCTTGGACAGCCCATTCCAGTATCTAATTACCCTTTCTGTGAAGAAATTCTTCCTAATTTCCTACCTAAACCTTGCTTGATACAGCTTAAGACTATGCTTTCTCATCCTTGAGGCAAGAGGCCAAACCCCACCTGACTACAACCACCTTTCAAGTAGATGTAGAGGACAGTAAAGTACCCTCTAAGTATTCTTTTCTCCTGGCTAAGCAACCCCATCTCCCTCAACCACTCCTCATAAGAGGTGCTCTCCAGACCCTTCACAGCTTCACTGCCCTTCTCTGAACACACTCCAGCATCTCGATGTCCCTCCTCAACTGAGGGGCCCAGAACTGGACACAGTACTCGAGGTGTGGCATCAACAGTGCTGAGTACAGAGGAGAAATCATTGTCCTAGTTGCGCTGGCCCACATTATTCCTGATACAGTCCAGGATGCCACTGGCCTTTCTGGCCACCTGGGCACACTGCGGGCTCCTGTTTGGCCACTTTCCAACAGCACCCCCAGGTCCTTTTCCGAGGGACCACTTTCCACCCACTCTGTCCCCAGCCTATGGTGCTGCATGGGTTAGGGTTATTGTGGCCAAATATAGGACCCAGCACTGGGTCTTGTTGAACCTTGTGCTGTTGGTCTTGGCCCATTGATCCAGCCTGTCCAGATCACTCTGTGGAGCCCTCCTAACCTCCAACAGGTTGACATTCTGCCCCAACTTGGTGTTGTCTGCGAATTTGATATTACAGATTTTACAGAGATAACATAGACTTGTCTTGGCAGTACCAAAGAATAAAACAAGGGGCAAGGGACACACATTGTGACTTTTAGTTTTCAGATGGGACATTAGCATGAATGTCTTCACTCACAGGGCAGTGCAGCACTGAAAGAAGAGTGAGTGGGCTTTTCTGCTTTTCAATATTCATTTAAACAAACCCTTTGTTTTACTGTTGCTGACAGTCAGGATAGCTGGTGATAGATACAATGGCAATAATTCTTGTTTTAAACAGAAGGATGGACTGACTGACATCCAGATGTCAACCCCAATCAATGCTTCTATGATTGTGTGAGTTTTTTGCAATAAGAACTGACAAATGATGCAACTGAGGCTCCCTGAGCTTCTACAGCTCAGGTCTACTGTATTACTCTATTTACTGAAAGAGAAAACAAGTGGTTGAACTGTCTTTGTTGAGAGGCAAATAACCAAAGTTGTCTAGACTCTGATACTGAGACTTTCTCCTAGTCCACAATGTTGAACTTCCATGAACTCCTTGGAGTGCAGCATGCTTGACTTCGCAGTGAAAATAGATGTTCATCCAAGGTTAAAATATCTTTCGCAGAAATTTTCCAAATACAATTGAACATCAATGAAAATGAAGCCTACCTCAGCTTGTGAAACTTAGTAATTTGAAGTTACTTTTCTTTATTCCCTAAAGCTCCTGAGAAGTCACTCTTTCAACCCCAGGATTAGGACCTGTGTTAATATAAGGCTATTGGAGTTTTTGGAGAAGAACTGTGCTTGTCTCTGCAGGCCATCAGTAGTCAATACCATGATCATCGGGTTTGCCCAAATCCCAGTTTTATGTTAGTCAAAAAAAGCTTCTCCCAGGTACCACCAGATCTAGACAGCAGCATCTTGATGTTTGTTCTTCCACCATCTTCTATTGCATATTGGGTAAAAAAACAGAATTTTTTTTTTAATTTGATGGTTTGTAAGCTTTATATTATAGAATAGATAGGAATCACTGACAGAAGGACTGGCTAGCTGGGAATGACATGGCAATTAAAAATACCAAAGCCTGCCCTTCATATGTCAGCAGGTGAAACATTAATTGTTATATTGGGGACAAGTAGCAGATTCTGGAATTTAAATATACCTTATAGCAAGCTGACATCAAGTATTGTAATGGGAGATGGGTAGCATCTAGCTATTTCAGTCACTAGTCCAACTGTTTTCCCCAATATAACTGCATATGGACTGAGTTTTCCAAATCCTCTTTGTTCTCCCCTCCCAGCACTAACACCAAATGTGATTTGAAATATTTTGCTAATAAGTTATCAGACCTATGGTCTAAAGGGTGATCAACATTTCTTAACATAGTGCCCAAGAGAAGGTATGTATTAAAGGCCCATCCTCTTTCTCCAGATTATAACTAATTTCCTGATTTAATATCAACCTGTGATGACTTCTACGTGGTTTTGTTTTTTTTTTCCCTCTGAGGACAGTAACAGCTCCAACATCTTTATTCAAATCCTGTAATGTAACTATATGAAGAAATAATATTTAGCATTCACTTTTTGCAGGAAAAGAATAATGGACAAGCAATATTACATATATCTAGTTGGTTTTTTTTCCTCTTCAGCATGACGTGCGGATGTGTGCTCTTTTTCTCAATGATGCAAATTCAGCACTTTATTTTATCATGTGCTAATTTTATGTCTTTCTGTAGCCTTTGTAGAAAAAGAAACTTCAATCACAAGTTACAGCTTGAGTCACACAGAAGAGAAAGGCCATTGATTACTTCATGGCTGCAAAAGTTAACTAGGGCTATAAAACTTGCTTCGGATTCTCTCACCAATATTTATTTCCCTTTTATTAAGTGCATTAGAGCTATAACACTGCAAAAAATATCAGGAGAAAGGAAATAGATGGAAAAAATTAAAATCTAACTATTTACAATGTAACATATATCAGGCTTATACAAAGCAGTCTAATGATCTGTGAGCTTGATGCCTAGCCAATATTAACTTTATTCTTGAGAACTGGATTGTCATCTAAGATTTTGATTTGGTTCACAACCAAAATTTGGATAATTTATAATAACTCAATAATTTATAATAATTCAAGAACACTTGGATCTGTGCTTAGCCTGGGACTACAATGTCAGTGAAGGGTATGTTAATTTCAGAGAGCTAAAAGGAAAAGAAAAATCTAGGATACCTAGGGTAAAGATTGCATAGCAGTGGAAGAATGGAAGTGAATGGAAAACATGCTTGCTTAAGTAGTGTTTAGACCACTAACCTCATTTAGCAACAGGGCTAATATAGCTTGCCGAGATGAAGACACAATTGTAAAATTCAAAGGAGTAAGTGATAAATTCACAGGCTCTCTGTATCCCTACTGCAGCCAAACAGTTATCCAAAGCTGGTATCAAGTGTCTGCTGGAAGTCTGGAAGGTGTTTTCTAGGACTTTTATATTGGACTGTAAAGTGATGAAAGCTATTTTTGTGTTAGGATTGTGTCAAAGCCATTAGGAGAAACTATCTTGCTAAACTCAGAATCAGAAATCTTGCATACTTTGGGGGGAAAAAAAAAAAAAAGAAGAAAAAGATTAACGCAGAGTTCCCTACCCTGAGAATTCTTCTGCTATGTGAATTAACATTCCAAATAACCTCTCAGAAAATGAAGGAAAATAAATTTGGTGAGAGGAAAAGCACCTTACAGTCTTGAAGACTGTACAATTAATTTCTTTGCTCACTTTATTTTGAAGTGCATGGTAAATTTCTGAAAATCCAGATCTTTTTACACATTATGTATAGATTTAACAAGGCAACTAATGACGCCTGTAGTTCTCCTTGACAGAAGAGACTCTTGACTTGTGTCCAAAGAAGGGCAATGAGGATGGTGAAGGGACTGAAGCACAAGCCCTGTGAGGAGCAGCTGATGGAGCCAGGGTTTAGTCTGGAGAAGAGAAGGCTCAGGGAAGAGACCTTTTTGCTCTCTACAGCTGCTTGAAAGGAGATTATAGTGAACACCACAGGGAGCTGTGGTACTGTGAACTTGACTACTAATGGAGTCTGATTTCCTACAGGTGAGTTCCTAGTCCTCTCAGCTAGCGTTGAGCATTACTTCTGGATGGGGTTCATGATATCTTGTAAGGAAATAAAAAATAAATTTTAATAGTTACCCACATAGAAATTTTTGAGACACCCACTTTTATAAATCTTACAGTAACTATTGTAGTCTTTTTAATCTGTGGTAAATTTGATTAGAATCTTTCAAAGAATCACAGGGAGAATAGGGGCACAGTTGGCTGGGGAAAGTATAATTACCTAAGGCTTAGTCTCTCAGGGTATTTTCATAAGATAAGTCAAAACCCCAAATCATCTGGTATCAGTGGATAACAGAAGGAACTGAAAACTATTTGGCCTTATAACAGCACACCATCTACTGAGTGCCACAAACAACTGATCATGGTTGATGTTCTGTAACACCATTCAAAACCAGGAAAGTCTTTTCTACCGATTCAGTTTTGATGCAATTGACATTTTATGCTTTTCCTTCTCAGCTAAATAGGTTGAATGGAAATATATCTCATCATGTCATTAGAAGTGCTGTCTTTTCTTTAGTGGATAAGCAAATCCAGAAGAGCGGAGCTTGGTATACGACATAACAGAAGCAACTGATGATACTTAGTTTAACAGCATGATTCAAAATAAAGTGAGCTGATATCGCTTATATTGACAATATTTTCAGCCTAGATATTTATTCTGAGATAAATTTCAAACTACTGTGAATTCCAGTTATCCTCATTTGGCCAAAATAACTAACGGCATTATTCACATATTATCATGCTCTTGCATACGTGCATGCCAGAGACGAGACATGTTTATCTACAAATAACTTTATTTGAAAAGTAATTTGTGACCTGAATCTAAAGTAGCATGATTTTGCATTCTCAGATTTCTCAACCAAATGGACTACTATCTAAAAGTCTGAAAATCCATGCACCATTATTTCTATGGATCTAGTTTAGTCACTTCGTACTGTTGATCTGTAGGAAGCTTTGGGAAAGAATACTTTTTTTCCCCCATCACATACTGTATAAAGCAGCAGACTTGTAAGATCTAAGAATAATATAAAAGGTAGTCCATCTGAGGCCTTGTTACAAGCTCAAGGAGACTTCACTATGATGTGACACCAATAGGTTCCGGTCCTACAACGAAATGCTGATTCCCTTCAGAAACTGCCAGGATAAGCTAAGATGCAGAGCCATGACATTTTCTGGCAGAGGGCACAGCTAAGCCCAAAGAAAGCCTGGTAATGACTGTAATGATATGGTTGTGCTCATGAGTAAGTGATCAGGTGCTCAAGAAAGCTCTGGAGAAGTAAGCATGAGGAGGAGGTGAAGATGTATTCATGCTAAGGAAGAAAATCAAGGTCTGAATAAATTTGTCCTTAAAATTTTCACTGAAAGTATTCATAATAAACAACTGTACTGGAACTATGATAATGCTTAAAGATACAATTCAAAGTGCAACAAAGATAATAGGAACATTGCCATCACCTTAAGAGGGAAGGAAACTTACTTAGATGATATAGGAACCAGTCTGAATTTTTCCTAAGGCTTATGATTATTTTTCTGCCTAAAAATGTTCAAAATTTTTAATCTTTTCAAATTCCCTTTTGGAAGCACCTTATCATGTTCTGTGTGGCTGGCTCCAACTAAAGTTTACTACTTAAATGTCTGTACTGGTTTGGGGGAGGCTGGGATCGCTGAGGGTGATCAAAGGGGGCTTTGGGGCTTGAGGGTGTTCTTGGACTTTTGGGGGGGAAAGAGTGTAAGAAAAATTTGTTTATAAAATTCAGTTTTCCTTGGAAAAGCTGCGGACGGGGGAGGAAGCTGAGATCGAGGCAGCCCTCTCCCAGACAGGGTGGCAACTCATCATCCCTGCGCGGAGCGGGGAAGGGGAGGATGGGGGAGGCTGCCCCCATCCCCGGCTGTTCCCCTGGGACCAGGGGAGGAGGGGCTGCTCTTCCTGTGCCCCGCCATTCCTGGGACAGGGCTCAGGGTGTCCCCGCTCCAGCCTGCCTTCCCAGGAGCCGGGGGAGGCTGTTCTCGGCGCGGGCTGCCCCCTTCCCCTGCCGTTCCTGGGGGGCACGGGCCGGGATGGGGCCAGTGGGGGTGGTTTCTCGTTTCCCCTGGGCTCCCCCTGCCCCCGGGAAGCGGGGCTGGCACCAGTCCCAGTCCCCTCGAGGCCAGGGCGGCAGCGGCGGCTTCTCACCCTGGGCTCCCAGGAGCGTGGGGCTGGAGCGGGGACAGCAGCAGGCTGCTCCTCCCGCCTCCACTGTACCTGCCTGCCCCCTCCTTGCACGGCCACAGGGGAAGCCCCGGGGCAGGGTGGGCAGGGTGGCGTGCGGGATGCACGCACGGCAGCCCTGTACCAGCCCCGGCCGGGGACATGAGCACGGCGGCTGCTTCTGAACAGCAGTGGGGGGCCGTCCCCGGCGCAGTGTTGGCGCTGGGGCGTCTCTAAGATGCCACGGCTGTGAAAACAAAGATGGCGCGTGGGACCTGAACCTCGTGGTTTGTTGGCGGGAAAGCCCCGGAAACAAGGTGGGGCTCAGCTCCGCTGGACCAACGGAGAGACAGTTTGGCCCGGGAGACGGCAACGAGATTCATGCGAGAACTGAAGGGCTTAAAAGCGGAGGGCAGCTGCCCTCCCCTCGCTCTTCTTCGGCTGGTGCTCTGCGGGGAAACACACAGCTCCTGTTCTCAGATCGCAGGCCCCACGGCGTGGTTCCACCCATTTCTCTCGGCAAGCAAGTAACCTTTCAGGGAGGTGGTGGGAGGGAGTCGTTTTCACTTCTTTTTGTGTTTTTCAGCGAACTTCAAAAGCCGGGGAGTCCTTCCGGTAGAGTGGGAGGGAGAGAGAGAGAGACGGCTTTTCCTACCCTTCCCCCCTGTTTTTTCAGCTAGCCATCTAGCTGAAAGAGCAGTTCCCTTTCTGTTTTTGTCCTTTTTTTCCCTTTTGTGTTTTTTTTCCCCTGCGTGTCACATGTTTCCCTGTGAAATTTTGGGGTCCCTTTGGGTTATCCCTCCTTCCCTAGTTTAAACCCTCTGTAATAAACTGTTCACCTGCTGCAAACTCTGTTCAGTTTTCCATCACCTTTATTGAACCTGCCCCTAGACAATAAAAGTGGTCTTAAACCACCACAATGTCTATGAAAAGACTGTTCTCATGGTAATTCCTCCCAAACTAAAAATTACATATTACTGAAAATCTTGCAAGAAACCCACATCTTTGAACATTTCTACCCAAATTAGGCTTGGATAAAGAGGACAGACCAACTTCTAACAACCTGGACTTCCACAGTTTGATAGTTAAGTTTTAATCACAACTACACCAACCTTACAGTTCAGATTTATTTTCTTCCCTGTCTCTGTTATGCAGAGAATCGGTTGGGTTTTTTAAAACCCAGTTGCAACCATGACTGCAGGAATTCTATGTTTTCTGCCACGTCATTCTGCAAAATTAAGGCTATGAGCAGAGTTTACATGCTTAAGTGCTTGGATATCATGGTTATGCCACATCAAAGATTACTTTAAACTACTTAAAGATTACTTTATCTTTTTTAAATTGAAGAGGTGCTCAATTTGCAGAGTCAGCACTATGAAAAAAAAAGGTTAGTTCCAGATTGCAAGAAATAATTTAACTTTTTTTATTTTTAAAATCATCTACTGTGTCTCCATAGAACAAACAATTTTTAGCTAGTTGGATGACTTTTGGACAGTTGCTAGAAGTAGCTTGTAGGACACAAAGCAGCAGATGAAACAACAATATACTGATTCTTTTTTTCTACACTCCCATCCTACAAGAAAAGCCCATCCACATATCCTTTGGACTATTCTGAAAATGTGGTGGAATATTTTTTCCTGTAGCAGTAGTCCTTAGAAAATCCTGTTAAAGGTCAGCCTGAGTCTGCTCTTCTCCCAGAGCTGTTCCACAGCTCAGAGAAAAAAGTTCTGTTGGCCACATGATTAGTAGATACAGCTGAACTAATAATCTCCAAGAGTACCAGACAAGTTGAATCCAACTTCCTAAATATGCATTGACTGTCAGGTTTTTATTGCTCACTTGCTGTGCAGTCATAACACCCAAATATGAAATTTTTCACTGGCAGTAACTACATGTCTTTGACCTTTTGGAAAATATCAGATAACACACCTGGCTTCCAAAACTCTGAAAACAGCAGAAATATTTGATTTATTAATGCCTTCCCCTCATCCTTGCCTGAAAACTAGATAGAAATAATTTATTCTGTTAAGATGCCACACCTTATAATTTTAATGCTGACTTCCAAGAGACAGGAAAAAATAGAAGAAAGCATCTGAATTGCACACAGCTACTTGCTTGGTCCAGAGACAGTAGGAAGTGTCAAGTACGGGTTGGACAGGGACACCTTAATCCAGCATGATTTTGTTTGTGACAGGGTGACATATACAATCTTTAGGACATTATTACTGCATGTTCATAAACTTACTGGAAAAATTCCATAGTCGGGAATAAATAAATAAGAATGAAAGACTTATGAATAAATCTTCAAATAAGAATTTTGTTTATGAAAGTACACAGGATAGTTCTTTTAAAAAGTATGTTTTTTCTGTTAAACAAGAAAAGTCAGAGCTGTCAGGCTCACTTGTACATCTTACTGTTATTTTACATTGCTGAGGGACTGTTCTATACAAACCCAGAGCTGTTTAACCTCAAGACGTGATCCAAGAATATGAGGAAGCAGTGAGAGTGAGGCTGCTCCAAGAGAGAGGAGAAACTGAAGTCCACCTCAGACTTTTCTGACAGGTGCTGTCTCAGGGTCCTAACACATCAGGCTGGTGTCAAGGTCCATTAGCAGTCCCAAGCATAACAACTGATGAACTAAGCTCAAAGTCCATCCAGGGAGTGCAGTCTGGAGCAAAAAAAGGGCAAAGACAGAGACAAGAGTCGAGATGAGGCTGCAGCGTTAAGTCTGGAGTCCATCCATTAAACAGGACTGGAGACCAGGCCTCCTGACACAGCTCCAACTGGGTCTGAGTATCTCAGAAAGGTTTGAAATAGGGTACTCAGCCATGGGCAGTGTGGTGGTAGCTGCAGAAGAGGCTGGGCAGGGACTTTCAAGATTGGTGCAGCCTTTGGGACCGTAGCGCTGGAGCTGCCTAAGGATATATTTTATAAATCTGAGTGTTTGATACATAGTAACCAAAGAGTAAAACATTTTCATTCATTTCATTAAAGGCTTTGGAACCTGTTCACATTTCTAGACATTAATCTTCATTAACAAATGTACACTAGAAGCCTGGCTTTCCCACTCTAACCTTAAAGCAGTTCAGTTCTAGGCTGCATGTCTCCAAGTATTTTCCAACATTTACCAGTGCAAATGTCATGCTAACAGTCAGTTCAGGGGCATAGGCTATTCATTGCCCAGCCCAATTCAAAGAAACTGAGGGACAAAACAGAATACACCTGTATTTATTCAACACAAAATGGTTGTGAAAAATAGGTCACTGTTTTCCCTCTCACCAGAGCTACGTTCAATACTTGAAACATTCAATTTGTGATCTGCTTGAATTTCCCACTTTCCATGTACAATGAGGTCAAATTCTGTCTTAAGCCCAGTTTACTTTTATGATAAAGTAACAAGAGGAATACTGCTTTTCTAAAACTCCTATGACTCTCTTTCCACACAAGCATGAAAAGAAATATTCCTTCTCTCTTTTGGCTCCATTCATACCTATTACACTTGTATTATTCTCTTGGAGGAATGGCATGGCTGGATCATACATTCCCAAGATGTTAATAAAGGTATCTGAGATTGTGGGATGATCTCACTTTCACCCAGAGAAGCACATGAAAACCAGATGTTTCCCATTCCACTGAACAAGAAAAGATAACAGGACAAACACAGTGTAGAAATGCCCAATGAAGATAAAACTCACTTTTTCACTCTTCTTTTTAACCATCAAGTGTGGGCTGAAAAATAGAATTATTATGGCACTCCTGAACTTCAGGTCCAACATCTAAGTCACCCTGAATGTGAGAACCAATATAATATTTTAATGGTTTGGGTTTTTTGTTGTTGTTGTAATTTTGAATTCAATTTCAGCATCATGTTTTCATTCCATGTAAGCACGTCTATCAGCATGCAGGTGCTGTGCACAACACGTCTCCCAGGGGTGCACCAAGGGAGGCAGCCCTGCCTCCCCTGTGGCTGAGGAAGGAGTCATCCTGTTAGCCAGAAGTTATTGTACTTTTGAACTCAAGTTGTTTGGCAATTTCTTTCCTAACATTTGCATCGTCCGAGAAATTTGAAATCCCCAGCTCATGCATTTTCTCAGACTAAACAGTTTATCCATTCTTTTATCTCTATTATTGAATTTATGGTTAGTAGCAATTTTGAGTGTGTATTAAGATAAACTAAGTTCCACTTACTTTGTAGTCACAGAATCACAGAACAGTCTGAGTTGGAAGGAACCTACAAGGATAATCAAGTCCAACTCTTTAAGTGAATGGGGATTGAACTCACAGCCTTGGCATTATAACCAACTGAGCTAATCTCAGGTTCATCAGCGAAACCTGCTCACCTCCCTTAAAGCCAGTCTTGTTCATCATGAAAAATTTGATTTATTCCTTGTGCTGTAGATGAGGGATAAAACAGTACAAAGGAACTAAAATTACTGAGTTTGATGAGGCTAGGAGAACCTATGCTGTAAAAGCTGTTGTGAGCCTTCTGCTCCTTGGCCTTGTGGAGAAGCACACAGGAGAGATAAGATGCAGAACAACCCTGGGGGCTTCCCTGCAGCAACTGAATTAGTAAAGAAAGGGTAGGGGACCTCTCCTGAGTTGGAAGCAGCAAACCACATAGGCATCTTGCTAACAAAAAAGTGTTTCTCTATCTCTTTTTGTTCATTTTTTTCTGTTTTCTTATAGCCATAAAGTCATGCAGTCTTAAAACCTGGAAGAACAGGATCATCTGTAACCATGATGTTATTTGTTATGTGACAAGTGATGCTGTGCTCCATGGATTTGCTCTGCTTTATTACTTTATTTCATTTTCTAGGAAAATATTTATCTTATCTCTCTGTGGATGAGCAGTGACAGAAACTAGTGTTTAGTATTCCCCTTAGCTTCCATTACAGTAACTTGTAACTCATTTCATGAGCATCTGATGCATCAGACCAAAATATAAGACAAAAAGAATAGAATCAAAGTGAGAAAAAATAAACCAGAGCCAAATACAGCTATTTTATCATCAGTTCAACTTTGCATGCTGACTGTTTGGGTATATTGGCAAATTCACTGAGAGTTCAATTACTTCCCTCAGTATTTCAAAGGAATTACTAATTTATACTTCTAATACTTCCCAGGGTGGAGGGAAGAGAAGACAAGACTCTTCGGTTTATCGTAACAGTGGTGCAGTGTATTTTGCATTTCAGCTACCTAATCTTGCTCAGGCAACATTTTGATAGGAAGTTGCAAGATTTCTTCCAAAAGAAAAATTTCAAATTGAGGACAAAATATTTTGTTTAACTAAAAAGGGAATGTTTAATATTTTTAATTTTAAGTTTTTCCTGGTCATCTCTGTTAGATATTTGCAACTCTTGGGGCTATTTTCCCATAATTATCTGTGTGCTATATCAGCAGAAAAGTAGATTACCAATTATTAATATTATGGAGGCCACTGTAGGGAGAAAACTCATGCAGCCAAAGCTCAACTGGAGTTGGAGCTAGCCAGAAGGGTGGGGAACAATAACAAAATTTTTTCAAATATATTTATGACAAAAACCAGTGTAGAAATTGTATTGTCCTGTTATGGTATGAAGATGGTCACCTCACAAACAGGGATGCAGACAAGGCAGAAGATATTCTTTGCTTGTCTTCAACACAAGTGATGGACCAAGGGGGTCTCAGTGCCCTGAGCTGGACGATCATGACTGCAAGAGTCATCAACTCTCAGCTGACCCCGCACTTGTGTGGGATCTGCTGCTCCAGTTGGATCCTTAAAAATCTATGATGCCTGATAGAACTCATCCTATAATCCTCAAAGAGCTGGCTGATGGAATTGCAAAACCTCAGTTTTTGAGTGGTCATGGGTCCGGAGAGGTCCCAGCTGACTGGAAGCTGATGAATATTGTCCTGACTTTTGAGAAGGGCAAGAAAGAGGACCCTAGAAACTGCAGACCTGTCAGTCTCACTTCAGAGCCCAGTAAAATAATGGAAAAGATCATTCTAGGAGATATTAAAAAACACTTGGAGGACAATTCAGTCATTGATCACAGCCAGCACAACTTCCTGAGAGGAAAGTCCTGCTCATCAAACATGATTTCCTTCTAAGACATGGTAAATCACCTAGATGATCTAGGAAAGCCAGTTGATATAATCTTTTTGGACTTCAACAAAGCTTTCCATACTGTCTCACTGTGGTGATTTGACCACCACTGTTTTAATTAAGGGCTAGCTCAACAGTGACGAGAAGACTGAACAGAATGCAACAACAGAGAAAACACTTTATTTGTCTGGAGCTCGACTAAAGAAAAACACAGTTTAAGGGAACTCCAGACTCAACACAGAATTAAACCCAACAAAAACCATGCGAGAGGGAAAAAAAAAGAAAAAAAAAGGAATAAGGGAACTGCTTTCAAAGGCCAGGGAGGCTGGCCAAAGACAAGCAGTGGGAAGGGAGAGCCACTTCCTTCTTCTCTCTCTCTGGTGGTAGCCAACTCCCAGCCATTGGAATCTCTGTAAAACACAACAGTGAAAGGTTCCTCTCCCCCCAACCCAGGATGTTATTTTGGGGAAGCCTTCAACCTGCAGTTGTGCTGGATTGGCTCCAACGCCAATGGGGGACCAAGCCACAAGACTTGGAAGTTGGAGAAGAGAAGCCGTGCTCCTGCTCTCCAGCTTACAGGAAGCTAAAGAGAGTGAACTTCCGTTTCTTCGCGCTTTTAAGCTCTCCAAGTCCCGCGTGAGTCTCGCGGTCCTCTTCCCGGCTTCGCCGCTTTGGATTGGCCAGCNACCGCCAGGCACTGGCCATGGCAGCGGGGTGCTTCTGATGTTACTGCCCCGCGGCCACAGGCACCAGGACACCGCCAAGAATCGCCCATGGGCAGTAGTCAGCTGGTGCCAGGACTACTCCATGCCGGGAGGATCTTGCGGGCTGCAGCCGCTGCTGCTGAGAATGCATGCGTGCAACAGCAGCCGCCCGGCGCTGGGCTTTGCTCTGCGAGGTACCCGATCCCACAGCAGCGCCGTGCCCGCCGGCTTCCTTGTGGCAACGCGGCACTGGCGCTGGGGAGGGAAAGCGTGCGTGCGAGAGCAGCTGCCGCGAGGCTTGGGGAAAACCAGTGGATGCCCTGCGCAGCACCGCCGTGGAGCTGTGACCAGTGCCCGCGGCCCACCGCCTCCGCCCAGCCCATCCCGCAATCCCACACTGGCACCGTGGGCTCCTGGGAACCGGCCCCGCACGCTCCCGGAGCCAGCCCCACACGCATCGGGTTCCTGGCCCCGCTCCAGGCACTGCGGGCTCCGGGTCCTGCCCCAGTCCCGCACACCCTGCGCTGGGGCTGTGCTGGAGTTAAACTGTGTTCCGGGGAGAACCAGCGGTGAGTTGGGGAAGGAAGCGAGGGAAAAAAACTGAAAAAGAACCGGGTTTACACCAAAAATGGGTGCCCCTTCCCCTTTCCCCCCTCTCCCGGTCCCTCTGAGGACCCGCCAGCACCCCCCTGTACCCCCCTTCCCTTTCAAACCCCTACACTCACACAGTGTCCTTCTGGACAAAATGTCCACACAGCTAGATAACCATGTTACGTGTTGAGCGGACAGCTGTCTTAAACAGGCTGGGCACAGAGTTGTAGTAATGGGATAACATCAGGCTGATGACCAGTCAGGGACTAATGGAGTTCCTCAGGGCTCTATTTTAGGCAATGTTCTCTTCAACCTTTTCATTAATGCCCTGGATGCAGGACTTGAAGGAATGCTAAGTAAGTTTGCTGACAATACAAAGTCAGAAGGAGCTGTCAACCCCTTTAGGACAGAGAGGCCGTGCAAAGAGACTCATTAGAGAGATGGGCAATCATCAACTTTATGAAGTTCAACAAAGGAAAGTGATGGATTCTGCACCTGGGATCGGACAACCCTGGTTTGTGTGCAGAGTAGGGAATGAGAGGCTGGAGACCAGCCAGTGTTGTGGAAAAGGATCTGGAGTTCCTGGTCGATGGCAAGTTAAATATAAATCAGCAGGGCCTTGGCAGCCAGAAGGGCCAACTGTGTCCTGTGTGGCATCAGGCAAAGCAGCATCAGCTGGTTGAGGGAGGTGATTGCCTCTCTCTGCTCTGCACTGGCGTGGCCTCACCTTGAATATTGTGTGCAGTTTTGAGTGCCACAATATAAAAAAGACATGAAGCTGTTAGAGAGCATCCAAAAGAGGGCCACGAGGATGGTGAATAGCCTTGAGGGGAAGCTGTATGAGAAGCAGCTGAGGTCACTTGTTCTGTTCAGCCTGGAGAAGAGAAGACTGAGGGGAGGCCTCATTGCAGTTTAGAAATTCCTCATGAGGGGAAGCAGAAGAGCAGGTACTGATCTCATGGCCAGTGACAGGACTCAAGCACACAATATGAAGCTGAATCAACGAAGGTTTATGTTGGATACCTGGAAAAGGTTCTTCATACAGAGTGTGGTGGGGCACTGCGACAGGCTTCCCAGGAAGTGGCCACAGCACCAAGCCTGTCTGTGTGTCTAAGAAGTATTTGGACAGTGCTGTCAGGCACATGGTGTGATTCTTAGTGTGATCCTCTGCAGGGCTAGGAGTTAGACTTGGTGATCCCTGTGGGTCACTTCCAACTCAGCATATTCTAGATGTAGCATTATAAACTAAAAATCAACAATCAAAATAGACGTTCTCTGCTTACATTCTAGAGGAAAAGGTTGACATACATTGCCACTATGTACTGTAAAAAGAAGTAAGAGGGAGTAAGAGGAACCAGACATAGTTTCCAGATGTTCCTGTTTCAGCCACCAGCTTTCAGTGAGGCAGCCCTCCTCTTGGAAATGTACATTAGTCCAGCTGGGCAGTTGTTCTGACCTGAACATGAATACAGCCTTACTGGGCAAAGAGCAGGAATATGTACCAGCAATACCTAAATACCCAGCCAGTAATAATGCTGCCTCTGGGCACCTTGGTAAAGCTGGGCTATTCTCTAAGATTTTGCGTGACCATCGGTCTTGTTAAGCTGTATGTTATATGTTGCTCTTCAATTGTGCTCAGTAGTGATTCCCCAACAATTCACCTCCTACAGCTATGGGATGCAAGAAGTTCTTGGTGGTGCTACTCCTGACCTCTTGGATTCAGGAACGGAGGAAGAAAATCTTCTGTGAAGGTACCATATGAGCTCTGACAGAATTGTTAGTGCTTTGCTGTGTCAAGCAGTAGCGGGGGAATGTTGCCTTGGTTCTTCCTCCGTGCTTTTGTAAACTGACTTAGACTCACCCACTCTGGAGGCTTTAACCCTGGTTTATTAGTGCCAACAGTTTATTTAGTGCAAACAGTTTATTAGTGCCCTGATTCAAAGATGAATACCAGTGTGCCCAATTTTAAAACTTAGCAGTTGTAGCACAAACATTTCTGCAAACCGAGTCTGGCCTACCAGCCAAACCCACATGTGCACTTGCAGGATGCACATCATACACCACCTCTCTGCATTAGCAGGGACTTCTGCCTATCTGAAATGCTCAGTTAGTGACTATTACTGATAAGAAGTCACACACTCGTAAGAGGTATCAGTCACAGGCATGACATCAAACTCATACTTCTTCAAGTAAACAATCAATACACTTACGGTAGTAAATTTGATGGAATTTTAATTAGTTTTTAATAATTTTCACTCATTGACTATCAGAAACTTCATGAAAGTCATGATCCAACTTCAAAAAATTTCAATATGAATACTTATTACTACATTTCCAGCAAAAAGGTGCTATAAAATAGGTTGTGTCACCATGGTACCATATAATGGAGCAAAATGAAATAAAAAATTAAAACATTTCTATTTGTATCTTTATATTAATAATTTAGTTTGGCCTTAAACATTGGGGAATATAATTATACCCATATTAAGAATATTTACCAAGAAATGGCTCCCCATATATAAATTCTAAGAGAATGCTATATGTCTTTTCTTTTTCGCATATGTGAAGATACAAAATTAGGGAGAGTAAGGATCTATCACTGCTGTAGTGCAAAAGCATTCATGAGACCTCCAAGAGCCAGGAACAGAATGTGAACCATGCTGGGAAGAACAGTTTATTTGTGTCACTGATTTTAATTTTCATTTTTGCCACTCATAAAATGGGCATTGTGCCTTGCTATTTTAGAGAAAAAGCCTGAGATTTACAAATCCAAATTTTCTTAACAGTATTAACAGTATTTTTGCAACTTCACACAGATATTGTGATGTTAAGTTCAGTGGCTGCATCAATTTTAAAAGTTAAAAAGACACCAGATGTGGTACTAAGTTTATTATTAAAGAAAGGTAAATATTAGGGGCTGGTTGCATCAGTTTACTGAGATGTGGCAATTACGGCTCCTTCAAAAAAATAAAGGAAACCACTCTCAGGAAGTGGTAATGATGCAGTATCCTGTTGACTCCAAACTAATATACAAAGTGATATAGATTCAAATCTAAGAGGAAAGGATGGAGAATCTGGCACCACTATAAACCTTTTGGACAAAGGTTTGCTGTTTTGTTAAAGCTATATACTTTGTAAATATACCAGAAGTGTATAAAGAAGAAGACATGTTATGAGGGGCAAGGACAGGTCTTCTGTAAACCAAGCTTGTTTTCACTTCTGTGTATCATTAGTTAATGTTCCTTATTAGGGACAAAGATAGAAAGAAAAGAATGTAAGCACTGATGCCTCTTATGTCCTCACACTTCAGTCACATGTTAAAGCTTTTATCAAAGGGGAAGAAGTTTATATAATGTCTTCAGTGCCTTCTAGTGCTGAAAACTTGCTATCAGATGTCCCTCCTGTTAATTCAGTTTTAGTGAGATAATCCAGATGAAAAACTGACATATCTATCTGCAATAAAAAGTATAAAGATGTTTCCTGAAAAGGAACAAAACATTTGTGTAAAAGATTTTTTAATCCTTCTCAAGGTTTATAAACTTTGAATTTTCCTGCTTATGATGGTCCATGCAAGCTCTCTGCAGCAAAAGTTTTCTATCAATTTTTCTCTTTAAAGAATAGTAATATGTACTTCTTCTCAGAGGGTGTGCAATCATCATGCTGCCACATGGAAGTCAGCAGTGACATGCAACTGCACTTGAAGCTGTGGAGCAGGAAATAAACTAGGGCTTCAGGTTAGCAAATAGACAGGATAACTGTCCTCAAAACTAATGTGTATTCTGCCTTTAATTTCTGAAGTGAAAAATAACTGACAGTCTCTCCATCTTCAGAAAGTCAGCCAGTCTCTAGAGCCTCTGTCAAAGGATTGCTATAAAAATTTGATCAGCTTAAAAATCTCACTGTGCTTCTGCCTTAAAATAGGAGTCCATGATTTCAGACTGTACAATCTTGTCCTACCACGTGCGACAGCTTGTATTAAACATTTTGCAGTGGTTTTGCCCTTAGGGATAATCGGTTACAGTTCCTACTACCAGCAACCAGTTACAATCTTGGACTTCTGTAATACGTTTTCTTTTAATAGAAGCTGCTACTTACTAGCACATAAGTATATCCTTGGGAAGAGAAGCGCTCCCTGCTTCTTGGTGTGGGACAACTTGCCATCTTTCAGCGCACACCATTGGCAATGTTCACTCCTGTCGGTACATGCAACTCTTGCCATCCAGTGTAGAAACTCTTCAAGGCCTGAGAATAATGAATTTTTTTAATTTTTTTTTTTTTTGTAACCCTCTTAAGTTTTAGCGCAAAGTGCAAAATTTACAGTTTGCTATAACCCTCAGAAGAGCAGAATGTGCTGTTTGCAAAATCAATTAAGTGCTTTGTTTGCACAGAGCAAAGAAGGAGCATTGTTTGGAAAGGGCTTTTCTCTCTTGGCAACGACAGCACATGTCAGTCACTGGCCAGAAAAAGAGATTTTAATTCCCTGCTCTTAGCAAAGAGAAATGGAGGTGAACTCAGGAGACAAAAGCTAGATGTGAAGGCAGGACAACACAACAGGCAGAAGAGAGCACATGGTGGCAGAATGTGGAGGAGGAAAGGTGGTTATTTTGGGACATTGTGCTCCTTTCCAGGTTTGTTTGTTTTTGTTTGGTTTTTTTTCCTTTCCCCTGCTGATTAGATCCCCATAGAGCAGACAGGTAGATCTGGACTCCTTTCTATGGTCTTCTGTTTTGGAAGAAAAATTTCACTCGTCTTTCTGATCTGCAACAGTAGATAGCTCTGGGATGCAGACCATGGTTCATGCTGGTTGGAGTTACACAGCATATTTGGTACTGACTTCTCCTTCTGCCAAGTTTTTGAGTCCCTCTATACCATGGGAACTGCCTGCATGTAGTCTTTGATTCTGCAGAACAAACAAAGCACTCTTTATTCATGCGGAGAAGGAAAGTGAGCTCATATGAGCCACTGGCTGAGAATGATCATATGGTCCAATGCCTGTAGCAGCTCACATCTCACACATCTGTTCCTCTGCACCTTGGATATAAGGACCACAGGGGCCAGGCTTCCAAGTGAGAGACACATCCCAGCTGTGGTAACTTGCACATCAGGATTCAAAATTTGAAGGCCGAGGGATTTGGCACTAGGTCTTGATTGAGCAAGAGGAGAAATATGAGAGCTGATCTCCAAATTGGTGTGGTTCTCAGATGCATGCGTTTAGCCCAGCTCATACATTCAGGGTCAAATATAACAGATGATGCCAACTTTGGATTCTGAACTCCCAACACTTGCTACTCAGACTCAATTTTAATTTGAATTCATGTCCATTTTTTGTCATTTTCTGAACACAACAGCTTTGGTAATGTTGGGGAGTCAATGATACTTTAGCTGTTCTTTCCAGCCTGATGGAAAATTAAAATATGATGTTAAATTAAAATATAGTGACGCAAATTAAGATTGAACTTCAACCAACCAGCTCAAAGCATTTCTCACTAATATGCAGCAGAACCAGTTAATTCTATTATTTGCATCTAAAGGCACAGCTAAAATCTCATCTATACATTGTAGAGTTCCCAAGATGCAACTTTTTATTGTTTCTAATAGTGTTGCCGTGTAAAGGTATTTTGATCTTGTGGTGTTATAGTCATACTCAACAACAAACAACAAAGAATTGGGATAAAATAGTACCAACTAGTTACATTTTTTCTTTTTTTTTTTGTTTTTTTGTCAAGATATCCAGATGTGCTCTAGAAATAGTAATGAAACAACTGTTACAATTCCTGAGAGACACAGAAGTACTATTACAGAAAGAATTTTAACTTAAATAATTTCAAGTGTATGCTCAAACACAGAAACATTAAGATAGCTTCACAGCTTACACAGATATCCTAAATGGCACATTTTATGCACCAGGAATATACCCTCTGCATTTCTTAATTCACTCTACCCAAGCTTTCAGAACATCTTCCTTCTGTCTCCTGTGACTGGAAAACTGACTATATAAATACCTTGGACAATTTTTTCAAGTTTATAAAACAAAAATATTGGTTTTGTTTTTATAAAATATTATTTCTAAAACTATTCTATTCTATTCTATTCTATTCTATTCTATTCTATTCTATTCTATTCTATTCTATTCTATTAATATTTGTTTTGTTTTTATAAAACAAAAATACTGATTTTGTGATTTGAGGTGCTAGAGTATGTCCTAATTTTGACATATGTTTTTCTACAGATGGAGGAGCTGAAAACTCAACTGTAGGGTGATCCCCTTGTCTGACTACCCACTGCAGGGGAGACCTCAACAATTGTGGATCCTTATTCTGTTCTCTTATTCTGTAATGTATCCAAGTAGAGCATCCTGGCAGCATCTGCTACTTTTTCATACATTTTATGGAGCAATGGGCATGTTGGAGGTCCCAGCTAAGCACCTCCTCTAGCTATTTTACATTTTTGAGTCTTTAATCCTTTACCTCATCCTTTTTACACTTATCTTCTGTGGGATCACTTGTGCTTTTTCCTGAGCTTGCTGCCTCTACTTCTCCCCTTTAGATTTTCTTTACTTCCATTTGGTATTCTGGGGGGACTGTTTCCCCATGCTTAAGGGAAAAATATTAACTCACAGCAGGCATAGGGGGAATACAAGAGTGGGGCCATTATGTAATGAGGTCTTCTAAGTTCTCTCCCAGCCTCCAGCATTTTGTGGCTCAGAGACTCAGTGAGCAAGAAGATATGTCTTTTTACTTAATAGAAGTTGATGGACTTGTTTTCCATTTGCTTGTCCGAAGAAATGTTTTATCAGCATTAGTCAATCTGTGGCCACACACAAAATAAGAAAAGTTTTTGCAAAGATGCAGCGTAAACCCTGAGTGCGTAGCATGTAATTCTTTTTGACAATAACTTCATAGATGCCCCCAGAATCCAGGAAGATTTTAAAGCATGCTTTAGAAAAACACTTCTATTAAAAAAATATTTTTATTCTAATTTCTGACTTTTTCACTGCAGTTTGCAAGATGAAAACACATAAGTTTGTTTTAGTCAGGAGCTTAAGTCGACAGTGGGTGACAGTAATGGTGAGGTAGCATCTTTAGATTACCTGGAATTTTTTTTTTACATTCAGCAGTTTGTCCCTGACCATTCATTCCCAGAACAATGGCAGATATTCATTGTTCCAGCATATCAGAGAAGTACAGGAAAGATCTTGCCAATATTAAAGCTTTCATTGCCCACTGCAATCCCTACTGAAAGGTGAGAGTTAGTTATATATTAGTTACACACTACAGTTTATGTAGTAATGCCTCATTAATCAATTGCCCCTGCAGCATTAAAATAACCTGACATTCATTTTTGCAACCGTATTCCAACGAATGCAAATTTCAAAACATATGGTTCTCTTTTCAAATTGTAATCACACTTCATGGGTTTGCACTGATGAGTCTGAGCTAACATAAAGTGTCATTTTGTGTTGCAGTATTTCCAGTTTTTGTCAGTGACAACAATTAATATTCTAATTGAAATATTTAAGTAATGAGGAAAATCTCCAAGTCACTGTGCTTTAAGAAAAGCGTGGACACACAGTAATTCTGTTTTCAAAACAGGGTGCCCAGAAAAGCTCTTGCAGTGTTTGGTCAGAATTTTTTTCAAATGCTCATAAAGCCCTGTTCACAGGGTGCTGAAGCATCTGAAATACCACCTGATTAGGGGTGGTGGAATCTTGTGACCTCTGACAATATGTTCTCAATACTTTGTTTTCCAGTATTATATTTGTAATATGAGATGAAATGTATCTGTTTTATCAGTCAATTACTGCTTTATGGTGCCTTGCATCCCCTCATGGGGCATCACAAGATACCCACATGGCTCAAGCATTAATGAATTATTTTTTTTCTCACAGTGGCAAAGTGAGATAACATAGTAGTTATCATCTCCAGCTGATATACCCTTTTAGAAAATACTGATACTGGAGGAATATGCATATCTAATGTGTCTGTAATCATTGCTATAGATAAGAAAGGCTCCCTTGAACCTGAGATTGGCCTCTGAGAGTCTTTTATACCCTTTCTATCAGATTTTTCTTAATTCTCCCCTTCTGTTTATACTATTACTGTAAGTAAGGACAATGCAGAAGACTCTGCTACTGTATGATTTTCCTAATACAATCTGCACAAGATTTTAGCAAGTAACCTATAAATACCTTGATTTGTTTGAATTAGCATGCAGATTTTTCCTAACATGTTAAAATTATCTGGATAAACTTCCTTGATGCTTTTGCTAAAAAGAATTCCAGGGGAGATTCAGGAAACTTGATCAGTGAGTTGATTGTTTCTGCAGAGCTACATCTATAGAACTAGTAGAAGAATTAGTGCACGTGTAGATAAATGACACACTTCAGAGGATCAACATTTTTTCGTAAAGGAAGTCACGTCTCATAAATCTCTTGGAACTTTTGAAGGTGCAGTCTGGTTTAGTCTTCCTGTATTTCCAGAAAACACACAAGGAAACGACACAGCCTTTGCATACAAGGGAAGGTAATTCCATAAATAATTAAATAGTTAATATATAAGTGTAGGAGAAAAGAGTTATTTTTAGCTGTGGAGAGGGACAGCAGCACATTTTGGTGAAGTGTGGTAAGGCTGATGTGATGAGATCAGCTGTTCAGCACAGTCATAAAAAAATTGGAAGGGCACAAGCAGCAAGGTGATTAAGTCCTCTAATTATGTCAGTTTATAGAGCACAGGAAGAATGAATTGAATGTGGTCCTTACTGGATTTAATGACAGGAGTCTCAAATGGGGGTTGAAATAAAATTTTAAGTGGTGTTCATGAAAAGATGCACTCCCATTTTAAACATTACCTGATGGATTCTGAACAAACTGTTATAACTCACCGAGAATTTACTTACTAATGTGTGGATGCATCAGCTTACCAGCAATTAGAAAACAAGGATAGTGTTGAAAGTTACTAGCAAAGACTTAGAAGACAGATTACAAGAGTAATACTTCCATGGCACATCCCATTAAAAACATGGTGTGCAGTTCTATTAATTCAAAAAGGATGAAACAGAACCAGAAGAGGACCAGTGAAAACCAGGAAAGTGTGGAAGTTCTTCCTCACTAAGACTAGGACTCTCCAGTTTAGAAAAGGGATAACTGGAGAGAGATCGAGTCCTACAAAACCACGAGTGGGGTGGAGATGGTGAAAGGGTATTGATTGTTTGACTGTTCTCCCAGGAGAAGAATTGTTCATCATGCCAGATTAGAAGTAGGGAGGTTTCGAATAAAGGGAAAAGGAAGTATTTCCTTATGCAATATAAAGTTAAATGATTGCAAGAAATCCCTTGCCAAAGGGTGGTGGGGATACTGCCAGTGTACATGTGTTAAAAAGCAACCAAACATTCATGGAAGAGTATCCATCAAAGGTCATCATATACAAAGCCTGCAATATCTGCCTCTGGAAGTCAAAAACCTGCAAATTGCTAAGGGATGGAAAATTATTCTGGGAATGTATCACAGCATAAGCACTGTGCTGCACTCCTTTCAAGGTATTAGCTATTAAGCTGGTCATAACTTTGGTTTAACCCTGCAAACTGTTACACCATTTTCTATCCAGGCAGCCATGAGGATGGCCCATTACAAATATTTCTCTAAGGATATCACAAAGGATATCTCTTTTATTCCTTTGTTTCAGTTTTACATCACAATGCACAACAGAACAAAAATCGTAAAGAAAGCTGCTGTTTCGGCTTTTAGTATAAATAATTTCAAAACCGTTAACCTCTACTTTCCTCAGTAAGTGTGAAATGCCAAAAGCTCTGTTGTTCTGCAAGTGAAATCACTCATTAGCCACATTTTAACTTTCTCCACTGTGCAAGTCTGCACTATTTGTGTATGCAGCACACAAACTATGCACAGCAGGTGTCGTGTTGAGCTCTTTTCTAATATGTTTGGATGAGCTGCTTCTAATTAGTTATCCTTGTAAACAGAGTAGGAAAATGTGGTAAATATGGTCATGTGGGCTGTCTACCTAATAGCTCAATTAAGTCATTGTTCTGTGGGCTCTGGCTCAAAGTTGCTGCTGTGTGTGAAATAGAAATAGTCTATGTATACTTTTTTAAGGGTAGCCTATCATGGCTTCTGCGAAGAAATATAATAATAGTTTAAGTGTTATTGTGTAGACCACTATGTATTTTGCATATACAGTTAATCTTTTGTCGTTGCATAAAATATTTGGTATCACTAATTAATGTCAGAGCTGCAGCTGGATGCATTCAATAGTGGTCTAAAGACTACACTAAAAAGTGAAGCTCAGAGTATTTTAAGTATCAACACCTCATCTAAAAGGTTTAGCCAATACACTGGATCAGTATGAGAGGCCAACACTGAACACAATGAATAGTGATTAAGTTGCCCAACGTGAAATGTTTTTGTCTACACGAAGTTTATTCTCCTTATTTGGATTCTTTTAATACAGTTCTCATATACATCAGCCTGCCTCAAGAGTCCTAAGCTGACTCAGCACTCTGAATGTTAGAAAACAGGCCCAGCAGTCTCATTTAAGTAAGATGATAGCCCTTTTAAAGCTCTAGCCCATAATTTAGACAAACGCAGAGGAACAGAGAACAAATACCTGACCTTCATCTGATGCTAGCCTGAGTGTCACACATTAGGTACTGGCAACCTGTGATCTGCTCTGGTACCAGTCCTGCAGTAACTGAGCTGCAGTTCCAGTTGAACTTGCACCTGCTTGGAACTACGCTAAGCTCTAGTGCTGTCACAGAGAGCAGCCATTTGGAACCTTGGGGGGTTGTGCTGGTGCAGTTGTGCCAGATGGTGACTATGTATAGCACGGAGAAAGTTTGACATGGCATCTGGCTTGAGCTACTAAAACCCTAAATATGCTTCACTTTAAAAAAACCCATCTGATATGAATAACATCTAAATTGAGGGTCTTATCCAAACACAGGATCAAATGATGGTCTAATTCCTATGGCTATTCTCAATTACTGAAAAGTCAGGATACATCCCTGTTTGGGATGCTATGCTGGAAACTCTAGGATTCCTTTTGTAACCCCTGGGACCAGATAGCTCCAGGCCAAGGAGCTTTAAAATAGAAACTCTAAAACTGCCAGAAGCATACTATTGCTAGTTAGCTTTATTTGAGTCTATATAAGCAGTGATGACCTAGCTTGTGGCTTGGCATAATTTTAGAGAACATGGCAGACAATAGGGTAAACTCTGCCAATACTGATATCACATTTCTAAGAACTGTCCAAGAAATATTAGTTCCAATTAATTATATGGGATAAATGAAATTTTACCTAATAAGTACCATTTTCATGAAAGAAGCAGTGAATTAAAAATGACTGGTAGAGGCTGTGTTGAATTTTAAAATGTTTGTGCTGCTAAATTATCTTCCTCTCTTCAGCTGAAGTTGATGAGATCTTCCAAGAGTAAAACCAAATATGTGTGAATTGGTGGAGAGGGTTTGAGTCTCATTCATGTGTGCAGAACTTTCATTTCAGACTAAATGGGAGCAGAAATTCCTATTTCCTTCAGTCAAGCTATCCTAGATATCATTCAGAAGTGTCAACATGAAGTTATATATTTGCTAGCAAAGAACTGCTGATATATCCTATATGTGAATGTTTGTTTATACCTCTTCTCCTCCCCTAGACTCACTTGAGCTAAAATGCATGTTGAAAGGCTTAACTGTGTTTTGGTTTTAATTCTAAGTTATATGTATAAAAGTATTTTATGTGGCATATTCAACTTCAGAGGCTTAGTCTCTGCACTCTGTGATACAGTTGCTAAAGTTTAAAGATTGCCCCTTAACAATTACACAAAATTGAAGCAGTGCCTTTGTGCTCATGAACATAAAGAAAAATTTTGTGCTACCAAATGGGAGAATGACAAGATTAAAACAATAAAAACAAACAAACAAATGCAGAGCCAATGCAAATGTCATTCTAAAGCAGGGATTTACGTTCATGTTTGTTCTCGGAAGCAAGAAGCCAGAGTTCGTTCAGTATGAGCTTTGTTACTCTTGGTTATGAATTCTTTCGTGCAAGCAGCTATTTGAGATACACAAGGTAGTGGAATATTCTGATGAAAATGTGAAACTTTGAGGAACTAAACTGCTCTCTAAAGACTCTTTCTTTGCGGGGGTTTAGTGTAATGCATGGACTTTTCATTATAAATCTGAGGAGAAAAATTTTGCTTCCTTTTCTGGAACTAATGGCTTCCTGCCAGTACTGATGGTATTTCTGACATATTTTAAATACCAATTATCTGAAGCAATGGTGACTCTCTGCTCTTCTAAAATTTTTAAGTTTGCACATAGGGAGTGAAGTTAAAAAGCAGATGGTGCAATCAGGAAACTGAATGCTGCTATTTGCCTGACTATCATGTTATCTAGTTGTAGAATTACTAATTTTGTGTCATTTATTTTGTGTTTCTTTTTTGTTTTGATATTTGTCTTTTTAAAATTTATTTAATTTTTTTCTACCTGTCTATGTAATTCATCTGGTGTCTATATTTTTGCTTAAAGAAGAAACCTAGAGAGCTGTAAATCAACATAGTCATGTTTTCTTAACACATAAACAGTATATGGTGTTCTCTAGTTCCTGCTAGAAGTTTGTTAAACTAACAAACCATTTAAGTAAATCATTGTAATAGCTTAAGGGAAATGCATGGCCTGCACAGTCCTTCCTCTTTCCTGCAGAGTCATTTATCTTTTAAAAATGACTTTTTGGCACCCAGGATGCTTCTAGACAAGTAAACGTATCTTTTTCTAGGAAGATGCCTATTCAATATTAAATTATACTTTCATTTGGTGGCCTTCAAGATTAACACCCACTAGCTGTCAAGTTTACATTATTTTTGTCCTTAATTAATGAAACTGCTCGAAGTAATTCAACATGTGAATAAGTATGTAGATATGCATTCCTTCACATCTAAAATGGCTTTATTCCTCAGAGCACTCCGCATTTAACTGTCTAAGCATTCCTGTTTTTCTATCTCTGCATCTGGAAACAAATTGGCATGTGAAAGGATGTGAAGAGCACAGGAGTAAGATGAGCACAATCCTACTGAACTTGTTAAAGCACTCTCACTCACTGTGGGTCTCAAACAATGACAGATCACTTAACTGAAGAACCTGTAGGCAACTGAAAGCTCAAATCCCAGTTTGAAAGCACTTTCTGCACAGACTGTACTGTCGACTATTCTGTACCCATCTCAGTCAGAACTATGTGCTACTTCTTCCTGATGAACAAGACAGTGACTGTTTCAGATTTCTGTATTAGGGACAAAACTAACTTTGCCATGTAAAAAAAACCAGGGAGAGCAAAGGGGCATAAGCAATTTAAAGAGGAGTACTTAAGCTTTTGTGAATGCTATATCCATCCACATGAGGCGAACTGTCATCTTTTCCCTTATCATATTTGTAAAAAGAGATCTGTTCATCAACCATACCTTCTTATGGACTAGGTCTACTATATCAGACTTAACGAAAAATAGAGTGCAATGCCTTCCAGTAGTGTCCACAAGGTTCCCCCTCACCTCCCCCCCAAAAAAATCCTGCAATTTTTATTTCTAAAATCTCAGATCATTCTAGTTTTCCTGAGCAATAAAATGCCTTAAGGCTTTATGCCCAAGAGACAACATTTGAGTTTTAATATCACATTTATATGAGTGATAAGTACATTCTTTTATTCAAGCTAAGCAATTCAGGATAGAAGCTGTGCATCATTCATTCCTTTCTTGTTTCCTCTTGGGGTACCTGAAGCCAAACACATTGACAACTACAGTGATTGGAGTTTTTTTTCTGATTTCAGGTGAAACTGATTTTCTGTTGAGCTCTTCCTAGCTCAGCCTCATTCCAGTGCTATAAACCTGAAGAAAACACAACAAAACCAAGGTCAGCAACAATATCAGAAAATGATCGATATGTATCCTGACGCTAAACAAAACATATCCAGTTACTCTTCTTGCAATTTTGTTTCTAAGTCCTGTCACATTTGAGTTCATTTATATGTCACAGGACAATGATTAAGTGCTGCAGACTTAAATTCACTAAACAGGGTGAATTTACTCCTCTTACTCTTAGCCATGGTTTTCAGACTTCAAATCATGCATATAGGTTCTACTTTCCAACTCAAAATTCCTTTTTCAAAAGTATGCAAACAGGTCTGGCAAGAACACCCTCCACAGCAATATAATCTCACTTGTTAAAGTTGTGTTCTCTTGGTTGTAGTATCTAGCAGTACCCAATGAACACATTGTTAATATACGGCTCTACTGATATTGAGGAGGATCTATATGCCAAGGTCAGTTCATTTAAGAGTAAGCCTCTTTTAATAGTCAAATGCAAAAATCGATCATATTTTTCTCTTACTGATACATTCAGATTTTTTTTTTCACTTTTCCTGTTTTTATAGTATAAAACGCTTATGTTTAAATACAGGATAATTCAGAAAGAACTAAGAGGAACATATTGGTATCCCAGCCTACAGTATTTTGTCACTGTCTTAATTGTCCCATGATGTTCTTGTGTTATGGAAAAGTAGGTAAGGTTAATACCACCTATCATTACATCACATATCACTGTTATGACTTAATAATGTTTTGAACTGTATGAGAGCAGTAAAACTTACTGTAGATGACTTGCTGCTAGGTGTGCGTTACAACCAAAGTGTGATATTTCTATTGTAAACATACCTCCTAATGAAAAAAATTTTTGTAGACAACATTTTGAAGAAGAAAACATTGATCCAACATCATTCCTAAGTATTTAAGTGCTTAATGTTCCATGTTAGCCATCTAAATCTTTACTTAGTCTCTAGTTTTGTACTCAAATTGTTGGAAAAGGTCTTGTTCTGCTACTTTGTGATCTCAGCTTTTCCATCTCCCATTGCTCTTTCCAGACCTGTTCTGATATGACATTCACTCACCCATCCAGCAACTTTAGCTTTCTTTTGCCCTCTCACAACCCTTCATTATTTACAGTCTTTCATTATCCATTTCCACTTCACATGCCTGGGAAATAATCTTTACAACCATATCCACTGCTTCTTTAATACAAGCAGATCTATTGTCATGGCTGAAATACGACTCAAACCTACCAGTCTTACTTCCACTACTGCACACTAAGACTGAATCAGTCCTGGCTGGCAGTGGAGGGAAAACCCAATTACTTCACTGAGCTTCTGAATGAGTCTGGAAAATGGTTTTTTGCTCACATATACTTTTTGTATTCAAGTAAGAATAATAGTGACCCTCACGTTCTATGATATTTAATATTTTGTACCCTAGAAGTCCCAGTTTGTTTCTTAGACTAATTTGGTTATTGATAATTTTAGGGGAAAAAAGGGAGATCTGTATCACTGGCTTCGATTGAATCTGCTTTGGGCCAAAGCAGACTGTCATCTTCTGGTTTGGGAGGGGGAGGAAGATGTCTTAGAAATAACAGTAATTCTGGCTTAAATTCCAATTCTTGTTAAAAATACCAACAAGTATACCCGAAGTGACAAGCAGCTGGATCTCACTCTTATAAAATTAACAAGGTTTGTTAGTGGATTACAAAATAATTAAATAATTTTCTTTAATGCTTTTGATACATAAAATGAAAAAATATTCCAAATCCTACATATGGGATTGTAGGAGCGATTAAAGAAAAAGACAAGGGCAAGCAAACAGGTGAGGACCACATGCCACTCTGCAGACAGCATTTTCTCATGGTTTCTTTCTCTGCCTCCTGACACAGCATCGGCCACAGTACTGGTACCTTTAGACTACCATGCAGATTTGCAACAGCAAAGCTAGGAGGACAGGCTATGTTTGCCCTTTAATACAACACAGGATCATAGGATAATTCAGGCTGGAGTGACCTCAGGAGACCTGTGTTCCAATCTTCTTTACAAGAAGGGTCAGCTGTGAGATCAGACCAAACTCTATACGGCTTTATCCAGTGTGGTCTTGAAACAGTCCAATGATACAGCCTCTCTGGGCAACCTGTTCCAGTGTTTGACCATCCTGACAGTGAAAAGAAAATTTCTTATTCTAGTCCTTTTTTTCATCCTTAACATCTCATGTTTCAGGTTATGCCCATTGTGTGTGTCCTCCCACACTCTGCTGTGAAGAGCCTAGATCCATTTACTTGATGCCCTTCTTGCAGGCAAAAGTAGGGTACTGCTAGGTCCTCCTGAAGCCATCTGTCCTGCAGGCAAAACAAATCTTGGACCCTTAGTTTCTCAGTTTCTTCTCAAAACCCTGACCAGCTTGAGGTCCTCCACTGAACTTGCTCCAGTTTGTTAAAGTTGTTCTTGTATTTGGAATCAGGAGTGGATGCAGTATTTGAGATGTGGGCTAAGACATACTGAGAAGAGAAGGATAAACCATCCTCTGGCCGTGCCTGGGTTGACGCAGCCCAGGGTGCATCTGGCCATCCACCCAGCCAGACCACACTGCTTGTGCCCAGCTTGTCAAGGCCTCAGGTCCCTTCCTGAAGAGCTGTTCCCAGTAAGGCAGGCATCAAACTCGTGTCCTTGCACCAGATTGTCCTTCCTATCTAGAAGCAGCACTTGATATTAGTCCTTAATGAATTTCAGCTGGTTTCTCCTGTCCCATTCCTCCAACATGTACAGGTCCCTATAGCTGATAGCCTTAAATTCTACACCTTGAGTGTATCAACAATTGCCCCCCAATATGGTGCCATTTACAAACTGGATGAAAGTAGTCAGGCCACCAATAAAGATGTTAGGTAGTACAGGTTGCAGAAAAAGACCCAGAGTACTTCACTTGTTACTGGCTTACAGATAAAGTATGACCTATTATCCCCTATCCTTATGAGCCTCATTAATGAATTTTTAGATGGATGGTTTCCCATTCATCCAAACCACAACATTCTAACTTAGATACAAGAATGTTATGCAGTACTGTCCTGAAAGCCTTAATCAAGTCAAGATAAATGACATTAAGTGGTCTGCCTTTGTCCAGAAAGTGAGAGCCTCATTGTAGGAACTCACCCTTGGAAAATCCATGCTTAATTATCTCCCTAGGGACCATCAAAGTGGGACAGATTAGCTTGTAGTTCTCTTTTTCTTAGAGATCCATATGACTTTTGCCTGTCTTTAGTAATCAACCATCTCCTCTGGATCTCCAGAGGTACAACTTTAGATAGTCCTTGGAAAGCCTTGCCAGGTAGTGTCCTTGCCCTGTCTTCCTTCACACACTTTGTTTGCATGAACAAAGTTCAGTTGGAACAGAAACCAGTGTGTTGCTTTGGGTTTCCCTTTTTAGCACAGTGGTAAACTTCCATCAAGCAGAGAGGAAACCTAAATTATGCTGCTGCCAGCACAGACAGCACAGATGGAATGATGACTTTTACTTGTGTGCCTACATGCACTGAGGGGTGAAATTTTGGTGTGACGCTGAAGAACTGAGGGAATGTAAAAGATACGAGGCTGGGTTTGGGAGCTGCTGCAGTACACAAGATAACAAGATTTCCCATTCTAAATTCCCCTTCTGAAAAGACTTGAGAGACTTTCTTCAGTGACCTCTACAGAAAACTAAACAAAACAAAACAAAAAAGTTCACAACCAACCAACAAAACCCCCCACCAAAACCAAATTAAAAAAAAAGGATTTAAATTTTACCTCTGTTTATTTATATTTGGTCAGAGCATTTCAGAGTATTTTTTCACTCTTGAATCATTAAAAAATGGTTCAACAGATTTTACTCAGACATCCAACATAATCACTTTTGTGTTGCAGTTGAGTGTGGAAAATTGAAGCCAAAAGGAATTTGAATTATGAGCAATGGGAAAAGGGTTAGGGAGGCAGGAGACCAGCTGGATTTCTAACTACATCACAAAGAGCCTCACAGCTACAACTGCTTTCCTATTGTAAATCCAGATGAAAAAACACCACATAGGTAACATAGGAAGGAGTTTTCAAAGTCACAAGAGGAAGCAGTCTGCAAACATTAAAACATCAGACAGTGTTTTGCTTGTCACTTAAGGGAAGGGGAAAATGAAATCTTTTGATGCACTTGACTTAACAAGTGGATACAGAAAGTTCATATGATTTATGAGGTGGACCAAGTGGCATCCTCTAGACAACTGTATTTACCAAGGTCTGCTGAGGAACAAGACTTGAGGATGTAGCATGGCATGAGTTAGCTCTGTAGCAGTCCATGGAGTAGTGACAGGATGACGTGATGCTGAAGTGAAAATTTACCCTACAAAATAACAGACTGATTTTGTAGAAGGCAGTGGGAGGGAAAGACAACTTGTCTCTGAGTATTTCAGTGTAGGCTGAAGCATGCTACTTCAAAATATTCTGGATTCCCTGTGTGAAGAAAGATGTAATGAACACAGATAAATCTGCCCAGTGACAGCAAAGTAAGCAATAATGTGTCTTTGTAAAAGCTGCTCCTCCCTGTTCCTGTGGTGGTCAGTCTCTTTACACCTAAAGGGCAATACCTGGTCATATTCAAATTATCTTTCATAACTAGGACCAGCTGCCTTCCCCTTCTGCCTTAGCAAATCTCAGACTCGCTACTGCTTAAAAAAGCTTCTTGGCAGCTGTTTGGATAAATTTCAGCTTGGAAGGCTGAATCTGAGCATTTTCTGAAAAGCACTGGCAGGCAGCCTCAGACAGCACCTCAGCTAAGTGTGATATGCTTAGTTTTGTGTTTAGGCCCAAGAGACAGGCCAGACTGGATTTCCCCATTGAACAAAACAGAAGTCTTATCACTTCTGCAGAATCATTTGGGAAGTTCATCCTTTCCACTAATACAAAAAAACTGACTCAACACTTTTTATGTAGAGACACAAATTAAAATGATGTTATAAATAAAACCACAAGAATCTACTGACTTAATCCAGTGAGGCTACTGTAAAAATGTACCATGTACTAGCATTTAGCTAAATGTGAGGGCTGCTTGTAGCAATAGGAGGGCAGGAACTTCAGTTTACCCAACACCCAGATCAAGAAAAAATGAATGAAATAATAAAGATGCAATTTTTACCCAAGTTCAGTGAAGTATGATCTAGTTCACTGGTGCAGTCTTCAAGTGCGTTTATTCAAAAATATAGATTACTTATTTAAAATATGATTCCTATGAAATTCAAGTTTCCTGTGGACTAGACATTTAAATGAATTTCTGAAACACTGCAGTGAATTTTAATTAGTGAAATTTTATATAAACTTTTCTATACAGATACACATTAATGAAACACATATACACAGTATATGCATATAAACATATGCACATAAACATAACAACATTCAAACATCCTCTCTTCCAACAAAATACTGCTTTCAAACTCAAACAAAACTGAAACATCTACTTCCATTTTGAAAAGAGATTTTTATTTAAAAAAAAAGCAACAAAGAAGCAAATAAAATTATTTAGCTTTTTCCAGAGAAAATGTTTTCAAAAGTGAAGACAGGAATCAATGTCACAACCCATTTCTACTTCTATGCACTCTAGGCATTACCTAGAAAATACAGAGATAAAAGTATAATTTGTCATGTTGAAATCAGGACGGTCCTGAAAAATTGTCTATTCCTTTTACACTGAGTCATTTTCAACAACAGTTACATCTGCAGCCTCTGAGGCTTCACTAGTGACAGGGGAATCAGATACAACTGTCAGACCTACTGTATCTGTTCTGGTCCAAGACAGCTGAATGCTCAAGTGTCTGTCAATTTGGAATGGCCATGGCCTGGAAAGAAAACAGTTTGAACGCAACATAGTCAGAGCACATGTGTGGTCCTCTGCTCCCTCATTCCATAATGCTTGAGAAAATTCTCAGTTTATCAATGATAGGGTTTGTGCAAGCAATTAGTGATGCATTTTGTACTTATCCTGTCTCATCTAGGCTGCCAGACTTCACTGTCAGATTGACAAACTGCAACAAAACACAAATGTTATAAACTCTCTTCTTATATGTTGAGAAGTACTGAAGAACAGCTTGACTGAAGGCCTACCATGTCTTCTGTGACTGGCTTTGTGAAAAGTTTGAAGTTATTATGACAATATCCCTTCAATAAGCATGACTTGGATTAAGATTTCATGAATGCCAAGTTCCTTGCAGCTTCTTTTTTGCAATGGAAGGAATTTGGGGGGTCTAAAATTTCACCACTCTTCTAGAACAAGATCATACTGAACCCACATTAACTTGTTCAGTTTCATTTTTATCTTTAATAATAAAATAATAATAAATGAGGTTATGCCATCTATATCAGCTGAAGATGTATCTCACTGCACAGCACTAAGAAATTTGCTGAAGACATAACCATTTTATGACCATACTATTGGATCATGCAGTCTACTACTGACTTGACTTTATTATTCTTTCCTTTGTGTATTTACTTGAAGGCTTTAGCATCTGTGACCACAAACAGAAGACCAAAAGACTGAAGCAGTTTTGTTAGCTGCTTTGTGGGTGATCATAAGCCAGACCAGAACACTTTTTAAGAAATGCGCATTAAAATGATGAGGGTTTCCAATATGAAAACAATGACATGTTCTGGACCAAGTCTCTTTCCAGAAGTTAAACAGTAAGTTGCAAAATAGGTTGGTTCTCAAATATTTTGGAATGACAACAGTTCAAGATTTTTGTGGTGAAAGCATAACCTTTGAAACTGTTATTTCACAAACAAATGGCAAACTCTGTCCTTCTTCACACAAACATAAGATTTGATTGCGTCTATAAAAACTGTCCCCAAAGCATTTCCTTTGGCTGGTGTGGAATGCTGACTATTCATTAAATGAGACACAGAAAGAAATTTTTTTCTCAGCCTTTATGAACTTTTGAAGCTTTGGGGATAGCAACTGATTATCTTTTGAACAGAATTTCCTGTTAGTAACCTTCCAGCCTATTTGTTCACCAGAAGTGCAACAACTGTCAACAGGAATAACACAATGTGTTCCAATTTTTAAATACAATTGAGGAATCTCAGATGTTTTACACTTCCCAAATAGATTCCTGTTCTATTAATGAATGTACTATTATGACCTTGCATTTGGCTGCTGTTAGTTGAATTGAAATTATAAAGGTGTTGAGGGACTAAATGTAACCACTATGTTCCTGTAACACAAACTGCACTCCCAATAACAGTGCTAGCATTCATTGTAGGAAAGACTGAATAATCTGAATAGTTAATAAATAGCTCTTTTCTTTATCTGACAGTCAGATTCTGAGTTAATCTGTTGTTCTGACTCCCTACAGATTAGCTAATAAGCAGTGATTCAGACTGACAAAATGTCTCACAGTCTCTTTTTCCCAAGGAAAGCTGCAATGCTTCCAGAGCTACTTGCTTCAGCTAATCCCAGTTACAGTGTCAGTGAAAGATCTGTGAACTAACCCATTCAGGACATCAGAATTTTAGAGTGTGTTCATGGGAGGGCAGCTAAGGTGATGAAAGATTTTGAGGGCAAGATTTATGAGGAACAGCTGAAGTGACCTAGTTTCAGCTTGGAAAAGAGAAGGCTGAGGGTGCCCTCACTGCAGTCTACAAGTTCCCCAAGGGGCAGTGGAGGGAGAGTCACTGCACTCCTCTCTCTGGTGACTAGGAATAGGACAAAAGGAAAGGGGAAGAAGCTGCATCAAAGCAAGTGCAGAGAGGACAGCAGGAACAGGTTCTTCACTGAGAGTGTGACCAGTCACTGGAATGGGTTCCCCAGGAAAGGGATCACAGCACCAAGCCTTCCAGAATTTAAGGAGTGTCTGGACAATGCTGTTAGTCGTATGGTTTGGCATTATGTGGCCCTGCAAAGTGCAGGGAGTTGGACTCCATGATTCTTATGGGTTCTTCCAATTCAATATATTTCATGTCTCTGTGATTTTTGGGAGAAAAGGTCAGACCTACTGCAAATCTTTTGTGGCCAATACTCCTGGTTTTACCAACTATGCACTACAACTTTAATTTGACCAAGAAACAGAAGATGGGATCATTTGCTTAATTCCTGTGTGTGGAAGATTGAATGGGCAGGACAATGACTTTCCAGGATCTCCCACTAAAAGATAAGTCTGGGTAAGCCTGGACATAGCAAGTGACCAGGACAGGCAGACAATATTCACCTGTCCATCTTCTATAGTACTCACAAAACTGGGAGTTAGGATTAGCTATCAGATCATGTGCTAGAAGCACAGAAGTGCTGCTCAGTCTGACAGGCAGCTTGGGATGTTTGAATTAGTTGAGAACTGGTTTTGGCCCCACTTGCATGAGCTTAAAATAGAAAAGAAAAATCTGTAAGATTCAAACAGAGGGAAATTTTTAGAACTTAAAGATAAATTAGCACTGGACTGCCTTGAAAGTTCATTCAAATTGTAAATAGTTGAAGTGAGTCTCTTCCCTCTGAACAAAACTGTCCCTAATGTGATTCTCCTTGATTTTTGTATTGGTAAATGTACAGAAGCATGAAGGTTTCTGATAATACCATTTCTGGCAATGTTTGCTGCATAGGAACAGTGCTGATCTACTCTTTCCAAGGGTACTTGTCACTAAGGTTAAATCAACTGCTTGGTTCTCCAGTTTCCATTGTAGCAGGACATACTGAGCAGCAAACAGTGCCGCTCTGCACACTTCCAGGGAGGCAATCTGAAAGCTATGTCTGGTTTTGGAAAGCAGGGACCAAACACATGACAAATAATTTATTTTGCTTAAGACACTACTGGAAACTGTTCATACAGTGCAGAAAGCAAAAAGTCTAGGAAGACCACCCACCATCCTGAACTTAGAACTACATTACTTTGAAATCCTTTAATAGCAGTAGGTGATATTTGTAGCATGTAAGTTTGCAGTGTTCTGTGATCCCATCTAAAAGGCACGAGTCAATTGGGAAGCTATGAGAATCGTCCACTATACAGAGCTCCACAGTGTTTGAAGGAAGTGATCTTACTGCCAGCCTTGCTAAGTTTAAAATATCAAGAGAAACAGCTTTGTTGTGAGCAATTGAAGTTTCTGCAACAAGTGGAATTTTGTTTTCCAGATCCCTGTAGCTGATGTTCGGTGTCTACCACACACATGTTGTGATGCATGTGCACGCAGCAACTGCAAAGCAAGTGTGCAGTAAAATCAGTCCAACATCTGTGTGGCACATCTGGTCTTGTTTATGTGAGATGCTGACTTGCTATGTACATGTGCCATAAGAGAAACTTTTGTAACCTGCCGTCAATAACTTTTGCCTCCGGACTCGAATCTGTATCTGTAGATATGTCCAAAGTTTTTCCTAAACTCAAGGCATTCAGGATGCTCATAGGAGCACTTCCTGATGTCCTTGAGATGCAAGCTCACATTATAGCTTTTCCCTAAAACGCAGCAAACTGGAGCCCCTCTAGAAATGAACGTACATAAGCTTTTCTTGTGAGCTTTTCCGTTACCATTATTGGATAAAACTTCCCTATAGATTCAAAGTTGTGAAGGGTAGAGGTGAAAGAAGTTTAGAATTTGCATTTCTATTTGCAAACATTTTATAGTCCATAAAAACCTTGCTCCAGATAGAACATCAACTTTGGCACTGTCAACATTCCCCTATAACCTGGAGTCCAGAAAGCTTATCAGTAAACAGCAAATACAGAAAACATGAATTCTCCATAATTGTCATTTAGCCCCAAGATTAATACAATAAATCCTAAGTAATTTAAAATGCCTTTTCATTGACATTAGTGATTCTTAATATTTCAGGGGATATCTGTTTAGTCACACATATATTTGTGTGTATATTTGTGTGAATCATTTTCCATAAGATGCTGTGCTTCCATATGTGTTGGAAAGGAAATTTGTTCAGCATCACAAATTCAAGAGAGATATGCAAGCCATGTGGAGTCTCACTTACAGCTCATTACATGGACTGCAAATATAACTTTCCTTATTTGTAACTGGAACACATTTTAAATTAGCTGGTCTACAAATAATCAGGCATATAACAAAATCCACACGACTAACTACTAACTTGCCGGTGGCTCTGGATTCCCACTCACACTCACAAGTTCTACAGACCAAGTCTGTACAATGTTTCTCATGTGAAGGGGGACAGCCAGCCATTCCTAGGATGCTTTCCTTTTATTGAGTGCATGTCAGTGTTTTGGGTTATGAAGAATTGTTTCATTGTGTTCATTAGCATTTCAAAAGCATTTAACTTGGCTGGAGCTCTATAAAATATTGCTGTGAACTGTATTGCTGTATGTATATAGGCACTACTGAATCAATAGGAAATAGGATATATTTACATTTTTATGAGAATTTCCTGAGTTAAAGGAATGTGCTGACTACTTTGAAGTTGAGAGCAAGTTTTCTTTCTTCTCCTCCTCAGCCTGAACGTTCATGTGTAAAGCACAACTGTAGTATGACAGTATAGATGAAGTCACTGTTGTTCTAACCATTCCTGTATTTTCCAGGGCACAAAAGCAGGTGTGAGTAGAAAATTGAATCTGAGTGCTGGTGACATATTTAATACCTTGTCTGTGCTGGTGAGCCATGTCACAGGGAACAGATGTGTTGTCCCCTTTCAGATCACAACTTCATTTACCTGTGATTGCAGAAGCAGGAAGAAGGACAGGTCCTAGATTTATTTTCACTCCAAAATACAAACCAACATATAACACATCAGGTTTTGCATATCTTGTGAAAGTGAACAGTGAGCTATCTACAAACAAATATCAAGGCTGGACTACTTGAAAGCGGGTCCTGTATTCCCCACTTGAATAACGTAAATTCCTGCTGAACAGGAGCTGAAGCACATGATCAGGCATGAGCAAAGGCATGCCTTGTAGGAAGGATGAACAGAGAAGAAGAGAAGGGAGGCTTATTAAAAGTTAGACCGTCCAGTGCACCAGCATGAAGCTGGAGAATATGTTCATTGTTTCTCAATGAACTAGAACACATGAGGAAGGAGTGCACAAGAAGCGGGAACAAAGAAAGGCAATTAAATAAGAGTATATAACATGCTCATTGAGCATGTCTCTGGGTCAAGAACACAGAAGGGTAGATTGAGTCCATAAGAACTACCTAACCAAGAGGGCATAGCAGATGAGGCTTTCTAAAATTACTAGTAAAGGTCTCTTCATTTTATGCTCTCATCCTTATGTCTTTTTCAACCTTCTAGCCATCGACAACATGGCAACGTTCCAAGAAAACCCTAGATTATGTTAATGGTAATTTCATGACACAGACATGTTACAGGCTCAACCACAGCTAATGCTCTGCCAGATCTATTGCTCAGAAACTGTGAAGAACTAGTGGACAATGCAGCCATAGTTAGTAGCTTGGGTTGCAGTAGCCAAACGATGATGGAAGGATCTGATGGAAGGCTGTGAAGAATAGCAACAGGTTAGGATTTTTGCGTTTCAGAAGAGCAGACTGGATTATTTTTAGGGAATTGCTAGCAGAGTGCCCTGGGAAGCAGACACGAAGGGGAAAAGTGCTGAGGAAAGCTGGCTGATTTTTAAAGAAAACTTCTTGACAGCTCAGGAACAAACCATCCTGTTGTACAGGAAGACTGGGAATTCTGTCAAAAGGCATGTTTGGCTAAGTCAGGAGTTCCTCAATGACACAAAACACACAAGGAAGGAGTGTACAAGATGCTGGAACAGAGAAGGCAATGAAATAGGAGAATAACAATATTGCTGACAATATTACAAGATAAATGTTGTAGAGACAAAATCGGGATAGCCAAAACAGAAGGTCAGTTTGGAGCTAAAACTGGCCAGGGACAAAAAGGGCAATAAGAGATTTTACAGGAATGTTAGCTGGAAAAGGAAGCACAGAGAAAAGGTAGGTCAGTATATGAACTGAGGAGATTGTCTAGTAACAAACATTGAGATGACTGAAGTGTTAAAGTCCTTTTTTGCTTCTGTCTCCACAGCCAAAACCTGAGTCCAGTGTGTACCAGCACATGTTCAGAAGAACGGGGTGAGTAGGGAGGCACAACAAATTAAAGTATTCAGTCTGTGAGAAGAGGTTTCGTGCTGACAGAGATGGCTGAGGTGACTGTGATGCCTCTATCCATGGACAATAATGACAATCAGGAAAGGTAGATAAAAAACAGGTCCTCTGGTCATTTCTAAACCCCCAAAAGACAAGAAGATAATTAACACAGATTTCCAAAGAGTAAATCATCTTTTGCTGACCAGATTACCTTCTCTGACAAAATGACTGTATATATAGCAAGGGGAGAGTGGTGGATATAATATACCTGACTTTAGTATAGCATTTGACATCACCTTCTACTGTATCCCAAATTTCACCCAACAACTGAGGAAGTTTGGGATTTAGTAGGGTAGAAATTGAGGCTCAAAGGGTAGAGATCAATGACTTGAAGTCTGACCGCTATCTAGTGGAGTTCTTCAGTGGGTAACTCTACAATCCATATTATACAATGTTTCATTCACAGTCTTGGTGATGAGGCAGCGCACACCCTCCACAAACTTCTGGATGACGCTAAATTAATGGGGAATTACTGACACCCTAAATGGCAGAACTTCACAGTTCTTTGCAGGTTCACAGTGACCTAAGAAAATGGGACTCAGTAAGGAAAAGTGCACCTGGAGCAGAATAACCCAATGTATCAGTACTAGTGCGTAAGTGGCTGGCAGAGCAGCAGCCTCACTGGAAAGGATCTGGCATTACAGGTGTAACTGGGTGTGACAGTGGATGCCAGGCTGAATATGTGCCAACTGTGTGCTCTCATCATGAATAAAGCAAATGGCCATGGATTACCTTAGGGGGAGCATGACTAGCAGATCAAGGGCGGTTATTCCTTGATTTAATCTGCTTCTGAGGAGGCTGTAGTTAGACTGTATCTGGCTCTGGGACACACTCCAAGAGGGAGGTTAAAACCTGGATAAGGTCCTGCAGAAGGTTATCAAGGGGCACAGAACACATAAGGTAAACACGAGGTAAAATTGAGAGTGCTGGGCTTGTTTAGTCTTGTAAAGAAGAGATAACAGGGAGATTGAACAAGCTGTGACTACACAAAGTGAAATTATGAAGATGACAAAGCCAGACTTTGCTTTACAATAGGAAGCACAAAGCAGACAAGAGTAAGGGACACGTTATGACTTGGGAGGTTCAAATAAGACATTAGGAAATTATTATTCACCAAGATGGCAGTGCAGCACTGGAAGTTATGAGAGGTGCTGTAGAGTCTCCACCTATTGAGATTTTCAAGAGTCATTCAAATGAAGCCGTGACAGGCCCAATACAGCATTAATGATTGCTCTGCTTTAAGCAGAAAACTGAACTATAGAACTTCCAAAATTCCCTCAAAACACCTCTTGTAATATGCTATAACATGTCTCCAGTCTAAGTTGAAATCTTGCCTTTCAAGGAGTCTATTTTTGTCATGTGCTGTATATCAGTGAAGGATATAAAACTCAGATAGTCGGGGAAAACTTCTTGATAAGGAAGTTATTTCAGTTTATGGCCTTTTTCCTCCCTCTATCTCAGAGCAGATTTTTTTTAGAGTTGTTTGTTTGCAGAGAGAAAAGGAAATATTATATTCAGGCACTTCATTTTGAAATGTCTCAGTAATGAATAAAATTGGATTGCGCATAAATCCAGAAACTGATAACTAAGCAATTAAATGGGAAGCAACATGAAGTCAATCTGCTGACATGTTTTTTGCTTACGTTAACCCTAGTACGTCCTGGTAAAAATTGTCTGGTTCAGCCAGAAGAGGCCTGCAGTATATTCTTCCCATGATTCCTTACAGCCTGACTACCTTACGGCAAATTCAACCTTTCTGCTATTTACTGAATAACAAAAGTAAATTCTTGTTCTATCTTCAGCAGAAGGCTGAAAGAAATGGAGGCAAATCATCATTCATTCATTGCATAGTATTGGGATTGAGCTGTATCAGCTTCCAGTTTTGCATTTTGTGCTGAAGGCAGCTTTACAAATGTCAATGGTTACATGGAACAGGAGAAGAAGACAGCCTTCCTTCAAGCTTCCTGTTTCTTTATCTGGTTGGGGCATTTAGTGGCTCTTGTGGCTAAATTGCTTCATGTCTGTAAAATAAATTGCTCCATGAGAAAGGCCTATACTGTCACTGGTAATTTTTGCAAATATTTTCAAAATTATGTTATAGAAAGGCTAGCAAGTATTTGCTTCTACACACAGAAGAAAGCATTTGGGAAAGCAACATGGAAAAGCTTATTTTTTTGTCTTCTAATATTGAATTTCATCTGTGCTCAGAATCTTAATTATTCAGGCCAGAATATGCAGTAACTTTTTCTTAAAAGGTCTTTTAAAAAACACATGTAAGAAAAGAAGGCAACAGGATTTGCTTTATGTTACTAACTTCTACAAGCAAAAGAAATACAGATTGAATAGAAGTGGAAAAACAAGAAAACCAGGTGTAGATTGTAGACCGAAGAAGGTTGAAGCTTCAGACCATGGACATGACTATGCATTCCTAACACACTACTGCATATGCAATGATAAAGATTTTCATTCTTAGTACTGATGGGTGCCATTCCAAAGATTTGGTTTAGTTTAGCTTCTTCCTGAATTGATCTGATAGATGGCCCAACATCCTTTTCTTTCTGTAGGGAAGAAATCATCTGCTCTAAGTGCAGTTTTGGCACCAATATAATCTCGCTGATGCATAATTTCAGTCATGCTAGCTACGTTGGGACAAGGAGCAGGAGATGACTGAGCCAACTTCACTGTCACTAGCTACTAAAAACCGAGGGATCCAGCCCTCACTAAATCCAGCCTTGTTGCCTCCTAAGATCTTTTATTCCCCCTAAAGGGGCATCCTTACACTGTAGAGGAGCCTAACCAGCATCATGATCTTTCTGCTCCGTTTGACTAGGTTAGGACCTACAGCATATGGGTGTGTACAACCAGGAAGTTTCTGCTTTGTCACAAAGACTTAGCATTGCAACAGGACAGACTGTGCAGATGGAAGACTGAACAGCAAGATGATTGTGACTTGATTTTACTTACATTATGAATTTTTGCAGATCCCTTTCATTCCCTCTGCACTGGTGAAAGATGGTATAAATTCCTACCTCTGTCAAGAAACCAAAGTGCTGGTTTGTAAGGGAAGGAAGAGGAAGGTGGAGAGGGAGAGTACAAAGAAGAGCTAAAACTTTAAATAATTCATCGTTCGCTGTTTTGTACGATACTACTTTCTCAGTTCAAACAAAAAGCTGCCTGAAAGTCCTTCTGCTAATGCAGTGGCTACCATATTTGGAGAAAAACCCTTTATTGATTTGACTAGTAATCTTTTGTCTATTAATAGCTCAACCTCAGGTTTATGGAGCTCATGGAACTCAGGAAACATCTACTAAACTGGGACTTGCCTCTGGGTATCACATTAGCCTTGCTTTCCCGACTGATGAATTAAAACCCACAAGTTTGCTGAAGACCACAGAGCAGATGGCGTCAATACAAGGTGGCATCTATGAACTTGAGCAACCAGAAAGAAAACCAATTGCCTCTTCACAGAAATCCTGCATTGAGGAAGTCTAGACTGTAAAGTCATGCCATGGACTGCTGGTCATAGCTCTTCTGGAAGGTGTTTGAGACCATCTTGGAAATGATGATGTTGTGGAAAAACTTAGAAAGTACTCCTTGTAGAAAGTTAAAACTTTCCAGTCTAACAGGTGTCTCGTTCTGTGAGCTTTGTGTCAGACCTACCAGCAGCGGAGCTTCTTTTAGTGATTTTGATGAGGAAAGAAAATGCCCTTCTAGTCCTCTTGGAAATTTACCAAATTTTTAACTTACTAAATAGAAACTGGAGGTGCTGATTGTGTGGTCTGAATGGTTGATGCTGAAATTAACTTATCTGCACTGAAGGACAGACTGGCAGCACAGTAACATCAGCAGCCTGTGCTTGTCACCAAGGTTGTTACTGGTCCCTAAACAAATATGAGCTGCTAGGCAAGCAAAACCAGCATCTGTCACCATTACATGAAGTCATTCAGTTACACTGGTCAATTAACTGTGGCCGATAAAGCAGAGAATGTCTGATATTGTGCTGCAGATAACAATCAGTTATCTGCTTCTGCATCTCCACAGATCCCACTGGCCTTTATCTTTTTGAAGTTTTTCAGTAAAGCTTGAACCATTTTGTGTGTGTAAGAAAGTGTTTGATTTATGCACTGTAACAACCTTGATCCTACCATATGTCAGGACTTCCCATATGTTCTTTCATTTGTAGCACCCACAAAATTCACCCAGTAAAGGCAAAAGGTACAGCCTGGCTACAGACTCCCTGTCATTCAGCTACAAACAGCTGGTAATGCACATTACAAGACTTATTTAAAGCTCAAGTACTTCCACTCATCCTCTCCCATAACTAAACTTGGCACGTAAAAACATGGAAATAAAAATATAATGTAGTGTAACATTTCAAAGAAGCATTCAGGAAGCAGACAGCATGTCTTGCTCCAACATGGAGAATCCTGTGGCTGAATGCACAGCCCATGCTCTGAGAATGTACCCATCTCTGGTATGAAAAGACAGGTCCTCTAGGTGTGGTCGCATAACTTACCATGTAGCCGCTCACACTTGCATTTAGTAGTCTGAAGCACTGGGTTCTTTCTGTGACAATCTACTGATAACATTTCAATTTCAGATAAATCTCTAAAACTGGCTCATGATTGGAAGCAGTTAAGTGTTTTTGTACACAGGAGAGGGCTCAACAACTCTATAGACAAGTCTGGTGGTTTGTTGGTAAATAATGGTTTTGATGCATAAGTATTATCTGACCCTTTTTTCTATGGGAGAGTCTCTTCAACCTCAACATTTACAATTTTTTTAGCTTTAGCCACCTCAAATGTAGTTTAATTTGACTCTGCACAAGTCATTTGCAGCTTGCTCTTGACACCTGTAGTGCAGTAAAGAGACAGCTTTAAATCTAGTCCCTCCAAATTGAAGGAATAAAGGGGCTGTATAGGACTAGAGTTGTCATCATTTATGCAGGTTTTAACTCTTTTGCATGTCCACTTCAATCACTATAGATCCTCAGAACACCCCATTTCTGTCAGTTCCTGATCTGGTGAGATCAGTCAGTTCCCTTCATGGTGAGAGGGTGGAAAAGGATAGGCAGGGTATACAAATGAGTATATAAATGGTAGGAGGACAGTTGAAAGAAAACCAAATGATCCTATAAATTTATCCCCTGCAATGAGCCCCCAGATTTTACCACAGTCAGCTTCCTGGATGGGAATGATGGCAACAGATGGCAACAACAGACAGGTCTCAGGAACATTTGTCCCCATTAGACAACTTTGAGATGAGTATCCATCTTATTCTTTCTCTGGTTTGACTCTGAGGTAACACTGGCACTGTTAAGAAAGTTTTAATTATAAGACTGGAAAAGTACAGATACGTGGCCCCACGTGACTCAGCTTGCATCTGAAAGTGGAACTGTTGCATCAGTGTGAGATGGGCCTTCACCAAAGAGCAATGTGCCAGGTAAACCAAATGGTTTAAGCTAAAATTGCCTCAAGGAACTGCATGCTGCACTGTCTTTACACAGCTAATGGAGCTTCCAGCAGGCTTCTGTGACAAACTGGATATTATAGAGCAGCAAGCATAGGGCTGCTCCACAAGGAAGAAGAAGTCAGGAGCTGAGTGAGAGGCAAAAAAAAGGAGATACCAAATCCAGGGTCCATCCATAAAGTTCAGACAGAAGTAGTAGAAGATTGGGTCAGAGACAGGGATGGGATCAGGGACAACAGTGGTGTGGCAGGGACTGATGGCTTGGGCTGAGCTAGAATGGGATCCTGGGCCACTAGCAGGAGTGGAGTGAGGTCTAAGGGGAGGTTTGGCGGGGACAGTCAGGGCTAACAGTGTCCTTAGGACCATAATCCTGTGGTTCACAACCAGAAGCTGTCTCTCAAGGTAGGAATCCGACAACTTGTATTTCAAACAGAATAATGTTTTAGTACAATAAGTTAAGTGTATTAGCATCCTTCTTTGCAGCTATCAGAACACCAACTAGTGACCAAGAACAGAGAATTATGTTTTTCTTCTCTGAGGATATTTGGCACTCTTTTCTGTGTCCTTCACTTCTCCTACATTTTAGGAGGTACACTGTAATAGATATCACATTAGTTAGGCCACCCATTTGATCCTGCATTACTGACATTTTTGTAGTTGAATGAGAATAGAATAAAATACTACAAGAGAAGAAAATTTTGATCACTATCAAGATATTGATATAGTCACTCTAGCCGTTAACTGAAAGACATTTTTGTGGCCACAGAAGCCAGACAGTAAATGTTATTTAGCTGTTGCTTCAGTGAAACTTGCAAGTGAAAATGGAGCAGAGTCCAAGATCTAACTTACAGATGATCATAGAGAAGTCTGACGTGCATGAATCATAAGGGGAGCTTATAGTAGTTGAGCACATTTGCTTCTTTTGTACTTAAGTAACTCTAGGGTAACTGGGGTAAGAGACAGAAATAACCTAGATAATTGTATTGTCAGAACAGCAACTATATCCATCTTTGGGAAAACTTGCATACATATTTCAGTGGAGCAGGGAAGCCTTTTAAAATCGATGGCTGGTGCAGGACCTCCTGTGAGGCACATATGGTTTGTGTTATACATTGAGCTAAAGCCAGGAACATTGGGGTAAAACAGGGTTCACAACCCACATATCCCTACCTGGCCATGGGCACGAAGTGCCATTTTTTGTGATATAAACAGAAACAGTTTAGTAAAACTAGACTCGGATATGACTACCACTTTATGACTGGGTTGTTCAGATTAAAATTGTTATCAGAGGGCTGCATCGGTGTTCATGTCAGGGCTTAAATTTGGACTGAGATGTTCCAGGTAGTGATTTATCAAAGTTACTATTTCAGGATTTGATCAAAGCTCTGTATTTTATGTGCTTTGCCTGTAAATCGATGAAATAGCCTGTCTGCCTATGCTGTTGCAGTCAATTTTTGAAATTCATGTTGCTGGTATTTAAATTGGTGAGGAGAACGATACCCACTGCAAATAGAAGATTTTACATATGTGATACACTGGCATCTTGCATTTTCTCCAGAATAAAACACTTTATAACTGAGTGAATCAACGGAGGATTGGACTGCAATTACAATTTAGATATTCATTATGAAATTTACTTTAAATGAAAAATAATCTCCCAAAATGTTTAAAAATTGCATTGCATGGTGAAAGTAAAAAAAAACGTATTATGAAAACGATTATGGGGTAAAGGGGCTTGGGAAAATCTCTACGTACAGGATATTGGTTATTCTCTTCGTCTGGATACAAGGGAAAACAGGTTTTACCAATAAACTGAACAAAATGCTCCCTCTTGTGGTGTAAACTCGGGAATTAGGGAACAGTTGAAATAGGGGAGCTGCTGGAGGCCTGGGGGGCTGGGCTGTGCTGTGCTGTGCTGGCTGCTGCAGCTGACAGGTTTGGCAAACCCTGAGCTGGTAGGGCTCTGGTTTGCTTCTGTTTGGTTGTGATGGTTAGTGCAAGGAAGACAGCGTTTCTCTTGCAGGGCTGATACTGAAAGGGGCGTACGGGCGAGATTTTTAACTTGATTTTTTTTGTCTTGTTTGCTGATCATCCCTCTCTTCCTATGGAGTAAAATGAAACGGCCCACACTACCCAGCATAGGTTCTCCTTACTGATACTAACTTGTCCTGAAGAAAAAAACCCAAAGAGCTATTAGACAGAACAATGGAGGTGCTGGGTGACAGGGATGGAGGGATATTGTTAGAGTGTTGGTGGAAGAAGGGAAGTGGCCTTGTTAGTACTTTGGACTTTAGTTGTGGTAGTGCTGTGCTAAGAGCTGTGGCTTGTGGCTCTTGTCAGACCTAACATAATCACAGAACAAAGACTTGATTATTAATCAGAAGAACAAACAGTATAAATTAAAAATGAGAAAAGGGTGTTTAGGGTTGAATTTTTTCCCTACTGGAAGAGATGGAAATATGACAGTGGGTCAGACCTGGAAAAGAGACAAGATTGAACATGGTTGGGCCTGAAATGTTGAAGCTGGAAGGAAGGGCACTGAAATACAGTAACTGGGAAGGAGTGACCAGAGGACCTGACTAAGAAGAAGGTCAGCATGAGTGTTTGTCACAGCAGAGTAACAGTATGGATTTCAGAAAAGCAGCTAACTGTTAATTACACCGAAGGGCCTAGACTTACCGATGTTTCCACAAAAGACCTGGTTATTCATCCTTTTGCAGGCGTCTTTGTTTTAAGCTTTTTCTTCTTCCTGATAGCAATTTTTTCTGTCAAAAGGAAAAGGTGAGGATACCTTATACACCCTTAATTTTGACAAAGATATTCAAAAGCTGCTTAGAATCCCATTTGGCTAAATGCATCACAATTATCAAATAAGACATCCAGATATGTATGATACCTTGATGTGACAAAGTAATTGAAGCAAGCACTTGATGAATTTTGAATTTGACTGTTCTGAGATACATAATTTAGCATGTAGATGTATTTAAAGGAATACTAGCTTGAAAACTATGGTTGCCATCTAGGCCTTCCAGCTGCTGAAAACAGTAAAAGGATCAAACCCTCTCTCAAGCTGAGAGCAGCAACGACTATTTCTGTGCCACTTTTGGTTGTACAGTCTTTCCCAAGCAAATGACTCAGTACACACTCAGGAATTTTATTTCTGTGATATACTGGGAACTCTGTGTAACTTGTATTTCAGCTACTGAGTCAGATGGTGCTCTATTCCATGCAGGTGAGCATCCACTGCCTAAGCCTACATTTAAACACAGGCCTAAATACCAGCTTCTTTCTTTCCCTCTAATATCATTTTACACTAATTGTGTAGTGGTTGGGCAACTTTACAGGACAATCTCAGTGTCATGGCCGCATGGACGCTGTTAGCCTTGATCGTCCCTTCCCAGCCTAATCTGATGATTCCCTGAGCCCTACCTACGGTCTAGGACTCGACTTCAGCCTAGCCCAGGCCCTCAGTCCCTAACTGAGCTATTCTGCATAAGCGCTGCTGTGCTCTGCCCGCCTATGCCTTACTCCATGGTTAGATTTTAGACGCATCTTGCCTCTCACTTTTCTCCAGCTCTCCCTCACAAATACTTGTGGCTCGGAAATAAAACTGGGGAGAGGGATTTTCTCGCCTGACCTTGCAGCAGGCCACCGCCGGGCAGGCGCCGCCGTTACTGCTCCCTCTACAGGGATGCTCCTGGGAAAGCGAGCGGGCGGATGCGCCTCACCTCCGAGGGGAGCAGACGAGGACGTGTCAGCGCGCGTTCCCCTCCCTTTTCTCTTTTTCCTCGATTACCCAATTTAAGAGTCAATGCTGCACGCCTCGCCCGCGCGGGGCAGCTGCCCCGACGAGCCCGTTATCGTGAAAGGAGAGATCCCGCGGGTGAGGGCGGGGGGGAAGGGGTCCCGCTTGCCCTCCTTCCCCCAGCTGCAGCAGGGCACAGCCAGCCCCACACGGCGCCTGAAGAGGGGTGGGATGCTGCATCGGGACAGGTGTGGCATGGCGAGCTGCTGACCCCGGCGGCTGCAGGGTGGCGATCAAGCCACCAGGAAAAAACAGATACGGAGAACTAGGGGGAAAAAAAGCTCACAAAATAAAAATGAGGAAAAAGCTGTCTTGTGAAGGCTTGCACGAAAATATGGGGAGTTATCCCTGCAGTCGTCCGGGGAACCCTCCGCGACCGTGCTCCCTCTTTCTTCCTTCCACGGCCGGGTCTTTTGTGTGACCGCGGGGGAACAATGGGGGCTCCCACTGTGCTGCCTGGCCCTCCCTTCACCCCGCGTCTCTGCCGGCGTCTCGGACCGGCTCCCGCTCGGCAGCGGCTTGATGGATGCTCGGAGCGGCTACAGCGTGCAGGGTGTAAAACACATAAACCCCAAATGTATTTTATTCCCCGACAATTTTCCTACTTGGTAATGTCCGAGAAACACTGCATATCACACCGGGGCCCTCAGCAAAACACCCTGGCTGCCGCGCCCACCCTCTTAACGTGCCCTGCATCCTTTTCGTCCGTCTCCATCGAAAATGCAAAGAGAGTTTATCCTTATCGCGAGCCTACTGCGCGTCTCTCACTCGATCCCTGTCCCTAAATAAAACGGCTTTCTTTCTTCCTGCTGAAAGGTCGTGCTGCTTGCTTTGAAGCCCCGGCGTAGCCGGATCTCACCCCTCGAGCCAGAGCGTCCCCGAGGAGGTGCCGCCAACCGCGGTTCGCTCCCACAGGGTCCGTTCCACCGGCTTTCCCGGGCAGCGGGGCCCCGGGGGCCAGTGACCCGCCCGGCTCGGCCCAGCAGTCCCTGCCCGCCCGCCGCTTGGGGAGCAGAGGGCGCCCCAGCCCCGCGCATCGCCTGCCGCCGCCGGGCTCCCGCGGCGCGGAGCGACGAGAAGGGCGCACCCGGCCACCGCCGTAGCCAGGTTTTAAAAGAGGGCGGTGGGAAGGTACGGGCAGTGCCCTCGGTTGCGGTGTGGCAGCCCCAGGGACGCTTTGGAACAGTGGGAGACCTGAAGGGATACCAGTCCTGAAGCCTCAGCGACGTTCAGGCCAGCTCTTCAGCTGCAGGAGCGCCTGGGAGAGAGATCCATTCTCCTGAGAAATAGGTTTTTCCCCCTCTGTTTTGTTGCCTTTTGTGTTTAATGGGCAGACTTTCTCCTTAAGAGTGCCAAGAGCATCCACGCCCGGGGTTTTTCGGTCTCTTCCGCCCGTGCCGCCCCTCTCCGCCGAGCGAGCGGGTTTCCCGCTTTCCTGCGAGGGCTGCAGGTGTAGGCAAGCCCACTCCGTCCGCCGCGCAGCATCCGGCGCGAACGCGGAAAGTCGCGGAGAGCCCCGCACCTCGGCGTGTGGCCACGCGCCGCGTCCCCTTTCCTTGGGGCAGGGAGTTTGGCCGCTCCCTTCCTTTTTTTGGTGGGGTGCAGGGGAGTAATGTCGCAAGATGTGTTCGCGGACCCGCGATCCAGCCCCCCCCATCCCCCGCAGGCTGAACGGCTGATATTTAAACCTGGGGTCCGTGCGCCCCCTAAGCGCGAGCGCCGCGCAGCGCATCCCCCGCCCGCGAGCCCGGAAAATAAATAAATAAGTGCGTGTGGCTTTTGAACTGCCCACAGACTGTCACAGGGAAGGGGGGAGGGAGGGAAAGAGGGAGGGGGAGAGAGTGAGAAATGCAGAGGCAGCAGCCGCGGTAGCGGCGGCAGTGCTCCAGCAGGCACTAGGCACTCCAGTCCCGGCGAGCGAGCGGGCGAGAGCCACATCGCTTCGAGCGAGGCGAGGGGGCTCTGGGCTACCTGGGACTCTCTTTGTGACACCGCAGCACACAGACACACCGAGAGGGACAGAGGAAAAAGACATAAAGGTAAGAAGCGGTGTGTCTCATTTATGCCATTTACACAGCAGACCCCGCGAGCTTTGCCATTTTTATAATTTTTCTCCCCCTCCGTTGTGTCTCGGATGCGGGGAGGGGAGACGTGCGTGTGATTCGGGAAGAGCAGGGAGAGCGGGAGCAGCCTGGGAGCCGCCTACCCGGGCACACTTTAGGAATATTATTGCGAGGAGCACGATTCCTCGAGAGGGGACCATCTGGGAGAGGGTTCGAGGCACCCAACGCACCGAAGGGTATTTCGTGAGATTTAAATGCCCGGGAAAGGCTTTCTTGGGGAAGGGTGGCGGTAGCGGTGGGTGTGGTGGGAATAATAGTGATTTATACTCAATTCCTTTTCGGTGCCTTTAGCCTTTTTCAAAGAAAGGCTGCTTAAACAATAATTTAAAGAAAAAAAAAAGGAAAAGCAACAAAACCCCAAGATGCCCAAAGCTGTCCACGAAAGGAAGCGCTCGGCGAAGAGCACGAAGGGCGCCGGGAAGATGGCAGGGCGGCTGGGCGGGGGGCGGCGGTGCTGCAGGGGGAGCGCGGGGAGCTCAGCG